>CM065698.1:39046738-39051738 GCA_017654935.2 Phymorhynchus buccinoides | reverse complement strand
CGCACGCACACGCACACACACACACGCACACACACACGCACACACACACAGACACACACAATCGAGTCCAACGAAGACGTCTGGATAGATAGATAGCAAGCAAGCAACAACTATTCTAGAAAGTTGGGCTGAAACTTGTTTATAGTGGAAACCCCTGGCCTTGCTCCAGCCTCCTGGCTATGAGGATCTAAAAATACGTGTTAGGATAGTTAAGCGTTGGGGGTAGTGTCCAAAAGCCAACAAATCCCCAAGGCTGCAGCAACAACAAACAAACAAAATGCCAGAACAACATTTTTCCTAGATTGAGACTAATGAGAGCCATAGTCATTCAAAAGACTAGCTGTAAAATGACTGGCCTATCTTGTACTTTACAACCCCCACCCCCTTAATTTTTCGCATTGAAACTTTCAACTTAAGCAACATTCTGACACGCTCGGGAAAAGAGATAGCATTAGGCCGGGTTCACATTAGACGCGTAAGTTCCGAACGGAAAACCCTAAATAAGTGGAAGAAAGAAGGATAAAAGTTCACGCATTTAGGGGAAATTCGGACACGTGCGTAAAATCTTTTCCCTTCTTTGTTTCACTTATTTATGGATTGCGCACGGGTTTCCGCATGGGATGGATATCCGCTTATGTGTGTACACGGCCTTAGGATCAGCCTAGGGTTATTTTCATCACACTGAAAGAAGCAAACTTTGAGATTGAGGGTCGTAAATATGAGGGGGTCCCATTGCTCAATGCTGTAGAAAATCCATCGTGAACAGCTCTCTCGTTGTACACGTACTCCCAGTTCTTACAGAACGGGGGTACAGTGGAAAAGGGAACCACGGCTGTGCGTTATCCAGTCGGTGTGTGTGTGTGTGTGTGTGTGTGTGTGTGTGTGTGTGTGTGTGTGTGTGTGTGTGTGTGTGTGTGTGTGTGTGTGTGTGTGCGTGTGCGTGTGCGTGTGCGTGCGTGCGTGCGTGCGTGTGCGTGTGCGTGTGTGCGTGCGTGCGTGTGTGTGTGTGTATGTGCGTGTGCGTGTGTGCGTGTGCGTGTGCGTGTGCGTGTGCGCGCGCGTGTGTTTGCGTGTGTGATTGTGTGTGTGTGTCCATCTGTGACCGAAATGTGCTCCAGCTCATAGCGCCTAAACCAATGAACCGATCGTGATGGAACTTGGTACACAATGGTTCCTTAGACCTTGTAGATGCTGCACACGGTGTTTAGATTCACAGAATGACACATTTTTACTTTGCTATTGCCCACCAAGCTAAACGTTAATGCCACACAACAACGCAAGGCGCTATGACTCCCCCCCACCTGCGTGCGCATCTCGACCCTTCCAACGGAAGTGTCGCCATCTTAGTCAGATTTGTGTGTAAACAGCATCGATCTGTCATTTTTTAAACAAAGTTACTGACTAAGATGGCGGTCTCCCATAATATGGCACGCTCCTTGTGGCCGGGTATGACGACACGTGGGTACAAGCCATTAGGGCCTATTGGAGTCAAGGGGACAGTTTCAGTCTTCGATCGGAAAACCAAATCCGATTTTTTTAAAAATCCATTGCCACAGGCAAGCCTGATAAAATGGGAGAGCTGTGTCGCGTGGCATCTACACTAGGCTTACCCAGAGATATAGAAAGAGATATATTTCTGGTTTACCTGATGACATCGTCCTCCAAATGAATCGACCAAAGACGACGTGGGAACGGAGAGTGCTTTTAGCTATAGGCTACCTCGATCGTACAGGGCCTACTATACTAAAGTACCCGGGTTGACAAAAGTGTCAAAGTGAATGTTCGTGTCTGGTGAAGGAAACGTCTAAATATTTGTTCTGGACAGTGGGGTAGCATTGTGTCAACGTCAAACGAGAGAGAGAGAGAGAGAGAGAGAGAGAGAGAGAGAGAGAGAGAGAGAGAGAGAGGGCGAGGGGAGGGGCGAGGGGAGGGGAGGGGAGGGGAAGGGGAGGGGAGGGGGCACTCGAGATAGACTGAGAAAGAGAACACTGAACACTGAAATGATGTAATGCACATTGGCCATAGGCCACAATACAAAGATGAAGGGGATGGGGAAGACACAAAATGAGAGAGAGAGAGAGAGAGAGAGAGAGAGAGAGAGAGAGAGAGAGAGAGAGAGAGAGAGAGAGAGAGAGAGAGAGAGAGAGAGAGAGAGAGAGAGAGAGAGAGATGAGAGAAAGAGAGAGAACGAACGAACGAATGTTTTTTATTGAGGAAAAGCGGAATAAACACAATAACCGGCATTTTTTTCATCCGGCCCTCCGAACAAAAAGAAAATAAATTAAAAAAATACAAATAGAAAAAAAAAGACATCGCAAAATACAAGAAAAAAACCTCAACCTTCAATCAAGGTCGCAAACGGACGCACCGTGCAAGGCATATAAATAAAATAAATTACATCAATTAACGAGACTGAGACAAGGACAGACAGACAGACAGACAGACAGACAGACAGACAGAAAAGAACAGAATAAAATGGAAGAAATGAAGTAATATATGCAGGAAAAATAATGCATAGTAAATACAATGTACATGTATATAAGAAGACTTAACACATAAGCATGTATTATAACAAATGAGATATTTAGAAAAGGATACAAAGTAGACATTCTTGGATATTATGAGCTAGAGTATTCGTTCATGAGTATTTGATGATATCTTTTTTTGAATGTGTTTAAACAAACATGAACGTTAATTTGTGACGAAATGCCGTTCCAGAGGAGACCCCCTGCATATTGTAAGCTAGATTTGAATAAATCTAATTTGGGAAGAGGTAACATCAGTCTATGAGGAAGATGTTTCATGTTGAATTGAAATTTTTCTTGTAGAGAAGGACGAGCATAGCCTGACATAATTTTGAACATAAATATTGCCTTATTATATCTTAATTTAAAATGAAGAGGGAGAATGTCTAATGATACATAATCGGATTGAGTAAGACTCGACGATTTTAGTAAGACTTTTCAGTGCTCGTCTATAGAGACTATGCAGTGGCTTTAGCGTTTGCTGAATCCCAGAGAGAGAGAGAGAGAGAGAGAGAGAGAGAGAGAGAGAGAGAGAGAGAGAGAGAGAGAGAGAGAGAGAGAGAGAGAGAGAGAGAGAGAGAGAGAGAGAGAGAGAGAGAGAGAGTGTGTGTGTGTGTGAGAGAGAGAGAGAGAGAGGGGGGGGGAGAGAGAGAGAGAGAGAGAGAGAGAGAGAGAGAGAGAGAGAGAGAGAGAGAGGAGAAGAGAGAGAGAGAGTGAGAGAGTGTGAAGAGAGAGAGAGAGAGAGAGAGAGAGAGAGAGAGAGAGAGAGAGAGAGAGAGAGAGAGAGAGAGAGAGAGAGAGAGAGAGAGAGAGAGAGAGAGAGAGAGAGAGAGAGAGAGAGAGAGAGAGAGAGAGAGAGAGAGAGAGAGAGAGAGAGAGAGAGAGAGAGAGAGAGAGAGAGAGAGAGAGAGAGAGAGAGAGAGAGAGATGAGACGAGAGAGAGAGAGAGAGAGAGAGAGAGAAGAGAGAGAGAGAGAGAGAGAGAGAGAGAGAGAGAGAGAGAGAGAGAGAGAGAGAGAGAGAGAGAGAGAGAGAGAGAGAGAGAGAGAGATGAGAGAGAGAGAGAGAGCCCAATGGGAGTGATGCAGAAACGGACACAAAGTCACACCCAATCATCGCCTAACTAAGTATAGCAAGCGAGCCTTACCGAGCCCATCTTCCATGGGCAAAACAGCTGTCAGCAGGCCACGACCAGGAAGGAGAGAAGATCAAGAAGAAGAAGAAGATCAAAGGAAGGAAGGAAGAAAGGAAGGAACACGATATTCTCCCGATCACCAAGGAAGGGTCAAACCACGGTCAGAAACACCACTACCACCCTCACCATCACCACCACCACTCATGACCTACTCTCTCTCTCTCTCTCTCTCTGTCTCTCCGACGACAGAATGTGGCGACCCAGCAGTAACATAAGATTCACCTAGCTAGGTAAAATCAGGAATCGCCAACACACGCCTTACGCATATTGATACAACACTATTGACAACTTACACGTCGTGTACCAAAGAACACTCCTGTGTGTATAGATTAGCGATATCGAACACACCGTCACAACACACTACACACACGCACGCAACACAAACACTTGTAGTCGTCCTCAACACAAGCCCACACAGGCCCGATATCAAGCTTTGGTTACAGAAACTAAAAACACACACGTACAAGAAGCCTAAAACATGACACACACGCAAGTCGAGAGAACTATAAACTCGGTTAACTTTCAGATATCGAAAACTACCCTTGTGAGTGTGATAGAGAAAACCCGAACAAGTTCCTAGCCCTCTCTCTCTCTCCCCACGAAAGCTGTCGTTCATACAGTCATGCGGTAGGTAGCAAACTAAGCCGTACAGTGGTATAGAATACGTTATTGTAGGGAGTGTTAAGATTAGGGGTGGTGGGGTGGTAGGGTGGGGGTGAGGGCCGGATCGGCTGGAACTTGTTAAACCTCTGGGGACAACAAATCCACCCGTTTGGTGAAGCTCCAAGACTACCACTCTGCTTCAGCGCTTTGCTTGCACCCGGTGTACAGGGGAAAAGTAAGCATAGCCCTCCCCATTGCAATACCTACCCCGTGGCTAAATTTTAGTGCATGTTTTTTGGTTTTTTTGTTAAGGGTCTTTTCAGGTTCGTTACCCTTCCCCTCCCCCTTTTTTTTTTTTACTACTCTGCTTCAGCGCTTTGCTTGCACCCGGTGTACAGGGGAAAGTAAGCATAGGCCTCCCCATTGCAATACCTACCCCGTGGCTAGATTTCAGTGCAGGCTTTTTTTCCTTTTCTTTTTTTGTCAAGGGTCTTTTCAGGTTCGTTACCCTTCCCCTCCGCATTTTTTTCTTTTTGCTAATACTGCTGCACGTCAACTCAACTCAACTCACCTTTGTTTTCCTTTGTTCTCATCAAACGAGGATAATTTTCTTGCGGACAGGTCAGACATTACACGCAGGAAAATGAACAATTCATAAAAAAGAACAAGCTGTAAAT
>CM065698.1:39006738-39041738 GCA_017654935.2 Phymorhynchus buccinoides | reverse complement strand
AGGCCTCTGGCCCATGTCAATAGGAACACAAATTTAACATACTAACAAACAAAACTTCAGAGAGAGAGACAAACAGACAGACAGACCAACAGAGACAGACAGAGAAAAGTCGCACAGTTATACCTATAACTAATCTCAAACTGTTTAACACTAGAAGGCACAGACACAGGCCAAACCCCAACTAGTCTACTAACAGGCCACTATGATAATGATATACTCCTCACAAAAAGGCAAGCAACAAAATCATACCGATGTGTTTATACTCAGCCCTATGAAAACACAAGCACGCTAGCTTTCAACGTGCAGTAACGTGTTTGGATTCTAATGATGAGCATCATCAGCAAGTCTGGAGAGAGAGATTTGCGGCCTGTACTGTTGCTGAACATCGAGGTGGCAGTGTGATGGTGAGGCTGGCATTTGGACTGGAGGACGTACAGACCTCGTGGGCTTTTGAGGGGGCAAGTGCGAGCTCTTTTCGTTGAAGGCGAGTCCCCCATTTGCGTAGTGGTAGGATTATTTAAAAGTCCTATGTCTTGCTAAAGATCCCGATTAAACTCAATTGTTTCTTCTTCTTCTTCTTCTTATATTCTTCTCTTCTTCTCTCTCTCTCTCTCTCTCTCTCTCTCTCTCTCCAGACAAACACCCCCCCAAAAAAAAGAAACAAAAAAGAGAAACAAACCGTCTCTCTCTCTCTCTCTCTCTCTCTCTCTCTCTCTCTCTCTCAGCTCATTCTCTCTCTCTCTCTCTCTCTCTTCTCTCTCTCTCTCTCTCTCTTTTTGGCAAAGCAAAACAAAAAGCCCCAAGGGCTCACAGAATTATTAATAACAAGCGGTTCGGGAGATATCCTTGGAACAGACAGACAAACACCCCCCAAAAAAAAAGAAAAAAAAAAGAGAAACAAACCGTGCAAAATTAGACTCCTTTGCGATCGTAGATCGGCAAAGGATAATCAAATCAGTCCACGACGGTCTCAGTAATCCAGCAATATAACAACAACAACAACAAGAAGGACATCACCGAGCGGCAGCAACGCATTGTAAGTGCATCACCGAGCGGCAGCAAGGCATTGTGACAATGCAACCCGGCCAGAGTTATGTCCTCTTCCCCCCCCCCCCCCCCCCCACCAATAAATAAACACACCACTTTCCACCCTTACAGAACGCATAAAATCAGTTTGCATACTATTATGCATAACGAACACACTAGCCAATACATTTGGAAATCTCAGTACCTGACTGCGTAGTCCCCACTTTGTTCTCTATACCCCCTATCACCATTCCATACCTCCACTTCCTCGAAATTTTTACATGTGTCAGTGATGTAATAGGCGCCTGACGTAGCATAGAAGTAACTATCCTGTAATCATGGGATGGCGGTTCTTAGTAAAGGGAGAGCAGATGGCACGAGCGACAAACGCTTGCACGGAGAGAGACAGACAGACAGAGAGAGAGAGAGAGAGAGAGATAGATTCAACTCCATAATCTTCAGAGAGAAAGAGAGAGAGAGAGAGAGAGAGAATGTGGTTGTATCCTGAGAGAGAGAGAGAGAGAGAGAGAGAGAGAGAGAGATTGATATTTAGAGAGAGAGAGAGAGAGACAGACAGACTGGTTCAGAAATAGAAAAAGTAGATAGAAAGGCATATGCCGAAATACCTTCCTTTTCAAGCTTTCTACCCCTTACAGAACGCATAAAATACATAGCCCAAAATTTTAAGCGATTCTGTTGAGTAGTTCACGAGATACAGCTGAACTTTTATACAAACTTCCTTGCACCATGTCCTCTCCCCTCCCCCCCCCCCAATCCAATAAACACACCACTTTCCACCCTTACAGAACGCATAAAATACATAGCCCAAAATTTGAAGCGATTCTGTTGAGTAGTTCACGAGATACAGCTGAACTTTTATACAAACTTCCTTGCACCATGGTACACCACCACACAAAATTTGAAGCGATTCTGTTCGCTAGTTCACGAAATAAAGCTGGGGGGAAATTACATAGCCCAAAGAAGGAAATTTCGGTTTTCAAGGTCAAACTTCAAGGTCAAGGTCAGCACGGTGTTGATTAACGAAAGGAAGCTTCCTTTTCAAGCTGTCTACCCCTCTGCCAATTTTAATCAAAATCCAAACAGTAGTTTTTAAGATAATCGATACACAGACACATACACACACAGACAGACAGACACACACACACAGACAGACACACAAACCGATCGCAATACCTCGGCCTCTGGCCGGGTAAAGATACTAAATTACAATTCATCTATTCCATTCAAAAAGGTCTTGACTACATTTTGACAGGATAGATTTGGGGTGATATCTGAACGCTTTGCAAACTCATACAAAAGAGAATCTGTTCGTGACATTTCCAGCAAAATGATTTGCCCGTTCAAAGAATGATAAAGAAATGAACGAAGTAAGCCAACCGCGTTTTTGAGCAAAGGTGAAGCAATAGCAACGACAATGGGAAAAAGAGAAACATAAATACTGTACTTCATTCACAGACACACACACGTACATACACACACACACACACACACACACACACACACACACACACACACACACACACACACACACACACACACACACACACACACTTGAGAATAGTTGAGTATCTTTCCTTTTCTCTGGAAATGTTGATATGTTAGAAAAGTTACAGTTACGTTTTTTTAAATATTTGTTTAGAGTAAATAAAACTACAATGACTTCTATGATTTATGGTGAAACTGGAATGTATCCTCTGTCTTTACTTGTTAAAACAAGAATGATAAGGTTCTGGGCTGATTTGGTTAATAATGATTCTAAAAAATATTCTAGCAAATTGCATAATATTTTACATGAACTGTATGTAAACGGTCTTTTTGTTTCACCGTGGCTTGATTATGTTAAAAATATTTTAATTGAAACTGGTTTTGATTGTGTTTGGGACTCCCAATCATTCTCGAGTAAAACTAACTTATGCAAGTGTGTTAAACAAGAATTACAAAATAACTATATTCGTGACTGGCGCACTTCTCTTGAGAACAGTAGTAAATGCTTATTTTATAAACATTTTAAGACAGAGTTTGGAAGGGAACATTACATTTCAACCTTACCAGATGTTTATGTTATATCTTTATTCAAGTTTCGATGCAGCAATCATAAATTGCCTATTGAAGTTGGAAGACATTATAATGTTCCAAGAGAATTACGTATTTGTCGTAATTGTGAAATGGGCGAGATAGGAGACGAATTTCATTGTATAATGGAATGTCCAAAATACAATGAACTTCGTGAAAAATATGTTCCTAAAAAATTTCTGAAACCCAAATCCGTTTTCAATTTCTGTAGCATGTTTCAAAAAGGACGACGTATATGTTTAAATGTAAGTAAATTTCTAAAATTTGGAAAGATAATTTAAAAGTGTTTCTTTCACTGCTCACCAAAAATTGACATTTCGCTGTTACTTTTGAATTTTTTGCGGTTTTGATTGAGTTTTATGTTTGTGTTATACTGTTTGTGTATCCTCCATGCCCCAAAAGGGGTCAAAGGATTAAACTTCTTGAATCTTGAATCTTGTGTGTGTGTGTGTGTGTGTGTGTGTGTGTGTGTGTGTGTGTGTGTGTGTGTGTGTGTGTGTGTGTGTGTGTGTGTTGCGTCAAAGTTAAAAATCTAATCTTTAAATGGATATTGAATAAGCACACAAATGACTGTTCTCTCTCTCTCTCTCTCTCTCTCTCTCTCTCTCCCTGTCTGTCTCGTGTCTCTCCCTGTGTCTGTACGTGTGTGTGTGTGTGTGTACACACACACACACACACACACACACACACACACACACACACACACACACACACACACACACGTACAGAGAAAGGGAGAGAGAGAGAGAGAGAGAGAGAGAGAGAGAGAGAGAGAGAGAGAGAGAGAGAGAGAGAGAGAGAGAGAGAGAGAGAGAGAGAGAGAGAGAGAGGGAGATCGTGAGAGAGAGAGAGAGAGAGACAGACAGAGAGAGAGAGAGAGAGAGAGAGAGAGAGAGAGAGAGGAGAGAGAGAGAGAGAGAGAGAGAGAGAGAGAGAGAGAGAGAGAGAGAGAGAGAGAGAGAGAGAGAGAGAGAGAGAGAGAGGAGAGAGAGAGAGAGAGAGAGAGAACAGTCATTTGTGTGCTTATTCAATATCCATTTAAAGATTAGATTTTTAACTTTGACGCAACACACACACACACACACCAGAGAAAAAGAAAGATACTCAACTATTCTCAAGTTCGGTATAATATTCTACTTCTGTTTTTAACCTTACAGTCATGTTGCTGCTCCGAGTTTTCGGAACAGTTTCTGAGTACACAATCCACTTACCTCCTCCATGCGCGCCCCCTCCTCCTCCTCCATTCTTCCCATCCCCATCCACAGGCGTTCCCTCCTCCCCTACACTGGAAGAGGCGCCTCCCTTCCTCTTTCGGCTGCCGGAGGGCATGGCATCGACTCTGGACAGCGACGAAAAGGACGACGATGACGAGGATGAAACGATTGATGACCCTCCTCTTCCTCCTCCTCCTACGGTGCTTCTGGGGCCGCCTCCT
Organism: Phymorhynchus buccinoides; assembly: GCA_017654935.2. Classification (NCBI taxonomy): domain Eukaryota; kingdom Metazoa; phylum Mollusca; class Gastropoda; order Neogastropoda; family Raphitomidae; genus Phymorhynchus; species Phymorhynchus buccinoides. Next base: position 39,037,183 of record CM065698.1, on the reverse strand, counting down.
CCTGCCCCTGCCTCTGATGAAGAAACCCCTCCATCCCTGGAGATGCCAGAGTCTTCAGAGGACCTCAAGTAGAACTGGGCAGCTGCAGCAGCTGATTGGGAAGTGCTGGGTTTGTGTTGCTGTGATGGGGCTGAGAGCTTAAATGGCCCGTTCCTGTTCAAGCACACACACAAAAGCAACAACTAGTCTAGGCGTTCAATACTGCACATGATGTTCTCCAAATATGGAACTCTCAGTTTTTAGTAAAGCCAAGGTGTTGTTGTGTTGTTGCTTTTAGTATTGCTATTGGGATAGGTCAGTATAGCGTCAGTTTGAAAGGATAAATAAAATATACAAATTCTAAACTTTCGCTGAAAACCGACGTTGTCACGCGACATCTTTGGACATCTTTTCCATATCTGGAGGACGTTATGTGCAGTATTGAATGTCTCGTCAAACAAAAGGTTCATCATATAGTAATAAGCCAACTGTCCGTGTGTGTGTGTGTGTGTGTGTGTGTGTGTGTGTGTGTGTGTGTGTGTGTGTGTGTGTGTGTGTCTGTGTGTCTGAAACACGAAACGGGCCTTATAACTACGCCGTTTTTCGACCGAATCGCTTCAAATTTGCTGTGAGCCCTAACGGGGCGATGGCAACGGCAACCGAGGCGGCCGTGTCATTTGCGCGGTTTTGCAAATGCGTGAAACGCGCATCCGCCGGCCTTTCGGCGCCCGCATCTCCGGTATTTCTGGACCGATTGCCTTCAAATTTGGCAGACATATGACCGGGGACGGTGACGATCAATGTGCTAGACCGGAAGCGAATCGATTACTTAGGCGCATAACAGCAGCATGATGCAAAACGGGCCTTATAACTCCGCCGGTTTTCAACCGAATCGCGTCAAATTTGCTGTCAGGCTTGCTGTCACCGGGGCAAAGCCTGGCAGCAAATGTGAAGAATATCGGGAGAGCGCGTCACTCTCAGAGCAGCGCCAACGGGAAACGGGGCCTTATAACTCTGCCGTTTCTTAACGAAATCGCTTCAAATTTGCTGTACTCAGCGTTACCAGTACTTAGCGTTACCGTTACTAGGCGTTACCATTACTAGGGAGAGCGCATCACTCTCACAGCAGTGCCAACGCGAAACGGGGCCTTATAACTCCGCCTTTTCTTATCCAAATCGTTTCAAATTTGCTGTACTCAGCGTTACCAGTACTTGGCGTTACAGTTACTAGATGTTACCATTACTAGGGAGAGCGCATCACTCTCAGAGCAGCGTCAATGGGAAACGGGGCCTTATAACGCCACCGTTTCTTAACCAAATCGCTTCAAATTTGCTGTACTCAGAGTTACCAGTACTTGGCATTGCCGTTACTAGGCGTTACCGTTACTAGGCGTTACTGGTACTCGGCGTTGCGCCGTTTTTCGACCGAATGGCTTCAAATTTGCTGTGAGCCCTAACGGGGCGATGGCAACGGCAACCGAGGCGGCCGTGTCATTTGCGCGGTTCGGCAAATGCGCGAAACGCGCATCCGCCGGCCTCTCGGCGCCCGTATCTCCGGTGTTTCTGGACCGATTGCCTTCGAATTTGGCAGGAAGATGACCGGGGACGGTGACTATCCGTGTACCAAACTGGAAGCGAATCGGTTCAGAAACGCGCGCGCTATACCACTCCGACGTTTCTTAACCGAATCGCTTCAAATTTACTGTACTCAGCGTTACCAGTACTTGGCGTTACCGTTACTAGGCGTTACCGTTACTAGGAGTTACTGGTACTCGACGTTGCGCTAGTATAATGAAAAAAGAAACGCCCGACTACTGGTCATACAAGTTTGTGCTTGTAGGGCAGCCAACAATTGTTTCACACCTACTTACATGTTAGTTGCCCACGCCACACCCAGTTACCCACGCCTGTACCCTTGCTAGGAGGAGAGGTTTTACCCACGGAGTTGAGAGACCTGGGAGTTGTTCGTAAACACCCGGGTAGCGCTACCTGTAGGTAGAGTAACTTCTGTAGGTACTTTACCCACTGTATGGCGACTTTACCCATGGGTAACGTGCGTCATGAATCCCAGCTCAGTCACTGGATGGTGCTGGGGGTCGGCTAGTCCAGCTGTTTGTCAGCTGGATGAAAAGCGAATCGTGTAGCCTGCCGATAAATAACCCCCCAAATCTCATTTTACATTTTTTTTTAGTTTCTGTGTAGACCCTAGTGCTCTCCCCAGTTTTTCCCCCGCTGGTGTTTATATCCAAGTTGGATTCTGCCAGCGTTTACCCATCAAGATCAAGATCAAGACCAAGGCAGCAGCTTACTACTACTACTAGGGTTGACCAGGAGTAACACATTGTGACATTGTGACATTCTAAACAAAGGGATATTCTGTTTGGGGTTCCCGGGTTGTGTCACCCTTCTAGTTCTACGCTAACGCCGTTCGTTCTGATCCTTTAAAACAATCAAAAGTAGTCTACCCACCCAGGGTGGGTGTTCAAAGAACACAACGACTACAAACCTCACTGAGAGTGCCAACAAAAAAGTTACACAAGACAAAAGAAAAGAAAAGACACAAACGAAGAACCAGAACATGGTCAAAGAAAAATATAAAATAAACATGAAAGAAAACGTCACCCAATTATACTTACGTCATCGCAGTACACCAGAGCTTAGAACAAACTCACCAAAGGACACTTCTGACCTCATTCGCGTTCTTCTGATCTATTCCATTTCCAGGCATGATTCAATGCTCAACAATACAAAGTGAATAAGAATCGCACAGGAAATTCCTAGATTATGGGCTTAGAGAGTCACAAAAAGCTTTCACAGTGAAACACATAGAATCAGTTTTTGAGAAAGCCATGAAAGAGACTATGACTCATGGCATGAGGCTATGATGCACCACTGATCCATTGTCAGGGTTGCCGGTGTTATGATAAATAAGTACCTGTCATTAAATATCTACCTCTCGCATGAGAACTGTACCCATCTAACCCTAACCCTATCCCTAACCACGGAAAGAACAAAAAAATAGAGCAGGAGGGTGTAAATCTACATATTTGCCAATAAATCGATGTACAAGTCCATAAATCCATAATCCGTAAAATTCACAATGGCGGACAAACAAACGATTCTGATTGGCTACGCTAGGACTACTTCTAATGCGCATGCGCAGAGGTAGATATTTAATAGGACTACGTATTCATTACGACACCGGAACACACCTGAAATCCGGTTTGGGGGGTGTCAAAACTTGTAGCTTCCGGTGTTTTGGAGTGCCAGAACTTGTTCTGGCTTCCGGTTTTGGGAGCGCTAAAATATGAGGCTTCCGGTTTTTGAAGTGTCAAAACTTATTAAAAATGGAGGAAGTGGTGGTGGGTTGCATGATGAGTGAGCAGGATAGCGGAGAGCGGATGAATGATTGGGTGTGGTAGACTATTTCAATATTTGTTAATGTAAATTTGTTTCATACTTTTATTTAATATTTTTATTTTACACGATGGAAGACAAGTTTCCATGTGCGTTGTACAATGCCAATGGACAATAAAGAAACTTATGATTTATGACTTCAATATATCCCTGGATGAGACTTCAGCAAAACGTCATTGCAAATTTCCCAAAATGACGTAATAAACTTTTACACCATCCCTACACTCAAGTTTCATGATTGTCAATATTTCTGGTTGGTGGTTTTGACGTAATTATCTTCTGTCGAAGATGACGTAACTTTTTCTTAGATCATTTAATTGGATCACAACCCCACCCCCACCCCCACCCTATCCCCTCGCTCAACAACTTCAGGCTTTTTGCTTTCAAACACTTTCAGTTCAGGCTTTTGTGTTGTCAAGAATTGCATGCACGCGCGACGTACCTACTTCCTAATGCATGTCTATGCAATGCATAAATTATGAGCATGTAAGTTGGTACGCGCACATGCGATTGCCTACGCGAGTTAGCAAATAAAGACGATCTATATTATACCATATTGTATGTGTGTGCAAGTAAATAATAATGTGTTCATTAATCTATATAAAAGTTTGGTTAGACCACATCTGGAGTATGGGAACCAAATTTGGAATCCATATCTTAAACGACAATCAGTTTCAATTGAGCGTGTACAGAGGAGAGCTACTAAATTAATAAAAGTTCTTAAGAATTCGGATTATAGTGAAAGGCTACACAAACTTGATCTACCATCCTTGAAATACAGAAGAATTCGTGGTGACCTAATTAATGTATATAAAATTCTTAATGGTCCTGACAATACTAACAAAAGTTTGTTTCAGATTTCAAATTTTTCCAAGACTAGAAATCATGAATTAAAAATACTAACACAGTATAGTAGAACTAACATCAGGAGACACTTTTTCAGTAACAGAGTGACTAACTATTGGAACGCACTTCCTGCTCAGACAAAACTTGCACCTGATACTAACAAATTCAAAAACCTCCTGGACAAAGACCCAAACCTTGGTAAATTAAAATACCAGTATGACGAATAGTCTACCAAAACCGTCACAGCTGTGCCAACCCCCCAAAAGAGGAAAAGGAAAAAAAAAAAGAAAAAAAAAAAAAAAAAAAAAAAGACGCTTGAGAGGCCGCGAGGCCTAGTCGTCTGTATCTACCTGACCTGACCTGACCTGACCAAGTAGTACTATAGAGGGATCCGGGATAGCGTCATAATGTCACGTGATTTTGTTGGCAACGAAAGTCGGACGCCATTTTGGCTGGAGCGCCGTTTTGGTTCAGATTACAGAGGTGAGCGTCAGTGAGTTTCGACAAATCGTCACAATGGTAATAAACTGTGCAGTAGTTAAATGTTCAGGACTAAAAGCAAACATCAGAATTCAATGCGTTCCACCGCCAAGTATCTTAGCAACCCGAATAATCCAGCCATCATGGCCGACAGAGGTGACATTCTCATTTGCATACATGAACCCGGATCCCTCTATTATTACACTCTTTTATTAACAATAACATTAAAAAGAAGACTTGAACACATTTTCCCCAGAGGGGGACTATTTACATAAAAATGAACGAGCTCACCTCATATTCTAAAAAGTTTGACACATTTTGCCTTCTTCAGTCGTCCAACACGGTTGTTTACTTACGCTATGTCCATTTTGTTTAGGGGAAGACGGGGTAAAAAGCGCATGGGCGGGTAAGAAGCCCACCCTAATTATCTCATGAAATAAAGAAAATTTCAGTCAAATTTGCCCATGAGACGAATGCTAGACATTAACGCTCGTCTCATGGGCAAAATGAGACTGAAATTTGCTTCATTTCATGAGATAATTGGGGTGGGCTTCTTACCCGCCCATGCGCTTTTTACCCCGTCTTCCCCTATATCTTGTTGTCCACACAAGACAACAAGATCGACTGATGAATGGCAAAAGTTGCCGAAAATGTAAGAAAATGAGGTGAGATCGTTCATTTTCATATTAATAGAAGAGGTTTTGTGTCACAAGCAAACGGATAGATACGTGACGGGCCATATAGAGACGACACATAGGGGAAGACGGGGTAAAAAGCGCATGGGCGGGTAAGAAGCCCACCCCAATTATCTAATGAAATGAAGCAAATTTCAGTCATTTTGCCCATGAGACAAGCGTTAATGTCTAGCATTCGTCTCATGGGCAAATTTGACTGAAATTTTCTTTATTTCATGAGATAATTGGGGTGGGCTTCTTACCCGCCCATGCGCTTTTTACCCCGTCTTCCCCTAGAGACGGGGACACATGGAGACAAAATTGGTGACACATAGAGACAGGGACACACAGAGACAAAATTGGTGACACATAGAGTCAGGGACACACAGAGACAAAATTGGTGACACATGGCTGGTACCCACGTGTCGTCATATCCGGCCACAAGGAGCGTGTCATATTATGGGAGACCGCCATCTTAGTCAGTAACTTTGTTTGAAAAATTGCAGATCGATGCTGTTTACACACAAATCTGACAAAGATGGCGACACTTCCGTTGGATGCGCACGCAGGTGGGGGGGGGGGGGGGGGGGGGGGCATAGAGACAGGGACACACAGAGACAAAATTGGTGACACATAGAGACAGGGACACACAGAGACAAAATTGGTGACACATAGAGACAGGGACACACAAAGACAAAATTGGTGACACATAGAGACGGGGACACATGGAGACAAAATTGGTGACACATAGAGACAGGGACACACAAAGACAAAATTGGTGACACATAAAGACAAGGACACACAAAGACAAAATTGGTGACACATAGAGACAAGGGACACACAGAGACAAAATTGGTGACACATAAAGACAGGGACACACAGAGACAAAATTGGTGACACATAGAGACAGGGACACACAGAGACAAAATTGGTGACACATTGAGACAGGGACACACAGAGACAAAATTGGTGACACATAGAGACAAGGGACACACAGAGACAAAATTGGTGACACATAAAGACAGGGACACACAAAGACAAAATTGGTGACACATAGAGACAGGGACACACAGAGACAAAATTGGTGACACATAAAGACAAGGACACACAAAGACAAAATTGGTGACACACAGAGACAGGGACACACAGACAAAATTGGTGACACACAGAGACAAGGGACACACAGAAACAGGGACACACAAAGACAAAATTGGTGACACATAGAAACAGGGACACACCGAGACAAAACTGGTGACACATAGACAGGGACACATAGACGGGGACACACAGAGACAAAATTGGTGACACATAGAGACAAGGGTAGAGACGGGTACACACTGCAACATAACCCAATAGTAGGCCTACCCACCCTGCCCTAAGACCGGCGACGGCTGACTGAGAACGGGTGGTGGTGGTGGTAGTAGCAGTAGGCCTGGTATCAGCACCACGAGAGCTGCCCAACAACGCTCTAGGACCACCGATCCTCGGCAACTCTCCGGAACGTTCCTCCCGCGGGAGGCCTCCAAAAGGACTACTACGTTGAAGGGAGAGAGAGGACCTCGCGCGTCGGTCATCATGACGATGATAACGATGAGGCGAAGCCGCGGGAAGCTCGGAAGCCGGTCGGAGAGGGAAGACGGAGGAGGAAGAGAAAGCGGGAGGGGTGGAGGGGGGAGTGGAAGGGGGCGGGGGAGTTCTCAGGGGGGTGGGGGTGAAGGTCTGAGACTCGGACACGTTCCATTCCGAGCGGTAGATGAAGGACAGAGGAGTGGTCATTCCGAGGTGGTCGTCGTCGTCATCATCGTCTTCATCTTCATCATCGTCGCTTGTAGTATCGCCTTTCAGATCATCGTTGTTGCTGATGTCGTTATCGATGGCTGTTCTGATTTCGACATCATCATCGTCGTCGTATTCATCGCTGTCGTCGTCATCGTCGTTGTCGATGGCATATTCTAGGACGCAGAAGCCTTCGAGTTCTTCGTCGGTATCCAGCTGAAACCGTTTTTATTTTTTACAAGTGAGTAACTTTTTCTATGCAAACGCACACATGCAAACACACACACACACGCGCACACACAAACGCACACGCACGCACGCACACACACACAGTCACGGATATTACCTTAAAATTTGTTTCTCTGAATGCGAATCATTTTCAATAACACAGTCACACACATGCACACACACGCACGCACGCATACACACATACTCACACGCACGCGCGCGCACGTACACACACACACACGTGAGCGCGCGTGAGCACATACAAACACAGTGCCAGATATCTCAATTTGATTCAACTTCTATGATTCTGATTCTTTCTCTTTTCCACGCTCACGCATGAAAACACACACACACACACACACACACACACACACACACAGATGCAACCCCCCCCCCCCCACACACACACACACCATACAATCTCACACACCCATCCACCCCTTTCACAATCTCACCTGCTCATCTCCCCCCTCCTCCTCCTCCTCCTCACTCCAACCACCCTCCAGCCCCGCAGCTTCCAAAAAACCCTCCACCTCCATCACCCCACACCCTTCGCAGTCACACGCCACGGACGTTTCCCCCTCGCTCTGGCTACTCAAATCCTCCTCCTCCTCCTCTACCTCCACCTCCTCCTCTTCTTCTTCTTCTTCCTCCTCCTCCTCCTCCTCCTCAGTACAGCATGTGGCAATCAAGGAAGGGGTGGGGACCGCTTGAGGAGAGTTCCGAGACACGGACTGCAGAAAGTGGGCCGAGAAGGACAAGGGATTGGCGTGGGCGGGAGGCAGCAGCGGTAGCTCGGGGTGTGCCGTGGTGGAACCGGGACCGCTCCACACCACCGGAGGAGGAGGAGGAGGAGGAGGATTAGTGAAGGTCCTGGCAGCGGACAGGCTGGTCACGGAGCTCCCCGAGTCTCCTCCTCCTGCTGCTGCTGGGTCTCTGGGGTGGAGCTGGTGGTGTGTCCTGGGGCTGGGGCTGGGGCGGCTGGAGTTGGGTCCTGAGGGGTGTGAGGGTGGGGGTAAATTGGTGGTGGTGGTGGCAGTTCCCCTGGCTGCTTCTCTGGTCCTCGGGAAGCTGTGTCTCGTGGATTTGGTAGAGGTGGAGAGCGTCTTTGATTTATTTTTATTTTTTTTTGGGGGGAGGAAAAGGAGAGAAGGGGGAGAGGGAGGCAGACAAAGATAGAGAATGGGTTGGGACAGAGGAAGAGAAGGAAAGAGAAATTGAGAGAGAAAGAGAGATAGAGATAGAAAGAGTGAGGGAGGGTGAGAGAGGGAAGTAAAAAATAATAAAAAAATAGAGAGAGAGAGAGAGAGAGAGAGAGAGAGAGAGAGAGAGAGAGAGACATGCGGTTAATTATTCATTTCAGTATTAAACCACCCAAGAAATGAAAGAATAGATAACAAAAATAATGAATGACAATGGATAAAAATTGACCAAAGTTGATTACGATCAACGTCATTGTTTTCTAACTTTAACAAAAAATGTTAATCAAATAATAAATGAGAGAAACGAATAAGAAAAGCAAGAGAGTGAGGTGTCGAATATTTTCATTTTATTTTTCAAACTCCTATTCAATTAATAAATTACGAAAAAAATGGATACAATGAACAAAATACTATTGTCTCTATCTTGTTAATAAATCAATTAAAAAAAATCAAAATCAACTGGTTTAAACAAATGTATTCCAAAGTACGCAATAAAACAGCAACAACATTTGAATAAGAGTACAAGAAGCAAAAATGATGATACATGGTACTCACTAAATATTTAAGTTAATATTTGATCAAAGAAACCAGAGGGTTGGTAGTGTTTTGTGGTATAATTTGTTCATAAATATTTAAGTTGCACAGGATTGGCTGCAACACAAATCAACTAATGAATGAAAGAATGAATGACTATCAATATCATATCGGATTAAGTTCATTTAATTCTGAAGTCAGCTAATTATTCAATTAAGTGATAAAATAAATGTGCAGAAAATAGCCTCTCAATTTGTATTGTTCTGTGTCTACAGAGAAATGTGTAGAGAAAGTAAAAAAATACATCTAGGATACATGTGAGATGCTACCAAGAAATAAATGTATGAATGCAACGATGTGTAGAGAATGGTATACACGTGCATACATTTACCATTATTTTAAACACTCATGCAATCACATACATGCGGACAAGCAAGCTTGCAAGCCTCATGCACACACATACATATACTCACTCTCTCGCTTCCCACTTAAACACCCACTAGCCCATCCACATACTCACCAACCCACTCAAACACCCACTAACCCATCCACGTACTCACCAACCCACTAAAACACACACTAATACATCCACATACTCACCAACCCACGCAAGCACCCACTAATCCATCCACATACCAACCCACTCAAACGCCCACTAACCCATCCAGGTACTCACCAACCCACTCAAACACCCACTAACCCATCCATGTACCCACCTACCCACTCAAACACCCACTAACCCATCCATGTACCCACCAACCCACTCAAACACCCACTAGCCCATACACCAACTTTCCAATCCACACACCCACTAACCCACCCATGTCCCACTCACTCACCAACCCACTAACCCATCCACCAACTTTCCAATCCACGCATCCACTAACCCACCCACTTTCTAATACACCCACCCACCCACTTTCCAACCCAGCCACCCAACTCACCTCCAGGTCAGCGCAGGACTTGTTCTTCTTCATCCCCAGAGCCAAGGTGGAAGCAGCAGCAGATGGACTCAGGGGGCTGGAGCCCACCACACTCAACGCCCCTCGGGTCAGCAACCCCCCTCTCCCTCCCCCTGTCGCCCTCCCCCCTCTCCCCCACACCCCCAAGAAGGAGGGGCGGTTGTTGCGGGTAGGGGTGGGGGTGGGGGTAGGAGAGGGCGTAGGGGTGGTGGAGGGGGAACGGTGGTGGTGGTGGTGATGGGGGTCCCCTGAGGCCGTTTTCTTGGACAGATGGGAGGAGGACAGAGAAGAAGACGACTTTCCCCACCCTCTCTCCGAGCCGTCTCCTTGCCCTCCCTCTCTTCCTCCTCCTCCTCCCGGTTTGGTGGGGGCTGTCTGGAACCTGTAAAACAAAAGTGGATGCAAGATACAAAGTGTTACATACTATTTGTATCCATTGAAATCCTCCACGAATCACACGTTGGAATTGACAGTGCCCAACTCCCGATTGGACTTTTAAAAGCGCAGATTCAGATCAGATCAGATTCAATCCTCTCCCTGCCGTCTGGTGCTTGAGGCGACGACAAGGGATCTCCACCTGACTCTGTCTGCTGCTACATTGGGGGCTGTTGCCAGAGATAGTCCTTTGCCCCTCAGCAAGGGATCTCCACCTGACTCTGTCTGCTGCTACGTTGGGGGCTGTTGCCAGAGGTAGTCCTTTGCCCCATAACAAGGGATCTCCACCTGACTCTGTCTGCTGCTACGTTGGGGGCTGTTGCCAGAGGTAGTCCTTTGCCCCTCAACAAGGGATCTCCACCTGACTCTGTCTGCTGCTACGTTGGGGGCTGTTGCCAGAGATAGTCCTTTGCCCCTCAACAAGGGATCTCCACCTGACTCTGTCTGCTGCTACGTTGGGGGCTGTTGCCAGAGATAGTCCTTTGCTCCTCAGCTCTTTTTTAACCGTCCTTCTCCATGTAGTTGTGGTGTTTTTTTTGGGGGGTCGCCCTCGGTTTATTTCCCCTTGTGGCGTCCAGCGTAGAGCCACTCTGGGGTGTGAGTCAGGTGACATGCGGCAGACGTGTCCTAGCCATCTCCATCTGCACACCTGGATGGTCTCACGCAGAGCTACAACTCCTGCTCTGGTCCGGAGGTCTTCGTTTGAGATGGTGTTGGGGGGGTGAAGATCCTCAATATTCTTGGTCTGGAACGCTTCCAGTTTCCGTTTGATGGTGGCGGTGGTCTTCCAGCATTCAGATCCGTACAGGAGAACGCTGAGGACATTGCTCTTGAAGATTCGAAACATTGTGTAGATGCGGAAGCCCGTAAACTGCCAGATAAGCTTGAGCATGGCGAAGGCTTGGTTTGCTTTGCTGATCCTGGGCCTGTAGTCATGAGTACGGCTAAGACAACAAACCCAGGATGGAAACTGCAAATTAGTCTAAACTACCAATCCGATTGGTAGTTTAGACTAATTTGCATTTTCCATCCCGGATTAGTTGTCTTAGCCGTACTCATGACCACAGGCCCTGATGTTGACCTCCATGTCGCAGTCGCTATCTGCTGTCATCTTACTACTCTAGTAGGTAAATTCCTGTACATCTCCTAGACCTTTGCCATTCACGGTGACTTGGGCCTTTCTGTCGTTCACCTTGAGCCCGGTGGTGGCAGCTGTTTCAGTCATGCTGGTTGTCTCCTGTTGGATGTCTTGGTGCCTGTGTGACAGTAGTCCCAGGTCGTCCGCATAGTCCAGGTCTTCCAGGACTGAAGTCATGGTCCACTGGATGTGCAGAACCTTAGGTTCATGATCAGAATCTTCAACACGATGAAGACATGTGATAATAGGAAGAAAAAGAGAACACCGGGGAATCTTTCACTTACAAACTTCTGAAGTTTTGTGCACGTTTTTCCTTCCCCTTTTCTTATTAACCATTCTTTTCTGCCTTATTGGCTCATTCTCCCGCCTTTGTACCCCCAAAATACCCTTTTAACTATTTTGTCCTTTGAGCTCCTACGAACTTGTGGAATGTGTTGGATGAAGATTGCGAAGAGACCAGGAAACTGAAGACAGAAAAGATGCATACGTATTTCACCCTTAACGGCCAAATGGCCTGGGAACACAGAGGGAAGCGAAATAATATCCACTGAAAAGGTTTTATGTTTGTGTTCACCAGTTTGTCTCTTGCTGAACGGAGATAAATGAAGCCTAAGGTATTTCTCAAAAGAACATTAATCGCAGTTTTTTTTCTTTCTTTTTGCTTTCGTTGTTGTTGTTTTGGACTGGCATATTTGCTTTGAAAATGTTTGGATTTTGATAAAAAAAACATGTACTGTGGCTCAGTTGGTTAGAGTTGCTGGCTCGTAATCCAACAGGCTTGCGAGTGCAGACGTTTGAACCCATCTCTATCCGCGGTGTTGTGTCATTGAGAAAGACACTTTATTCCTATTTCCTAGCCCTTCGGATGAGACTTAAAACCAAGGTTCCGCGTCCAAACGCATGCACAACATCTTGCGCACGCGTTAAAGCCCAATCCACCATTCGGTAGGAGTAGGCCGTGTTGGTCGGGTGGAATGAATAACACAAACTCACATAGCCTGCATCATGTGCGTGGCGCTGCGTTTGCGGTGACGCGCTCTCAGAGACAAAGTCTGTTTGACTAGAATATACCGAAGTAGCAAATACCAAAAGTTGGGAAATTTAAAATTTATTGTCGAAAAACACGTTCTTATTTTTCACTCTTTCCCCCAGGGAAGCACAATCCTAAGCTAGTAATGATATTACTAGCGTATGACTGCAACCAAGGGGAAAGAATGGAATTTTCTTGTTCCTCTTCTTCTTCTTCTTCGATCGTTTAGACAGTTTCCTGTCAATTATGATCGCAGATGCGCCATGCTGCCGTTGTGCGCCTAACTAAGAAATAATTAGGTCCAGCATGTACGACTTCGGCTGGAGGAAATCTTTTTCAAAGCGTTTCTTGAAAAAAAACCTGCAGCAGAATGGACCGGAAAGGCAGATAGTAGATGACAGCAAGCAAAGGGAAAAGGCAGAGTCAAAGAGAGTGACAGATTATAGGAAGTTACAAACACAGAACTTCCAGAAAGGTGGGGGAACTATTGATGCAAAAGACCCCCCCGGCATCCCCACGGGGGATTAAATAATAACAGGTATTTCAACCATTTGAATGATCACAGAAATAACATATAAAGACAAACTGATTTATCAATTTATTAACGCGCGCGTGCGTGCGTGCGTGTGTGTGTGTGTGTGTGTGTGTGTGTGTGTGTGTGCATGCATAATCGTTGCACACAAGATGCGCACGTGTATGCACCTGCACCAATGCATGCGCGCATACGTATGTTTAGGTGCAAAGCATGTTTCCCACTGACTTTCTTCTTCTTTCTTCTTCTGCGTTCCCAGGCCATATGGCCATAATGGATAAGGTACGTATGTGTCCGGTTTTCAGTTTTTACTGGTATCCCCGCTGCGTACAGCCGACACATTCCGATTTCGGAGGAGCTCAATGCAGAAACAACTATTTGTAAGATTTTTTTTTTAAAGGCAGGAGAATGGGCCAATAAGTCAGAAAGATAGTGGATGATAGAAAACAAAGGGAAAAGGCTCAAAGAGAGTGACAGATTAGAGGAAGCTACAAGCACAGAACTTCCAGAAGGTGGGGGAACTATTATACAAAAGATCCCCCGGTATCCCCACGGGGGAGAATTCCCACTGACCATTTGGAAGCTCTGGACGGCTGGCTCTCTGGGGGCCTGGGGGCCCGCGAAGCCAGCAGGGGTGACCCGTAGCGCTTAGGCATAGAGTTGGGCACGAAGCGCGAGGGCTGGGCGTTGCAGTCGCTTATCACCACTGGACACCTGTCCGGGAGGATGGCAAACACATTAAGTAATCCCCAGTAGGTACGTGCACTAAAACTGGCCAGGACACAAGGAATTTTCTGAGCGACGAAATAGCTTGAAAAAAGAATTAGTCCTACATTTTGGTGCTGCCTACATTTGGTGCTGTTATGACAAGTGTCACATCCGTGCTCGTAAGAAGAGACAATATATTGACTGAAAATTATGAATATTAAATGATCATTCTTGAGCTTCTTCCAGTCCATACCGGCCCGAATGTTTAACACACAAAAAGGCCATGCAGCATGAAATTACTTCCCCACGAATACACACAGATAGAGACCTCTCCACCACTCCTCCATTGCCCTAAACAAAATCATCACCACCACTCCTCTTCTCTTTCCTCCCGCTCCAACCTCATGTTTACACACACACAGACACACACACACACACACACACACACAGACAGACACACACACACACACACGTGTATTTTTTTACGAGGGCAGGATGAAAGAAAGCTTTGTCAGCTTTTTCTTTAACCCTCAATAAAGATCATTTTGACACATACACCACACAAACAAACAAACAAATCACCAGCATCAGTAACCAAACAAAACTAGCTTGGAAGCCTCCAGCTCACCTCAGCTGCACAGGGCCACTGTAGTGGTGAGTGCTCTTGCTACAGTTGCCCTCCACACCCTCCACCACTGCTGGGGCAGAAGACACGGAGCTAGCGCCGCCACAACTCTGATAGTGACGATGACGATGGTGATGATGATGGTGACTGTTCCCCAACACATCGAAAGACGTAGCAGGACGGGAAGAACCAGACCCACCCATCCACCCTCCACCTCCTCTTTTGACCATCGACAGCGTTGCTGTGTTGGAAGACATCACAGAAGACGAGGCATTTCCTTTCCCTTGTCTACTACTTATGCTACTACTTCGAGCATTCTGCTGCTTGTTTGAGGCAGGTCCTCCTTCCGCGGGTCGCCTCCCGGTGGTAGCGGAGTCTTCTCCAGAGGTGGCCGCTGCCCTGTTGCGGGCCACCAGGTGATCCAGGCGGTCCTCCAGGCGAAGCAGGGCCGTCCGGGTGGCCTGAGGCAGGAACGAGTGTCTGGACACCACCTGGAGATCCAAGGTGAAGGAGAGAACAACTGCTTAATGAACTTCTTCTTCTTCTGCGTTCCCAGGCCATATGGCCATAATGGCTAAGGTACGTATGTGTCCGGTTTTCAGTTTTCACTGGTCTCCACGCTGCGTACAGCCGACACATTCTGATTTCGGAGGAGCTCAAAGGAGAAATATTATTCGGAAGATTTTTTTGAAGAAAGGCAGGAGAATGGGCCAATAAGTCAGAAAGATAGGAGATGATAGAGAGCAAAGGGAAAAGGCAGAGTCAAAGAGAGTGACAGATTAGAGGAAGTTACAAGCACAGCGCTTCCAGAAGGTGGGGAACTATTTTTACGAAAGACCTCCCCGGTATCCCCACGGGGAGGCTTAATGAACAATAAACAACTGTTTAATGAGCAGGCCATTATGCCCATGTCATGGGCAAGGGGGTAACAAAACCACAAAGATAAACTCGATAGTTAGTTCAGAGGTAATAGAGGAAATATCCCAATGCTTCATTGCGAATTAAGGTGAAGGAAAGAGAGAGTGAGACTTCAGACACTTTATTTTACAAGGATAAGAATTTAGTCTGGGCCTAGTCTTCCATTCTGTCCTTGGTTCTAAGCATGCAATACATATTATTACGTTGGCTTGGAGTCAAAACGGACTATCTTTAGATAGTCTAGATAGTGCATTGACGTGTTATTGGATTTATTACAAAAACTAATAACTTGTATCAAACAATGACTGCAGAAATATAAAAAGGTGTTTTTTTCTTTTTATATTTCAGCAGTCTTTTTTTTAATACAAGTTATTAGTTTTCGTAATAAGTTCAATAATGACTATCTAAAGATAGTCCGTTTTGACTCCAAGCCATCGAAATTTATTTAACTAATACTATAAATGAACATTGTATATATATTATATATATTTGGCCCAAAACGTGTGTGTGTGAGTAGGAATGGCGGGCGTGTGTTTGTTTGTTTTGTTTGTTTGTTAGGGTGGGTGGGAGAAATAAAGAGGGGACAAGGGTGGGGGAGGAGAAAGGGGGAGATAGAGAGAAGGTGAGAGAGAAGTTTGGAGAGAAGAAGGGATGAAGAGGGAGAGACAGAAAATACAGAGACATTGAATGAGAGAAAGACAGAAAGACCAATGAATGAAACAAACCATTCTGCATGAATCTATCAGACTTGTTTTCAAATGTTTTTATTTATTATTTAATGCTCGTATGTAGCAGCGTTTTATAACTTAAGTTCTATAACTATTTGTTGTTGTGGTGTTTTGGGCCAAATAAAACAAACTTAAAACCATCGGCACTCTATGGAGAAACATGTTTCTCACATGATTTTTTTATGTAGAAAAACAACACCCAAACCCCCATATTTGTAGCCTGGTAATATTTCGGAATACCTTTATCGGACACCAACCGTGGACTTGACGTAAGCATTGTAACTGACTTTTTTATGCTTATATATACAGTGGAACCTCCCTTTTAAGACCTTGAAAAATCATCCAAAATAAGGTCTTAAGTGGGAGGGAGTTGTATAAGGGAGGTAATTTTAATACTTACAAACAAAGGCAATGTCTCAGAGAAGTAGGTCTTAAGTTTGTTTTGTTTGTTTGTTTTGGTATATTCTAGTCACAGAGACTCTGTGAAATTCGGGCTGCTCTCCCCCGGAGAGCGCGTCGCCGCAAGTGCAGCGCCTACCTAATGTTTTTTTGGTGTTTTGGTGGGGGTTTTTTGGGGTGGGGGCACAGGGTGAGGAGGGTGTGTGGGCACACTTGGAAAACCTAGCTATCAATTTGGCCATACCAGGCATCAGGATTTCTCACTGCTCTTACCGACTTTCAACTGCCGTGGGATTTTTACGTGCGTAAAGACTAGCTTTAAGTCCCCATCCGAAGGACTGGACGTCCCGTTCGATTTTCCCGTCGAACTAGAAAGAAAGGGCGAGGCCGGGGTTCGAACCCCGTGTAACTCACGCTGCAGTCACGCATTACATTTGGCAGGCGAACGTCTTAACCACTCTGCCACCTCTCTCTGGCAGAAAGTGGGAGTCTTAAGAGGGGATGGGGGGAGGGGGGGGTCTTATAAGTGAGGTTCCACTGTACGTACTGTATTTCAGGGGTAAAAATGCTGTTGTTTCACTCCAAGTTTCAGACTTGCTGCACCATCCACACCTGTTATTTTACAATGATCCTTCTATGGATGTTTCATGTACGGTTTCATCCACTATCATCATGCCATTAGGTTAGGTACATTATAGTCACAGAGGCGTCTCTGTGAAATTCGGGTTGCTCCCACCTGGAGAGCGCGTCGCAGGTGGGGTAAATTTTGACCAAATGACAACTTTTTCGTTGCCACTGGGCTTAACGTGTGCTAAGTGCATGGGCACATGGGACCTCGGTTTATTGTCTCATCCGAAAGACTCCACGTTCAGACCGCAAGGCCTAGTGCAAAATGAGAGGAAAAATCCCATGTACCCAGGTTCGAACTCGGGTTTACTTGACACGAAGCGAACGCGCTACCACTGTGCCACTGTACACTATATTATAGACAAACTATCATGATGCTATAATCATATAATGCATAATTATGAAGGTCACCTTTAACGTACTCAAAAACAAATCAAATGTGATTATAAATCTACATCTTTTTCCAAGCATAGATATACATGATCGATCATTCACCTTCACATGGACCTACTCATGCATGCATAACAAACGAACATAATTACAGACACACCACGTGTGACTATATGAGAGAGAGAGAGAGAGAGAGAGAGAGAGAGAGAGAGAGAGAGAGAGAGAGAGAGAGAGAGAGAGAGAGAGAGAGAGAGAGGGGGGGGGGGGAGGGCAGGCAGATTGACAGACAAACAGAGACAAACACAGTTATCAATTTACCCTCTCTAAAAACAAAAAGAGACTTGCCTCCTAATATGTTTTATTTTTGTTCTAACACACACTGTAAAACCCGCTACAACTACAATGAAATAAGAACTCTTGCTTGACATGCGCAACTTACTCGTCTGCGAACTTGGTAGGAACATAACAAATCTCTTAACATAAAAAGATGTACAAAAAACACCCCATTGGTGGTTAAAAATCAAAGTGTGGTGCAGCGAGGTGGGTTTCATCACAAACGTTTTCAAAGTGTTTCAACTCATTAAAACAATCTTTAAGCTTCAAAAAAAAAGAAGAAGCAAAACGGGTGATTTGCAAAGAAACCAACGGCCAACCAGGTGCATGGGTGCTTCTACAAAATCCTGGAAAACCTGACAAGCAGGGATTCGTGAGCCGCCTAGTCACCAAGCACCCCCCCCCCTCTCCCCAGTGGGGTACAGGGGTAGCTTCCCTATTCGGGATTAAGGGGGAGGGAAGTGGGGAAATGCTACCTAAAGAGGTAGAAAACATATTATTTCAAAAAATCTTGAAGCAAAGTACAAAGCTAAGGCATTACATGGGAAAGAGAGAAAGGTTGATGAAATTCTGCTTAACGTCCTCCGGTCTGGAACAGACACATATGGAACATTAGTAGATATAAAGATGGTGGGAACGATCCTGGAGGCAATGCCCGGAGGCGGTGCAACACCAGGAAAGTACCGAATTTTTAACAATACAGAGGTGTGAAAGTGAGAAAGGGAGACTGCTCCTCAATTTTGCAAACACCTGAAATTCAGGCTGTGCCACTGCAAAAGAACCTGAATTCAGGCACATAATCTGAAGTGTGGCACCCGTGTATGTCTCAAGTCAAGTCAAGTCAACATTTTATTTTCGGATGGAACATTGAATAAGCAAATAATATACTTTTTTTCATCATCAAGCCATCCGTAAAAAATAAAAATAACGAAGGAACTAAAGATTCCAAAGTGGTAAACAATAAAGAAAGGGGAAAAGAGGGGAAATAAACAAAGAAACAAACAAGTTACACAAACAGGGAAGAGGGTGGGGAGTGGGAGAGTAACATATTATGTACAATATATACATCGATTCTCAATTATAACATCACATTCACATATCAACACATGTTCTCTATTTTGACCCTCATTTCAAATAAGAGGAAAGTAAAGTGAGATATTATGTTCTGTTAAAGAGATATATTTTCATTTTTTTTCTTGAAAGAGTTCTAGTTTGCTATGTTTTTTAAATTGGAGGGTAATTTGTTCCATAAATGTCCACCCGAATAGAGGAGACTAGATTTGAATAGATTCTTATTTGGTCGAGGGAATGATAGCAAATGGGTGTGTCTGCTTGTGTTTGTCTTAAATTTGTCTATCTTTTTTGGAGCATTTCCGTTGACAATATTATGCATGCAGATTGCCTTGTTGAGGAAAAGTCCGTCTTGAAAGTTTAGTATATCCAGTTGTTTGTAGTCTGCAATGATAAGTGAGCTTGATTTTAACAAGATTATATTTATTGCTTTTTTGTACATACGATGGATAATCTTTAAATTGTGTGTGTGTGTGTGTGTGTGTGTGTGTGTGTGTGTGTGTGTGTGTGTGTGTGTGTGTGTGTGTGTATGTGTGTGTGTGTGCTCACAGCACAAAGGTCCATGCGGTGGGAGTTAGCAAGAGGCCTGGTAATAAAAGGAGAAACACAGTGTGGTAAGTGCGTGCTATATTACCCCGTTTCCTTTGCTCTCGTCAGAGTCAGGGGTGCGCTGGGGCCAAGAGCGAAACCCGTGTGCTAGCAACTTTTTCACTTCTAGGGTCAGAGCCTGTTCATCAGTGCAATCATCATCGTCGTCATCATCATCATGATGATGATCATCATCATCATCACCAGTACAATCATCATTATCATCATCATCATTAGTTCCCGAGCGAAGCTTTGGGGAACTATTGTTTTTGCTTAGTCCCGGTGTGGTGTCTGTCTACTCCGTACATCTGTCCGGTCACTAAAACCCAGATAAGCTTGCAAGGGAACTTTAAACCCGCTCAGGTTCTATCTTGTTATTATTACTATATTCATCTTCATTAACCTCTTCGTCATCAATACATAACAATTATCACCACTTGTCGTCCATCTCTTTCTCCTCATGGTCAATGGCGTGTGTCGCTCCTATCATCATCATCATCATCATCACCATCATCATCATCAGCACCACCATTTTGCTTAGAACTATCATAAACATGCCAAATACAGATGACGTTGAGTCCAGCTCTGTCTACAAGGACCCAAATCATCATCATCATCATCATCATCATCATCATCATTTTGCTTAGAACTATCATAAACATGCCAAATACAGATGACGTTGAGTCCAGCTCTGTCCACAAAGACCCAAAGCAGGAATGAAGTTCTGGTCTCTGAGAAGAAGATGTTGGCAGCAGAATGTGCAAGCACGCTTTGTGTGTGTGTATGTGTGTATTTGATGTGTGCTTGTAGGCGCAAATGTGTGCATGCATGTACATTATATGTGTGAAAAGAAAGGGGTGGGTGGGTTAAAGGATTTGTTTTTCAAAAATCACCACCATCAGACGCACCTTAAAGGCACTGCCGGACTATGAAAGAGGTGAGGCGCTGACCAGTTCGCCTTTCTTTGTTCCCTGTTGTGCGAGCCACTGCGAGCCAGAGCTTTTTTTTCTGGCGAAAAAGACCCGATCCCTGGGATCGGTTGTTTTCCCTTTAACGCTACTCAGTACTACACAACCCCACCTCTCTCTCTCTCTCTCTCTCTCTCTCTCTCCCCTACCCCTTCACCTACCCTCCTTCCTTTCTTGCTCCGTTTCTTCTTTCGGCCGGTGTCCACTCGCGCTTCGACCCCCCCTCCTCTAATCAGTCCCCCGGGCGAAAAAGAAGAAGAAGCGTCCCCTTGACCACCGTTCTTCGTCATCATCATCTTCTTCTTCTTTCTCTTCTCATCTTCGTTCTGCTTGTTCTCTCCGTGGTCCTGGTTGTCATCGTCGTCGTCATCATCGTCGTCGTCGCCGGCGTTCTGGTCTTGCAAGGGGAGGTTCTGCTGCTGCGCGGCGCGGAGGACGAGGACCTTCTTGCTGGAGCTGTAGGTGGATGTGCCCCACTTGTGCTTGTCGCAATAGCTGGGCAGAGAACAGAGAAGGCCAAACAAAAAAGGTTAGATTTGATTAGGTTAGGTACATTATATTATAGTCACAGATGCGTCTCTATGAAATTTCGGGTTGCTCCCACCTGGAGAGCGCGTTGCAGCCAGAGGCACGCCAACCAATTTAAAAAAAAAAATGTGGCATGCGATTTTTGTGTGACTGATGAGGAAGGAAGGGAGGGGGGTACATTTTTACCAACTGACAACTTTTTCGTTGCCACCGGGTTTAACGTGTGCTAAGCGCATGAGCACACGGGATCTCGGTTTATCGTCTCACGCGAAAGACTATAGAGTAGAAAGACTAAAAGGGGGCTATAGAGTAGAAACAGGTCTGCGTGTTGGTGGGGTATGCGCATACCCCACGTTGAAATAGTAGAGATTGTAGAGATGCACGTCATGCTTGCGTCATTGTTTGCGTTATTTTAAGGAGTAGGGAACCCCGCAACCCCCCTTTCTACTCTATAACTTGTGCTTTACGGCACCGTACCCCCTCCCCTCAAATGTTTGCATTGAAAACATTTAACTGAGAAACAACTTTTTGCCATTCTCAGAAAAAAATGACAGGGTTAGGTTGTTAAGCCTATGATTGTTTTAATAAAACTGAAAGAAGCAGACTTTGAGACTGAGGGTCGTTAACATGAGGGAGGGTGGGTGGAGGTCTAAGTACAAAATTATCAAAAAAATACCAGTTCAGTGCATCACTAACAGCTATGTGGGAGGAAAAAAAGAGTTGGATGATCAGAACCCAGTGTCAATATCGAGACCTGAACGAGTACACCTCTTTTCGTTTTAGTCCATTCCATTCTATCCGATTCCATCCATCCCATACCATTCCTACCTTTTGCAGATGACCGGGAGACAGGTGTCGATGGACCTGAGGACATAGTATTCACTAGTGGGGGCCAATTCAATTCCATCGGATTCCACCCTATCCCATTCACATTCCATTCCGTTCCATTCTGTCCCATGTCATTTAATCCAAACCCATTCCATTCTATCCTATTTCATTGCTTTGAATGCCAGTCCATCATATTCCATTTACAATGTAATCCCATTTTCATTCCGCTCCATTCTACTCTTACCTCTTACCCATGAGCCAGGTGTCGATGGACCTAAAGAGGTGCTGCTCGTTGGTATAAAACCTATCTGCGAATACAATTATATTTCATTTCATTCCATTCCACTCCAGAATGACCGAATTGTATCCTACAGTCGTGCGATTTTAGCTGACGTGTGGCTGGCCCTTTAGACATAGCAGAGCGTACAACCATTCTTCTCGGACGAGATCCAGAAGGTAACATAAAAAAAAGACATTAGAAAAGCACTGATACAGCGCGCGCAAACCGGCGGCATGGGCACCAAAATTATCATTTGCCGGTTAATTTTTGAAACCCTTTCAACGCTAGCCATTCCTCAGCCAAAATTTACCGTTAAACTTACCCAGGTAGAGAAAATATTTCGTCTGCAATATTGGGGATTCCTCTGTGACGTGCATAAATAGGGCCTATCCTTACCTCCCAAAATTAAGAACGTAAGGTCACTGGATACCAGACCCTCATTTGATATGCCTTTTAGTGGACATGGGTGTCAAATAATTGTGGTGCCAAGAAGCGACAGTGACGATGAAAGGGTTCCCAGTCCATCCCACTCCACTCCACTCCTCACCTCCTGCAGGTGCCCATGAGCCAGGTGTTGATGGATCAGAACAGGCACTGCTCGTTGGTGAAGGACCCATTCATAATTCCACCCAATTCCAATCATCCACCCCATTCCTCACCTCCTGCAGGTGCCCATGAGCCAGGTGTTGATGGATCAGAACAGGCACTGCTCGTTGGTGAAGGACCCATTCATAATTCCACCCAATTCCAATCATCCACCCCACTCCTCACCTCCTGCAGGTGCCCATGAGCCAGGTGTCGATGGATCTGAACAGGCACTGCTCGTTGGTGAAGGACCCATTCATAATTCCACCCAATTCCAATCATCCACCCCACTCCTCACCTCCTGCAGGTGCTCATGAGCCAGGTGTCGATGGATCTGAACAGGCACTGCTCGTTGGTGAAGGACCCATTCATAATTCCACCCAATTCCAATCATCCACCCCACTCCTCACCTCCTGCAGGTGCCCATGAGCCAGGTGTCGATGGATCTGAACAGGCACTGCTCGTTGGTGAAGGACCCATTCATAATTCCACCCAATTCCAATCATCCACCCCACTCCTCACCTCCTGCAGGTGCCCATGAGCCAGGTGTCGATGGATCGGAACAGGCACTGCTCGTTGGTGAAGGACCCATTCATAATTCCACCCAATTCCAATCATCCACCCCACTCCTCACCTCCTGCAGGTGCCCATGAGCCAGGTGTCGATGGATCTGAACAGGCACTGCTCGTTGGTGAAGGACCCATTCATAATTCCACCCAATTCCAATCATCCACCCCACTCCTCACCTCCTGCAGGTGCCCATGAGCCAGGTGTCGATGGATCTGAACAGGTACTGCTCGTTGGTGAAGGACCCATTCATAATTCCACCCAATTCCAATCATCCACCCCACTCCTCACCTCCTGCAGGTGCCCATGAGCCAGGTGTTGATGGATCAGAACAGGCACTGCTCGTTGGTGAAGGACCCATTCATAATTCCACCCAATTCCAATCATCCACCCCACTCCTCACCTCCTGCAGGTGCCCATGAGCCAGGTGTCGATGGATCAGAACAGGCACTGCTCGTTGGTGAAGGACCCATTCATAATTCCACCCAATTCCAATCATCCACCCCACTCCTCACCTCCTGCAGGTGCCCATGAGCCAGGTGTCGATGGATCGGAACAGGCACTGCTCGTTGGTGAAGGACCCATTCATAATTCCACCCAATTCCAATCATCCACCCCACTCCTCACCTCCTGCAGGTGCCCATGAGCCAAGTGTCGATGGATCTGAACAGGTACTGCTCGTTGGTGAAGGACTTGGGCTGGAACTTGTAGCTGTCGAACACCTGCACCTTGCCCCTGTTCCAGCGAGCCCCGATCGTCTTGTCCCCCTCGCCCAGCCAGATCTCCACGTGCATCATGTTGTGGCGCTGCTTCTTGTCTGTGCGCGCACGTGTGAAGACCATCATCATCATCTTCTTCATCATCTTCTTCTCCTTCTTCATCTTCATCATCATCATTATCATCAACACCATCGACAGCTCTCTCTCTCTCTCTCTCTCTCTCTCTCTCTCTCTCTCTCTCTCTCTCTCTCTCTCTCTCTCTCTCTCTCTCTCTCTCTCTCTCTCTCTCACCAAGAGACCTTAATAATGTATATGGTCTGAATGATCGACGAAGAAGAATACAATCAGTTGTTCACGGATCAGCAAGAGTCTGTTGTTGTTATTGTTGTTGTTGTCATCATCGTCATTGTCATTGTCATTGTACTCGTCGTAGTCGTCGTCGTCATCATCATCAACATCATCATTATTCTCTTTGTCTCTGTCTGTCTGCCTGTCTTTGTCTCTCCCTCTCTTTCTCTCTCCTTCTCACACACACACACACACACACACACACACACACACACACACACACACACACACACACACACACACACACACACACACACACACACACACACACACACACACACACACACACACACACACACACACACACACACACACATCTTTTCCGTTCATGAAGATCCCCATCATCATATTTCTCTCACCAATACATTTTCTGTCTCTCTCTCTCTGTCAGTCTCTCTCTCTCTCTCTCTCTCTCTCTCTCTCTCTCTCTCTCTCTCTCTCTCTCTCTCTCGCTCTCTCTCTCTCTCTCCCCCTCTCTCTCTCTACCACCCCCTCCCTCTCTCTTCTCCTTCCCTTCCTTCCCTACTCTCCACTGACGTTTTCCGTTGACGTAAGTGCCGGTCATGAAGACGAGGTCCCCGGGCCTCATGCGGTCCTGAGTCAAGGCTATGGGCAGTGTGTCGAACATGTAGGCCTGGTTCCAGGGGCCCAGGCGGAAGCCGAAGTCCCTCTCCAGGTCCCTCATCACCTGCCGCACCAGGCCGCAGCAGTCCAGGAACAGCGGGGACTTGTACTCCGGGGCTAGGTAGTAGTAGTATGGTACATTGGGGGCCAGGGGGGAGGGTGTAGGGTTGGGTGAGCGTAGATGGGGAGAGAGAAAAAGAGAAAGATATTGTTATGATAATGAGTAAGGTGTGTGTGGGGGGGGGGGGGGGGAGAACGCAGAGAGAAGAACCAGAGACAGACAGATAGTGACAGAGAGAGAAAGAGAGGGGGAGGGGGGCGAAAGAGAGAGAGAGCGCGAAACACATCCACACACACATACACACGCGCACGCACGCACGCATGCACACACACACACACACACACACACACACACACACACACACACACACACACGCACGCACGCACACACACACGCACGCACGCCACACACATATACATACACACGCAAACAATAACTAAATTATACCAAATACAAAACACACACACACACACGCACACAGTAAGTTACAGATAATTTTAAAAAAGGGGGACTTTTACTCCGGGACTAGTAGTACAGTGAGGGTAAGGAAGGGTTGGTTGGGGCAGAAAGAGAAAGAAAACAATTTAGGAATTTAGGATTTGAGAGAGAGAGAGAGAGAGAGAGAGAGAGAGAGAGAGAGAGAGAGAGAGAGAGAGAGAGAGAGAGAGAGAGAGAGAGAGAGAGAGAGAGAGAGAGATACGCGCGCACGCGCGCACACACACACAAAACTAGATACAAAATACACACACCCACACAAACCCCCACACAAAAGCACATGCACACACACACAGGCACGCACGCACACACACACACTCACACTCACACACACACACACACACACACGCACACACACACACTCACACACACGCACGCACACACACACACACTCACACACACACACACACACACACACACACACACACACACACACACACACACACACACACACACACACACACTCAGTTTCAACAAAATCCATCACAACTAGCTCTCCCGCAGAGAATTGAACCGTTTAGCATAGTGAACTTTTTACCCCACTCCAATAAGGAAACATGTTACCACTGCCAAGAAAACATCCCACCCATCCACCCCACCCTCTCCGGTTCTTTATTGCACCCCCAGTTCTGTGTAGTAAACTGGTGCTATGTGTGCGGATGTTAGGGTTATATGCCTTTGTATGCCATGTTATGCCGTTGTGTTTCTGCCTTTTTAGTCCCCGAGCCGAAGGTTCGGGGAGCTATTGTTTCTGGCTGATCCGTCCGTGCCTCCGTCCGTCCGTCCGGTTATTCGTCCGTTTTTCTCAAAAACTATTCAGTGTATCATCATCAAATTTGGTATACTAGTTTGCCAAGATGCAAGCTATCCACTGATGTATTTAGTTTTACATTAAGGTCAAGGTCGCGCCAGTTACGGGGTTCAAACCCCGAAACACATAATCGCTAATATCTCGCGAAGTTTTGTATGTATTTCAATGCAGTTTTTTTCACAACACTTCTTGATGAATGGTCTATAACACAGTTGTCATGAATTTGTCTGTGCGCTCGTGTACGCATGATCGCGCGCGCTCAAATCACGGGTCCGAACCCTAAGGCTATAAATTATATAAAAAACTATTCGGTTTCGAGCTATTTTCATGCGTTTTTATGTAGTTACGTGCTGTTTTGATGCGTTTTTATGTATGTGTAGCCTACAACCGACACATTCCGATTTCGGAGTAGCTCGGCGATGCACTTTTTGATTTTTGACTTTGACTTTGTAAGAAGAGGAGAACATTAGAATGGGGACGAGGAGCTGTGCCTCTCTCTCTCTCTCTCTCTCTCTCTCTCTCTCTCTCTCTCTCTCTCTCTCTCTCTCTCTCTCTCTCTCTCCCCCCCCCCCTCTCTCTCTCTCTCTCTCTCTCTCTGATTGATAGAATATTGAATATTGATTGGAAGAATAAGCCCTGCCTAAAATCTTTATTCTTGCCCAACTAAAGTTTGTCAGTTTCATTAGTCCGTCACCAAGACGGACTATTGCGATGGGCTGGTTTGTATTTTTTTTTTTTTTTTTTTTCTGTCTGTCCCAAGGATATCTCCCGAACCGCTTGACCGAATCGCGTCAAATTTTGTGTGAAGGTGTGCCTCCTTAATAGGAAGAGATCGGCGCAAACCATTTTGCCGTCGTGACCTTGACCTTGACGTACGACCTTGAAAACCGAAAATCTATTTGTAGCCATATATCGGGCACCAATCAACATAGGATGTTGAAACTTGGTATGAAGGTGGTTTGGCTTATGCCCGTTCTGATGATGGCATACCGGTCAAGGTCAAGGTCAAGGTCAAAAAGATCGCTGGAGCCTGAAAATCGGAGGGTCATTTTTTTCTCCTTCTGTCTGTCCCAAGGATATCTTTCGAACGGGTTGACAGAATCACGTCAAATTGTGTGTGCTGGTGTGTCACCATGAGAGGAAGGCATCCGCACAAACCATATTGCCGTCGTGACCTTGACCTTGGCGTACGACCTTGAAAACCGAAAATCTTTCAGGGGCCATAACTCCCA
Source organism: Phymorhynchus buccinoides (assembly GCA_017654935.2). Taxonomy (NCBI): domain Eukaryota; kingdom Metazoa; phylum Mollusca; class Gastropoda; order Neogastropoda; family Raphitomidae; genus Phymorhynchus; species Phymorhynchus buccinoides. The sequence continues at coordinate 39,009,517 of CM065698.1, read as the reverse complement.
CACCGTTAGTGTTAGAGTCTTCAAATTTGGCATGAAGGTACTTTGGCTTATGCCCGTTCTGATGGTGGCATACCGATCAAGGTCAAGGTCACGGTCCGGGCGATCCGTAGGCCTTGAAAGTGGTAGGGGTCTACACATTGGGTTTTAAGCCATATTTTCCACATTGGTACTTGACAGAAGCGCTTCAGATTGTGTGTGGTACTGTATACCCTAGAGAAGAAAACATCCGAGCATAAATTATCACCATGCTGACCTTGACCTTGAAGTGTGACCTTGAAAACCGAAATTTCCTTCTTTGCGCTATATGTTTCTTCTTCAAGCTGTATCTCGTGAACTAGAAGACAGAATCCCTTCCAATTTTGTGTCAAGATGTGACACTCTACGGGGTGTCGCAAGTGCGTGGCATTGCTGGTGACGGACATGTCTGCCGCTCGGCGACACCCTTGTTTTCATTTTCAGTAGCAGCCCCCCTTTCTCTCATTCAATCTGATTTGAATATTATACAAAGACGCTGATTACTTTGTCAAAACAATTCCTCAGTCCTCGCTTTGTTTCTTCTGCTTCCTTTCATAACAAAACAAACTCACGAAAAAAAACCCACCCAACAAAACAAAACATTAAAAAAAATGTTCCGCCCCCCCCCCCCCAATCCCCAACTAAACAAACCACACCGACACCTTTGACTTCATGTACCTCATGCCAGAGTTTTAGCTAAGAACAACAAGGAACATGATTTCCTATCTTATTCTCCCAGGAGAGGCCTCCAATGCTTCTTTTACATTCAACTATCGTCAGCTTCTGGGGCACTTCGCCCTCCAGACCCTCCGACCGAGCCGTTGGATCCCCACCCCCACCCCACCCCTCTTCTGGACTACTTGATCATGCCAAATTAGAAACAGCTCAATAGTAGTACTGTGCCCACCAACGGCAGAATAATACTAATATAAACCACCCTTTATTGTAGCACAATACAAACGGTAGTTCCTTGTAATCGGAACGAGAGCCTGAGCATTTTTTTCTGTTTGTCTGTGTAGACCCTATGTGTCGCACACTAATTGCCACAATCCTAAACAAGCACATGCCACATACTCAGAGAGAGAGAGAGAGAGAGAGAGAGAGAGAGAGAGAGAGAGAGAGAGAGAGAGAGAGAGAGAGAGAGAGAGAGAGAGAGAGAGAGAGAGAGAGAGAGAGAGAGACAGAGAGAGACACACAGAGAGAGAGAGAGAGACAGAGAGAGAGAGAGAGAGAGAGAAAGAGAGAGATATACAGACAGAGAGACAGAGACAGAGAGGCAGACAGAGAGAGAGAGAGAGAGAAAACGGAAACAGAGAAAGACAAAGACAGGCAGACAGACACAGATAACACAGAGGTAGGCAGGTAGAAACACAGACAGACAGACAGACAGACAGAACGACAAGAGAGAAAGGAGGGCCAGACAGACAGATTTATAAAACAAATTATGCAGATAAGAACACTTATACAACGAACACAGAAACTCTGAGAAAAGAATGAAAAATGAAACACCCGAAGGTGCTGATGGATGGAACCTACAGACGAACTACCCCCCCCCCCCCCCCCCCCCCACACACACACACACACCTGCCCTGCCAACACAAGAGCAGCCCTTACCGTCCTTGGTCCAGTATTTGCGGGCGTAAGGCACGCCGAAGTAGCGCTTGCACTGCTCCACAAATTTGTGACGTAGTTTCTCCATGCGCCGCGGGTCCCTCTTCCACTGGCGCTGATGACGCGATAACCGCTTGTGCTGTCTGACGTCATCCTGGCCAACACGCAATGTTCAGAGCTTGGCTGAATCAGTCAATCAATCAATCAGTTAATCAATCAATACTTTATTGTCCCTCTTACGGGATCTTTTTTTTTATTTGGCAATGACAAAACAAATCGATAGGGGAAGACGGGGTAAAAAGCGCATGGGCGGGTAAGAAGCCCATCCCAATTATCTCATGAAATGAAGCACATTTCAGTCTCATTTTGCCCATGAGACGAGCGTTAATGTCTAGCATTCGTCTCATGGGCAAATTTGACTGAAATTTTCTTTAATTCATGAGAAAATTGGGGTGGGCTTCTAACCCGCCCATGCGCTTTTTACCCCGTCTTCCCCTACATCAATGATAAAAGACAGACATATTATGTGTACTAGCCAAAAGATAAAACATGCAATGATTGTGTTAGAGGATCATGCACACACATTTATTTATTAATTTATTTATCAAGAAAAATGCATACAGCGCTTAACCTTTAATCTCTAAGCGCTTTACAATTTCACTAAAACGATCCATACATCCACAATCCATGCACCCCCCCCCCCCCCCCCACCTCCCGAACAACCCTTCTCTATCCATCCATTTATCCAAAGGTACATTTATACATACGCATACATTGCACATACATACATACATACATACATACATACATACATACATACATACATACATACATACATACATACATAAACACATACATGCGTGTACAGAAAACCCAAAGAAGCAACAACAAGTACACTAACAACACTAACAGCAACAACAACACAAGACCGCAAGGTTTTTAAATCAATGCCAAACATATTTTAAAAATTCAATGGAAAATAAAATCGTACAAAATGCACTAATAATAATCATAGGGGACCGAAGTAGTTGCACGCACAACCGCGCGCGCGCACGCACACGCGAGGTAGTGCACGCACCCGCGCGCTTGTGTATGCATGCATACACACATGCACACGCACGCGCGCACACACATACATACACACAAACACACA
>CM065698.1:38981738-38999238 GCA_017654935.2 Phymorhynchus buccinoides | reverse complement strand
AGAAAGAACGAAAGAAAGAAAGAAAGAAAGAACGAAAGAAGGAAAGAAAGAAAGAAGGAACGAAAGAAGGAAAGAAAGAAAGAATGAACGAAACATAGAAAGAAAGAAAGAACGAAGGAAGGAAAGAAAGAACGAATGAAAGAAGGAAAGAAAGAAAGAACAAACGAACGAAAGATAGAAAGAAAGAAAGAACGAATGAAAGAAGGAAAGAAAGAAAGAAAGAAATAAACGAACGAAATATAGAAAGAAAGAAAGAACGAACGAACGAAGGAAAGAAAGAACGAACGAAAGAAGGAAAGAAAGAACGAACGAACGAAAGAAGGAAAGAAAGAACGAACGAACGAAAGAAGGAAAGAAAGAACGAACGAACGAAAGAAGGAAAGAAAGAAAGAACGAAAGAAGGAAAGAAAGAAAGAACGAACAAAAAAATAGGGGAAGACGGGGTAAAAAGCGCATGGGCGGGTAAGAAGCCCACCCCAATTATCTCATGAAATAAAGCAAATTTCAGTCAAATTTGCCCATGAGACGAATGCCCATGAGACGAATGCTAGACATTAACGCTCGTCTCATGGGCAAAATGAGACTGAAATTTGCTTCATTTCATGAGATAATTGGGGTGGGCTTCTTACCCGCCCATGCGCTTTTTACCCCGTCTTCCCCTAGAAAGAAAAGGATCGGAGAGGCAAAGACTATTTTACTCAGCCAGGAAGACTTCACGTTGAGAGATGATGATAACAAAACAAATTGATTCACACAAGGAAAGAACATCGACAGAAAGTAGCCTATCAACTCAAAACGAACACAGACAGCCTCATTTCCTCCCTCGATCCATCATGGCGGCCGCAATGTTGAGCCCGTGACCGTTATCGTCCTTCCGGTCGATTGGCCCACGGGAGGTAACAACTAATGACCGGATGTGGAAGGGACGCAATTCTACCAAGGAGTCGACGGCACTTTGTGATGTCTGGTGCTGACAGATTACAACCAAATCAAACCACTCTGACTACCCGCATGACAAGCCACACATAACCACTCTACACGTTATAATAATAATAGCTACTGTGCTTGTATTTAGCTACAAGCAGGGCTGTTCACTTGTTGATCTACTATGGCTCTCCGTATTGTTTGGGGATTACTAAGTGTTGTTTGTTTGTTTGCTGTGCATACGTTTTGTTCCTAAGCATTTGTTTTGTGTGGGGTTTTGCTAATTTATGACGACAGGATGAAAAAAAAACTTTGTTTAGCTTATTCCTTTATTGTCAATAAAGATCATTTTGACTTCACTTGACTTGACTTGGGTCTAGTTTCCCCTGAGCTTTCAATCAGGTAGCATTTCAGGCTCTCTGTAATGTTTGGGGATTAGTGTTGTTTCACAGTTTGTTGTTGGGTGTGCCTGTGTACCTTTGTGTATCTCCTTTGTTTTTGTTTGGGTCTAGTTTCTCTGAGAAATCTATTATCACGTCATATTTTCTATCTCTAGATCAGGTAGCATTTTATGGCACGGAGAACTCAGGAGGTTTAAGAGCAGGTCAACCAGTTGCTGGTGGCTATCAGCCATATCTTTATGTTTACAAAATCCGATGGCTTGGAGTCAAAACGGACTATCCTTAGATAGCCCATTGACGTATTATTGAATTTATTGCGAAAACTAATAACTTGTATAAAAACAATACTGCAGAAATATAAAAAGCATAATCCCAATTTAATATTATTTGAAGTCTTTTTTAATACAAGTTCTTAGTTTTTGCAATATCATCAATAATAAGTCAATGGACTACCTAAAGATAGTCCGTTTTGACTCTAAGCCATGAAATTAACGTCCCATATGTGCCTGTTCCAGGCGGAGAGGACGGAAGACTCCAATTACTAACTAACTGGTGGTTATCAGATCCTGCGTAAAATAACACTATTACATCCTGCGCAATTCAACATTTCTTCTGGTCTCCCCATACTCTGTGAGGAATTCCTGCTTACCATGCACCCCCCCTAATAAATTTTTCATGGTCATTTTCTGGTAGCTTAGGGTGTATAGATCACGAAAAGAAATGTTCCCAGAGAAAATTCTCATTTGGACTGTTCCTTCTGGCTTAATTTTCAAGGGTACCCATCTCCGGTGCCGGGGCCACTTTTTGCCGGTTCAAAATCTTCTACTAAGTTTGTTGATTAACTGTGTCTTTGTTTTTTAACCTGCAAGAATTTGCTATTCGTTTTTGTCGATATCAATGCCATCTGCACGATACACAATAATCAGAATGACAATAACTTCCATACTTGGACCGCAGTGAAGCTACTTGCGCACCCACCGTCTGTCAAATGCGGCACACTGTGAATTTGCTGAAATATTAGCAATAAACTGTACCTAGCCAAAACTGTGCAAGTTTTTAGAAACAAAGTTCACCACAGTTTAAACGAACAGTCTTGTGCGCTTCTTTTGAGCTATGTCCCATTACCATAGGGCTATCCTGACGTCCACTGTTGCCGGTTTATCTCCCCTACCCCCTTTTTGGCTTTGACGCAAATAAAATGTTAAAACATAGAGTTATAACGTTTAAACTGAAGACATCATTCTGGACATTTCAAAAAGTTGTTTCAGGAAAGAAAGCCAATTATTGAGAATGTATGACTGTCCATAAAAGAGAAATTAAATAACTCTCTCCCCCACCCCTACCCCCATACCGCTGCTAATATTTATATTAAGGTCTGTTATAAAATGAGGTCAATGTTTGAATGCCTCAATGGACACAACTAACACTGGATTGCTTCCAAAAATGTCATTAAAAAATAGATCTCATAGAGGAATGTTCTCAGATGCTGTAACTATTACATTGGCAGTTCTTCTGTTTCATGGTGACGCTTCAGTACTGCACTTCAGTCAAACACAAACTCGTCATTCTGAGTCACTTTTCTCGGCGCAAGTAGAAAGTGACTCTTCTGAGGCATGTGGTAGGACAGTTGCCTCTTCGTCGTCATCAGAGTCTGGAAAATCCTCCAGGACGTTCACCATTTCCGTTGGCAAGATGAGTTCCTCCTCTTCTGTGGTCCACAATGGTTCCATAACGTCATGAATGCTATTCCATCCATGTCCATTGCATGGTGATGGAACATCAGGCATGGGTTCGAGGGCCATCTTCCAAATGGCAGCCTGAGAGTTGCTTCATTTCATGTGTTGTTGAAGGGTTTGTGTGCATGGAGGCATGCTTGCTCATCTCTGCATCTCTCCATGATTAGATGATGTCGGAGGTCATTGACACTGGTGAAACGGTGTCTGCCGTACTTGGCACAGGTGAACATTTCAAGATCGTTTTTGACTTCTATGCACACACGATGTCTCAGATGCCAGACCTCTTCTTCAGTTTTGGTGGATCAAATTATGCACGCTACCTGACCTCCTTCTCAGTCTTCTTACCTAACATTGACTTGTCACATCCTGGAGCCAAGGATCTGCTGAAAAGAGGTGCGTTCAGTGTGGCCAGATCCTTCATTCCTGGCAATCGCTGTGCAGTGGACAAGACCATGGAGGAAACGTTCATGAAGCATGCAAAACGCCGAGGTGGAGCTGGGGGAGGTGGTGCTGGTCTCACGGGACTGCTGTCTAGCCATGATGCCTACCAAAGATGGGTCAGAACAACACATGAGAGGTCAAAGTATCTTCATGCAACTCTTGACATGGCTGGCATGGCTCAAGGGGATGAGGTTGGCAGCAGACACCGTGACTTGCATCCTTCTGAGATACTGAAGAGCGAAAGCAACGTCAAGAAGACTCAGGAAGCAATAACAAGTTTCATCGACCCTTTCTGTGTGGAAGTCTCTGTCAACTTCATCGTCTTGTCATCAGGAACATCTGTCCCAGCTGACATTCAGCATGATGTTCTCAGAGCAGAGGAAGCTGGTAAAGCCGAGGAGGCGTTCATCATGCACAGACTGATGGCAAATGACTACTTCTTTGGACGTGTCAAACAGCTGAAGTTGAAAACGATGGCATCAATGAACAAAGTTGTCCGCATGAAGACTTCCAAGAAGAAAGTTGTGGAGTACAAACAACAAGGAAACATCGCCTTCCAACTCCTTGTCAAGGCACAGGAAGAAGGTGTTCAACTCGATCTGAAACAGTTGATGACATACCAACTTACTCCTGTGCCTTACAATATTGCCACTGCCGACAATTTCCTGGCCAAGACTGACAAAGCCAAAGGGTTTAACTACCTCACCAAAGATCTGGAAGATGCTGCTCTACCTCCCCATGACGAGAGACTTGCTGTGATCGATGGCAATGCAGTCTTTCACTGTTTGCAACAGCTTCCTTCCAACTTCAGGGAGATCGCTCAAAAGGGAACGGACGTGGTGTTCAGTACAGACATGTACCAAAATGACTATCAAAGCAATGGAAAGGAAAAAGAGAGGCACTGCCGACAAGATCATCATCAAAGGAGAAAACACCAAGCGGCCTGAAGATCAGAAGACGTTTCTGTCAAACGACGAAAACAAGAAGCAGCTCAGCAAAGTGCTACTCGAGGTTTGGAGCAAAGATGAACTTGCGACAAAATTCAAAGACAGAAAAGTCATCCTGATATGTGAGGGAGAAGCCTTCATGCTGCAATCAATTGATGGACTGACAACAACAAGGACGCCAATCGCAACGCTCAAATCAACACAAGAGGAGACTGATTCCAGAGTTGCTCTCTACTGTGCATACGCTGAATAGAATGGCTACAGATTCGTCTGTGTAAAGAGTCCAGACTCAGACATCTTCTTTATTCTCCTGCACTTCACTCTGCAGCTGAAGGACGTGGTGATTATGTTTGACACAGGAACTGGCAACAAACAACGGCTCATCAATGTCACTGACATTGCAAAAGCATATGGGCAACAGCACTGCACCACTTTGCTGGCTCTTCATGCTTACGTGGGATGCGATACAACAAGTGCATTCAAGGGCATTGGGAAAATGAAACCCGATACAACAAGTGCATTCAAGGGCATTGGGAAAATGAAACCCATCAAAGTCCTTCAGCAGAATCCAAGATTCGTGGAAACAATTGCCCAACTTGGAGATACATGGGACATCCCAGAAGAAGTCAAAAACGATCTTGAAATGTTCACCTGTGCCATGTACGGCAGACACCGTTTCACCAGTGTCAATGACCTCCGACATCATCTACTCATGGAGAAATGCTGAGATGAGCCATTGAACGCAAACCACAACATTGACATGGCAAGCATGCCTCTGTGCACACAAACCCTTCAACAACATGAAACGAAGCAACTTTCAAGCTGTCATTTGGAAGAGGGCCCTCAAACCCATGTCTGATGTTCCATCACCATGCAATGGACATGGATGGATTAGCATTGATGACGTCATGGAACCATTGTGGACCACAGAAGAGGAGGAACTCATCTTGCCAACGGAAATGGTGGACTTCCTGGAGGATTTTCCAGACTCTGATGACGACGAAGAGGCAACTGTCCTACCACATGCCTCAGAAGAGTCACTTTCTACTTGCGCCGAGGAAAGTGACTCAGAATGACGAGTTTGTGTTTGACTGAAGTGGAGTATGCTGGGCGTCACCATGAAACAGAAGAACTGCCAATGTAATAGTTACTGCATCTGAGAACATTCCTCTACGAGATCTATTTTTGAATGACATTTTTGGAAGCAATCCAGTGTTAGTTGTGTCCATTGAGGCATTCAAACATTGACCTCATTTTATAACAGACCTTAATATAAATATTAGCAGCGGTATGGGGGTAGGGGTGGGGGAGAGAGTTATTTAATTTCTCTTTTATGGACAGTCATACATTCTCAATAATTGGCTTTCTTTCCTGAAACAACTTTTTGAAATGTCCAGAATGATGTCTTCAGTTTAAACGTTATAACGCTATGTTTTAACATTTTATTTGCGTCAAAGCCAAAAAGGGGGTAGGGGAGATAAACCGGCAACAGTGGACGTCAGTATAGCCCTATGGTAATGGGACATAGCTCAAAAGAAGCGCACGAGATTGTTCGTTTATACTGTGGTGAACTTTGTTTCTAAAAACTTGCACAGTTTTGGCGAGGTACAGTTTATTGCTAATATTTCAGCAAATTCAGAGTGTGCCGCGTTTGACAGACGGTGGGTGCGCAAGTAGCTTCACTGCGGTCCAAGTATGGTAGTTATTGTCATTCTGATTATTGTGGATCATGCAGAAGGCATTGATATCGACAAAAACGAATAGCAAATTCTTGCAGGTTAAAAAACAAAGACACAGTTAATCAACAAACTTAGTAGAAGTTTTTGGACCGGCAAAAAGTGGCCCCGGCACCGGAGATGGGTACCCTTGAAAATTAAGCCAGAAGGAACAGTCCAAATGAGAATTTTCTCTGGGAACATTTCTTTTCGTGATCTATACACCCTAAGCTACCAGAAAATGACCATGAAAAATTTATTAGGGGGGGGTGCATGGTAAGCAGGAATTCCTCACAGAGTACCACCCCTTCCTACATATGCTTCAATTTGAGCTTTAACCCTTTCACCGCCAGCCGTATTTCAGCCAAAAATGTCCATTAAAATTACCTGGGTAGAGAACAAAATCCATCTGCAGTATTGGGGATTGTTCTGTGACATATATAAAACAAGGTCTAACCTTCCCCCCAAAACTAAGACAATAGGGTCTTTGGATAATAGACCCCGATTTGATGCTTTTTTGTGATATAGGTGTTAAATCACTGTGGTGCTAAAATGCGACTTTGGCCGTGAAAGGGTTAAAAAACAACAACAATACTTCCCGAAGCTTCGCTCGGGAACTAAAAGGAGACGACAGTAAAACAGCACTCCCAGTTAGCAGAGGATCATTAGCAAAGACAGTGGTTTAAACTTAACCCCCCCGAGGGGATACCGGGGGGTCTTTTGCATAAATAGTTCCCCCACCTTCTGGAAGTTCTGTGCTTGTAAATTCCTCTAATCTGTCACTCTCTTTGACTCTGCCTTTTCCCTTTGCTTACTGTCGTCTACCACCTGTCTGCCTTGCCGGTCCATTCTCCTGCCCTTTCTTCACGAAACGCTTTCAAAAACATTTCCTCCAGCCGAAGTCGGACTTGCTGGGCCTAGCTACTTCTTAGTTAGGCGCATAACGACAGCATGACGCATCTGCGCTCATAAATGACAGGAAACTGTCTGAGCGATCGAAGAAGAAGAAGAAGAAGAAGAAGAAGAAGAAGAAGAAGATTGATTGATTGATTGAACTTTTTAATGGGTAAAAGATTTAGGCACATTGAAGGCCTTTTTTTTTACAAATCCGCCCATTTAAATACTAGAAATAAAACGTAACGAGCAACAACAAAACAACAAAAACAACAACAAACAAAATACTAATAACAATTCATGCAAATAGCCAAACAACTCTCTCTCTCTCTCTCTCTCTCTCTCTCTCTCTCTCTCTCTCTCTCTCTCTCTCTCTCTCTCTCTCTCTCTTCAAAAAGAAGAAGAAGAAGAAGTAGAAGAAGAAGAAGAAGAAGAAGAAGAAGAAGAAGAAGAAGAAGAAGAAGAAGAAGAACTTAAACAACCATCACATTATAAAAGTCATCAGACTCTGAAAGTCATTGGAAGAAAGGAAATGAACCAATTACGAACATTAACAATGATGGCAACAAACCGCCCACCATTAATGCCTCCCCTCCATTCCTCTCCACCCACCAATCCCCTCTTTCAATCCATCATGGAAGCCACCATGCCGAGACCATGCCTGTTATTGTCCTTCCGGTCGATACGTCCACGGGAGGTAACTACTAATGGCCGGATGTGGAAGGGACGTAATTCAACAACTGAGTTGACGGCACTTTCAGATGTCTAGTGCCGACAGATTACAACCAAATCAAGCCACTCTGACTACCCGTATGACCGTGTCCATTTAGTGTGGAGTGTTCTTTTTTTAATTTCGGATTTACGAAAGCAAATTCTACCTAATATATTATTTATCCCAGATCTGTGTTTTCTTTTTGCAATTTATTTTCTGCTAAAAAAAAAGAGATCTTACTAAAAATTAAGCAAATTCATTAAAGCATGCCATGTTGTATAAGTTTGAATCTTATGTTTGTTTAAAGTTGAAGTTTAATTAAATCCTCCATGACCCAATAGGGGTGAAAGGATAATACAATTTCGAATCTTGTGAGTGTGTGTGTGTGTGTGTGTGTGTGTGTGTGTGTGTGTGTGTGTGTGTGTGTGTGTGTGTGTGTGTGTGCGCGTGCGTGCGTGCGTGTGCGTGCGCGTGCCTGCATATGTGTGTGTATGTGTGCGCGTGCGCGCGTGTATGTGTGTGTGTGGACATTATTTATATATTTTGTTTACAAGTGTCAGTCAAATATGTGAAAGTATAGCATTAGAGAACACATACACGGGCAGGTAAAGTAATTGGCCGAGCCTAGCGCTAAAATATGACCATCCTAAGGGTCTCTGCACACGTGAACATTTTTCACTCTTTCCCCATGGCAACAATGTGACAGGCCAGTCATAATATGACTTGCGTATCACTGTGTTGTCACGCATGGTGAAAGAGTGAAAAATGTTCACGTGTACAGAGACTTTCACTCACGACGTGTTTTCTCAGTGCTTCAGCTGCAATCTTCAGTTCACAATGCGAACAGGGTTGGATTTTCACCCACTTACTGGGTGGATGCCTCGTGCCTCCATACAGGGAGCTGAACGACACCACCCCGAGTCTATCCCCGTGGGGATACCGAGGGGTCTTTCGTAAAAATAGATTTCCCACCTTCTGGAAGTTCCGTGCTTGTAAGTTCCTCTAATCTGCCACTATCATCTACTATCTTTCTGACTAAACCTATGACTCATGTGCCAAGGGTTCCACAGCTAGTTCTATATATGTCACAGAAGAATCCCCAATATTGTAGATGGATTTTGTTCTCTACCCAGGTAATTTCAATGGACATTTTTGGCTGAAATATGTCTGGCGGTGAAAGGATTAACACCCCTCTGCATTAATTTTCTTGTTTATTCCCGGGTTTTATTTCCAGTTTTACCTTTGAAGTCTACTATTAGCGAATGCATAGTTTAAATGGATGAAAATGAATGTAAACAGATACGCTGACCCACCACGATTAAGTCCCTTGGTTTTTTTTCTGGGTAGCTGTGACCCATATAGAAATGTCCTCAACTTCAAATTGAGGCTACTCTTTAAAACAATGTTACGTTTTCAATTTGGGGGGCACCCCGAGAAGACCTTACAGTCTTCATGAAGAACGTCCATAAGGGTCGGCGACCAGTTGGACGATAATCTCACTATCAGACAATTTGGGGGCATTTGTATGGGAGTCAAACCTGGTCAAAACAAGATTTCTTACCAGCTATGAGGGAAAACCCGTGAAACCCGTGATTTTGACACGTGATCTGGTGGGTCTTTAACCATATAAAACGATAGAGGTGTAAGTGCTCAATCTGCTCGATAATACCCATGGTGGCGGTACCATAGCCGATGAGGTTTAACCGAGGCGTGGTTACCGCTACACCTATCTGTATTGTTCAAAAATCGGGACTTTATTGGTGTTGCACTGCCTCCGGGCATTGCCTCCAGTATTGTTCCCACCATCTTTGTATCTACAAATGTCCCATATGTGTCTGTTCCAGACCGAGAGGACGGTAAGCACCATTTTTCTTCTTCTGCTGCTCAATCTGCAGTAAGAAAGGCAAGACTGAAACGAGCGCGGATTCGCAATCGTTTGTGGCAGCGGTCTATTTTTACCACTCCAATCATTACATACACTGAGTCGCCTCCCCTGGCTTTTCAATAACTTTAATCTGTAAACCAGAATGTTATCTCTGCACCATTTCGTAACTTTTTATATCTTTTGGAAAACATTAAAAACTATTTATCCTACTTATACTCATCGAAAGAAGCACCGCATACTCGTCGTGTCTGTTGCAGTGTCTGTATTACGTATGTTTATTATTTTGTACGCTTTAAAATGAAGATCCATGTGCTCTGTTCAGTATACAATTCTTTCCATACCTAAGGACTGTAGATATGACAACTGAAATGTTACTTTAGTTTTTTTATGCCCAAGTATTTTTTTCTCTTTTACAATATGTGCGACAATTTTGGACCGAACGACAGACCGACAAAGTGAGTTACAGGTTTGTGGCTTGTGCCACAAACAAAAACCCACACCACGGAACCGACAAATTGAGGGGAGGGGTGCTAATCTGCACCTTAACCACGAAATAAAGAAAAGAAAAGGGAAAGCCTTTCAGCAATGTTGTACTTTAGTCACCCCCCTCATGATTAGGACCCTCAACCTCAAAGTCTGCTTCTTCCAGCTTTATGAAAACTACCTATTTTATGAAAAAGTTTCCCCCAAAATGGCAGAATGTTGCTTCTCACTGAAAATTTTCAATGCGAAAATATGAGGGGGTGACCAAACTACAAGATTTTGTTTACAAACTTTTTTTAAAAATAGGAGCATCTTGGCCTTGTCCCTTTGATTATTATCTCCGGTATTATCATGTTGCCTTTACACTCCTCTTCTTTCCTTCACCTTCACCCCCCCCCCCCCCACCCCAAAAGGAATCTCTCTCTCTCTCTCTCTCTCTCTCTCTCTCTCTCTCTCTCTCTCTCTCTCTCTCTCTCTCTCTCCTTTTGTTCGATAACTCTAATTTTGTCCCTTGTATCATGAGGCCCGTGAAGATGAGGTCCATTTTGTTTCATGTTGTCCAGAACTTGTTTCTATTAGAGAAACATTCATTCCAGGTAAAGGCCCACCACGTCACGTGTCAAAATCATGGTTTTCACGTGTTTTCCCTCTTATAGCTGGTAAGAAATCTTAAGAAATCGTCCAAGCATAAGAGGGAATGTGACACGTGACGTGGAGGGTCTTTAAATATGATAGACAACCATGTTTTTTTCAGATTCATTTTGTTGTTGACCTCTGGGAACAAGAAACACATTATATATCGATACCTTAGCGTCAAAACGGACCATCTCCAGATAGGCCAATGACTTATTAAGTAACGTATTGCAAAAACCAATAATTAGTATTAAAAACGGAATGAAGTACTATAAATATCATGATCCCCATTCTATATCATTTTCAGTCTTGTTTAATACAAGCTATTAGTTTTCGCAACACGTTCAATAATAAGTCAATTGACTATATAGAAACAGTCCGTTTCGACTCTAAGGCATCGATAGGTGTGATGTGAAGCTTTACAAATTCGACCTATGTGACTTATTTTGGCGAGTTGTATTACTAATATATACTTCTATGAAGGTATGACGGCATTATATACTAACTCTACTATGAAATACAAAGTTACTTTGGTTTAGCATATATCATATTATGATGTGTAATGAATTGGTTAGTAGCACATGTCCATATTTTGTTTTATGCTGGTATGAATTTAGGAAATTGTGTTGTAATTATGTATACCCCCATTCCGAGGGGCTATGGCCTAACAGAATTAAAACTTCGCATTTCGCATTTCTCTCCTTTTGTTCTGGCCATCGTAGAGGGATATTCATATTGTGTTTGGGTCTGTGGCCTTCACAATCAAATCATCTCTCTCTCTCTCTCTTTCTCTCTCTCTCTCTCTCTCTCTCTCTCTCTCTCTCTCTCTCTCTCTCTCTCTCTCTCTCTCTATCTCTCTCTCTCTATCTCTCTCTGTGTCTGTCTGTCTGTCTCTCTCTCTTTCTCTCTCTCTCTCTCTCTCTCTCTCTCTCTGTCTCTGTCTGTCCGTCTGTCTCTCTCTCTCTTTTTCTCTCTCTCTCTCTCTGTCTGTCTGTCTGTCTGTCTCTCTCTCTCTCTCTGTCTGTCTGTCTGTCTCTCTCTGTCTGTCTGTCTGTCTGTCTCTGTCTGTCTATCCGTCTGTCTCTCTCTCTCTCTCTCTCTCTCTCTCTCTCTCTCTCTCTCTCTCTCTCTCTCTCTCTCTCTCTCTCTCTCTCTCTCTCTCTCTCTCTCTCTCTCTCTCTTTCCATTCAATTAACAGAAGAAAATATTGTCATAACCTGCATGGATTTGATGTTATGATTGATTAATCAATCAGTAATTGCTTGGGTAATTGCATTATTACGTAATTTTCGGGTTGATTGAGAAATGATTGAGACACATGTACTTGGTTGATCGATTATTTGATGGGTGGTAAATACTTTGGTTAAATAGTTTTATAATTAAGAACATAACCTGTGGTTATTGCATTGATAACTGGATGGATAGATCAGAGAGTCCTTATCGTTGCACATATTATTGTATCCATTTAACATTTGATTAGTCCGTCACCAAGACGGACTATTGCGATGGGCTGGTTTGTATTTTTTTCTTCTTTTTTTTTCTTCTGTCTGTCCCAAGGATATCTCCCGAACCGCTTGACCGAATCGCGTCAATTTTTGTGTGAAGGTGTGCCTCCTTAATAGGAAGAGATCGGCGCAAACCATTTTGCCGTCGTGACCTTGACCTTGACGTACGACCTTGAAAACCGAAAATCTATTTTTAGTCATATCTCGGGCACCGATCAACATAGGATGTTGAAACTTGGTATGAAGGTGGTTTGGCTTATGCCCGTTCTGATGATGGCATACCGATCAAGGTCAAGGTCAAGGTCAAAAAGATCGCTGGAGCCTGAAAATCGGAGGGTCATTTTTTTCTCCTTCTGTCTGTCCCAAGGATATCTTTCGAACGGGTTGACAGAATCACGTCAAATTGTGTGTGCTGGTGTGTCACCATGAGAGGAAGGCATCCACGCAAACCATATTGCCGTCGTGACCTTGACCTTGGCGTACGACCTTGAAAACCGAAAATCTTTCAGGGGCCATAACTCCCACACCGTTAGTGTTAGAGTCTTCAAATGTGGCATGAAGGTACTTTGGCTTATGCCCGTTCTGATGGTGGCATACCGATCAAGGTCAAGGTCACGGTCCGGGCGATCCGTAGGCCTTGAAAGTGGTAGGGGTCTACACATTGGGTTTTAAGCCATATTTTCCACATTGGTACTTGACAGAAGCGCTTCAGATTGTGTGTGGTACTGTATACCCTAGAGAAGAAAACATCCGAGCATAAATTATCACCATGCTGACCTTGACCTTGAAGTGTGACCTTGAAAACCGAAATTTCCTTCTTTGCGCTATATGTTTCTTCTTCAAGCTGTATCTCGTGAACTAGAAGACAGAATCCCTTCCAATTTTGTGTCAGGATGTGACACTCTACGGGGTGTCGCAAGTGCGTGGCATTGCTGGTGACGGACATGTCTGCCGCTCGGCGACGCCCTTGTTTGACATGTGTTGCTTTGTTTGTTTTATTATTCTTATCGATTCATGGAAATGCTAATTTCTATGTCCAACTCCAACTACTCCCCATCATATTATGTAATGTGGCCTAAGGCTAATGTGCATTAAAACATTTTCAGTGTTCAGTGTTGTGTTCTCTCTCTCTCTCTCTCTCTCTCTCTCTCTCTCTCTCTCTCTCTCTCTCTCTCTCTCTCTCTCTCTCTCTCTCTCTCTCGCTCCCTGCCTCCCTCCCCCAGATTCAAAAGTGCTTTTAAAAGGAAATCCGGTTTTTCATATCCCAGACCCTAGTTTTCCTTCGTTCTTCTTCTCAAGACGATATTCCACGAATTGTTTAATTTGTTAACAGTATATACTGTAGTTGTTTTAAACATTATTATTAAAATGATTATGGTTTTCAGTAATATTCTGAATCATCGTGTATTTATGATACTTGGACCAAGTTTTGATTACCCTCCCCCCCCCCCCCCCCCCCCTCACCCTCACACACACACACCGATCCATGCATCGTGACCAAAGGCCTAATGACATTGAAACGTTCAGTGTTCCCTCCCTCCCCACATTCGTATTGTCCCCCCACCCGTCCTCGTTCATCCATGCACGCAACATCTGCCGCAACCTTACACTTCCACTTCACCCCATATCTCTTTTTTCTCTCTCCTCTTCCTCCTTCCTTTTACCTCTCCTCGCTTGGCCCGCCTTATTATGACACGCGTGCGCTATGAGTTTTTTCGGTTTCTTTTTCTTCTTGCAGTTGTTTTTATAGGAAAGGGATTGCTTTACAATAGGAACGAGGGTCGGTGCGTTTGTTTGTATGTATGTATGTATGTATGTATGCATGTATGTATGTATGCATGCATGTATGTATGTATGCATGTATGTATGTATGTATGTATATATATTATTCGGTTCCTCCGCATAGCTGCCATGCCCCTTCTGTTTTCAAAGGCCTACTCACCGATCTATAATCGGCGCCCGTGTCTCCGGTGTTTCTGGACCGATTGCCTTCGAATTTGGCAGGAAGATGACCGGGGACGGTGACTATCCGTGTACCAAACCGGCAGCGAATCGGTTCAAAAACGCGCGCGCTATACGCCGCTTCACCTTTTCACGAATAACTCCGCCGTTTCTTAACCGAATCGCCTCCAATTTGCTGTCAGGCTTGCTATGGCCCGGGTAAAGCTTGGCAGCAAATTTGAAGAGATTCGGGATAGCGCGTCACTCTCAGAGCAGCGCCAACGGGAAACGGGGCCTTATAACTCCACCGTTTCTTAACCGAATCGCTTCAAATTTGCTGTACTCAGCGTTACCAGTACTTGGCCTTACCGTTACTAGGCGTTACCAGTACGGTGCATTGCCAGTACTAGGCGTTGTGCTAGTTATTATAATTCATAGATAGGTAAAAATATGGATTTATAAAACTTGCATACGCACATGCATATTTTTATTTTTATTTTTTAGAGTTTTTTAGAGAGAGAGAGAGAGAGAGAGAGAGAGCGAGAGATAGATAGATCGATAGATAGATAGAGAGAGAGATAGATAGATAGAGAGAGAGAGAGAGAGAGAGAGAGAGAGAGAGAGAGAGAGAGAGAGAGAGATATGCTGGATCAGCTCGGTGTTCAAGTAATTGTTCATTTCATGAAACAGGCAAACTTGCATTCAAATGTTCAGTCTTCGAATAATATTTTGCATGTTTCATGAAATCTGCACGCCATTTTTGCTTGTCTCATGAAACGGGTTTGCTTGTTTGCATGAAAAATACAATTCTATTGCTCGTTTCATGAAACAAGCCAAATCTTGCTCATTTCACGAAACAGGCAATTTCATGAATTTAGTGTAACATAATTATGTATGTATCACACACTCGGTGAAGTACATTTCTGAAGATAGAGTGCCATTGTACGACATTCTTACATGAGCCCATCATAACGAACATTTTGGGTAAAACTTTTAGTGGTAGAATTGCCCCCACCTCATCCCACCCCCACCCCCTCCCGTATTTCGCCAACAGTAACGCGGGTGATCGTGATATCAGTTTACCCAAAATGGCAAGTCAGAGAAACGTAATCCCAGAGAATTTCAAGCGCTTAGAGTTTAAAGGTGAAGCGCTATATACATTTTCTTAAATAAAAAAAATCTAAAGCACTTCTTGGAACGCACATATATAGCTTGTCATCTTGTATTTTCATTTTTATTATTTTTAAATTCTGTTTGAAGAGCTTTGTGTGTGTGTGTGTGCCAGTTAAGGTCTCTGCACATGTGAACATTTTTCATTCTTTTCCCATAGCAACACAGCACAGTGATAGGCACAGGTTAATAAGGTCTCTCTGTACACGTTCACAATATACACAAAATATCACTATTTCCCCATGGCAACACAATGAGTTGTAACAGCACAGTGATAGGCACAGGTTAATAAGGTCTCTATGTACACGTTAACAATATACACAAAATATCACTATTTCCCCTTGGCAACACAGTGAGTTGTAAGTCATATTACGAGTGGCCTAACACTGTGTTGCCATAGGGATATGGAGATATTTTGTGAAATAATGTTAACGTGTAGGCCTACACAGCACAATGTAAGTCATATTAAGAGTGGGCTAACACTATGCTGCCATGGGAAAACAGAAATATCCAGTGAATAATGTTAACGTGTACACAGACCTTAAGCATACTCATAAAGGTCTGTGTAGCCTACACGTTAACATCATTCACGAGATATTTATATTTCCTCATGGCAGCACAATGATAGCCCACTGACTTACAGCTAGCTCTCTGTGTTGCCATGGGGAGATAGAAATATATCGTGAATAGCGTTAACGTGTAAACAGACCTTAATATGACTTACAACTTACTGTGTTGCCATGGGGAAATAGAGACATTTTGAGAATATTATTAACCCTTTCGCCGCCAGCCATTTTTCAGTCAAAAAATACCATTAAACTTTAACTGGGTAGAGAAAATAAAATATCTGCAACATTGCAAATTCCTCTGTGACATATATACCATTAGGCCTATCCTTACCTCCCAAAATTAAGAAAATAAGGTATTTGGATAACAAGTCCTGATTTGATGCCTTTTAGTGTCATGGGTGTTAAATCATTGTGGCGGTGAAAGGGTTAAAGGTCTGTGTATTGCAAATAATGCTCAAGACTAGGGCTTTCTTTAACTAAACGATAGTTATAACACGCGCTACTACCATAAACATCACTTCTCCATTACGACTAGCCTATCACTGTGTTGCCATGGAGAAAGAGTGAAAAATATCCACATGCATTGACACCATTAGGCTGCCACGCACAAATGACCCCTTTCCCTTCAACTACAGGACATAAAGGTCGACAAGTCCTCTGATCATGGCGCGTGCGTGTGCGCGCCATAACTTTCAAAAGAAGGAAGAAGAAAGAGTCTGCTAATACTATAAGGACAGGTAAAAATTGGTGGAGATTTTCTTTCTAATGGGGGGGGGGGGGGGGGGGGGGGGGGGGGGGGGGGGGGGGGGGGGGGGGGAGGGGGGGGGATATGGTGAGGAGGCGGGACAGAGTGAATGAATAGGAGCCAGTTGGGTGCGAGGATGTAATGGTGGGGGTGGGGTGAGGGGGTGGGGGGGGGGGGGGGGGGAGGAGGTTGACATTTCTCGTGCGCGCGCGGGCACACACACACACACACACACCAGTCGAGCGCACACACACAGACAGACAGAACGAACGAAAAATGTATTTATACAGGGTAATGAGATAAGCATACATACTTTTTTACACCCAGCCCTGAGAGAGAGAAAGTGCATTTTTTGTTTGTTTGTTTGTTCTTTTGCTTGAATGCCAACAGAGTTTAAAGAATAGCTTATATTTTGATTGAAGTGGGTGGAATAGGCCTATTTGAGAACAGGTTTTGACAAACGGTTGTGTGACGACACAATATATTCTCACCCTGACACAAATTCCAAGCTGTTAGCACACGCATTTATTACTGCTTTATAGCACATGTGCAGTGACTACGCAGTTGCACACACACACGTACCTATTCTTTCACAAACAGGGTACGAGAAAGGAAAGGGGGCAGATTGTTGCAAACGCGAACAATTCAAAAAGAGACGATGAAATAAATGTGAGGACAAACAGAGACACCGAGAGACAAAGAGAGAGAGGGGTGTGTGTGTGTGTGTGTGTGTGTGTGTGTGTGTGTGTGTGTGTGTGAGAGAGAGAGAGAGAGAGAGAGAGAGAGAGAGAGAGAGAGA
>CM065698.1:38956738-38976738 GCA_017654935.2 Phymorhynchus buccinoides | reverse complement strand
TTTCTCACGACACCGGTTTCCTTTTTTAATTTTTTTTATCAGCCCCTCCTCCTCTCCCTTCACGTGATTGGCTGACAGCTTACAGGACCCGGATGATGCATCGCTGACGTCACCATTTCATCACCGCTAGCAGCTAGGCACAAATTGTCGCGTCACCCCTCACCCGTCTTCTCCACCCACTTTCCTTCTCCTGCCCTACTACAGCTGCCACCTCTATCAATCCCACCCCCCGTTGCCGTTTGAAGCCTAATTAAGCGACAGCCATCTATCTTTGCTATACCTCCCCCCCCCCCCCCATCCCTTCCCCTCCTTTTTCTCTCTCGCACTGAAGTGGTTCTAGGCCTATTAAAGACCCCCCCACGCCACGTGTCACATTCCCTCTTATGTTTGGAAGATTTCTTAAGATTTCTTACCAGCTACAAAGACTGTACAGGGGAAGATAAACATCCGGTCTCTTTTCCCTATATGAGTAGTTAGGACAGAAACACTGGTTATGTCCCTTTGAAACGTGACACATTTTACACATCGATAGGCCAGTTTAATTCTCCGTTCAAGTTCCAGTCCGAGTTTTTGGATAGTCTCCACTGTGAATAGTGTACATGTCCCCACTAACGAAAACTCTATCAGCCCGGTTCGCCGAGCTTTTAAGTAATCCATCTTACCCTTTTAGAATATCTTTGCCAGCTATAAGAGGGAAAGCACGTGAAAACCGTGGTTTTGACACGTGACGTGGTGGGTCTAAATCACGTTTTCAATTTGGGGACATTTACTTATAGCTGGTAAATCTTGTTTTGACCAGGTTCGACTCCCATACAAATGTCCCCAAATCGAAAACGAAACATAATTTCAAAGAGCAGTATCAATTTGAAGTTGGGGAAAATTTGTATGTGGGTCACAGCTACCCAGAAAAAAACAAGGGACTTACTCGTGGTGGGTCAGTGGGTCTTCAAAGACCCACATACACATTCCATCAACTTCAAATTGAGGCTGCTCTTTAAAAAGATGTTTCGTTTTGAATTTGGGGGCATTTGTATGGGAATTAACACTGGTCAAAACCAGATTTCTTACCAACTATAATTAGAGGGAAACCCCGTGAAACCCGTGATTTTGACACGTTATCTGGTGGGTCTTTAAGATCTCTGTAGGGCCTACACGTGAACATTTTTTCACTTTCCCCCAAGCAACAATGATTTATTTCCTTTATTGTTTTTACATTGTTTATAGTACCGTCAACAGCAATGGTCTTCTCAGGACTGTCCACTGCAGTAAGGCAGTAACAGTGATAGCGGCCAGTCGTGAGATCGCTTGCACATCACTGTGTTGCCATGGGGAAACAGTGAAAATTGTTCACGTGCACAGAGAACTTTATGAGTGGCTATTATTGGTTTAACCCTTTCGCCGCCAGCCACTTTTCAGAACAATATTCCCATTAAACTTACCTGGGTAGAGAAAACAAATATGTCTTTAACATTCATTTATATTGGTGGTTCCTCTGTGACATACTTAAAGTAAGGCCTATCCTTACCTCCCAAAATTAAGAGAATAGGGTCTTTGAATAACAGGCCCTGATTTGATGCCTTTTAGTGACATGGGTGTTAAATCATTGTGGTGCAAAAATGCGACGTTGGCGGTGAAAGGGTTAAACAGATTTATTAGGTCCACAGTACATGAACGAACATAGATCATAAACATATCAGCAGCAACAAGCTAGAAGCTTATATTGTGCCATCTTTACAGAGAAAAATATGGTTCGACGACTGTTGAACACAGATAAATTAGATAGAAACATCAATATCGACTAACATCTGCCAATTGAAAAGGTAAGAAGAAGAGAAAACAACCTATGGCTATTATTGTGCTGCTGTGGGGAAAGAGTGAAAAATGTTCACGCGTATGGAGACCACCACTAGTGACTCACTATTGTCATCGTTGAGGTTGGTAATGGTGGTTGGATTGGTGTTGTGGTGCTGCTGCTAGAGTTCTTTGATCAGTATCCCTATGTGTATTGCGAATTATGTACAACATTTGCTGCGTGCGGGTGTTGGTGTGTGTGTGTGTGTGTGTGTGTGTGTGTGTGTGTGTGTGTGTGTGTGTGTGTGTGTGTGTGTGTGTGTGTGTGTGTGTGTTGTCCGCGTGCGCGCACGTACGTATTATGCAACACTAACAGGCCTCAGAATTGTTTGTTTGAAGTCCAATCCTCTGAAAACTGCGGCACAAGAACTATCAAGACTCCAGAGCCTAAAGAGTAAAGAACACTGAACTCATTTTCAAATATGACCCAAAAGAGCTTTAAAAAATCACTTCAAATTGCCATTTGACAGTAAATATCAGACTGAAGAAACAATACTGAACTGATTTTCAAATATGACCAGACATGTACATGTATGATTCCATTAACTTTTATACCATTTTCACAGTAAACATCATATTCAGCAAAAATGGGGGACAAAAACTCTGACAACAGAAACAAATCGTCTGCCATGAATTATTAATCCTCTGAAAAATGTGCAAAACCTCTGGACAATTCTGATGCTTGATTGTAAAAAAAGAAAAGAAAGAGCAACAGAAGGAAAAGATAGGACGAAACAGCAGAGAGAAAGAGAAAAAAAAAGAGTGAACGAATGGGTTACAAAGGGAAACCCAAGCCGGGTTAAACACCCATTTAAACCCAAAACGTTTTAGCCAGCGGGTCCCGTCCCGCCTTATCCCCATCAGCAGACAAAGAGCTGCAGCAACAGGCTGTCATTTGTACGGGAGGGTCCCCCGCCCCCCAAAACCTCCCAAATAATAATGGACCCCCAGGTTAGAATAATAGCAAGGGCAACAGCAGCAGTTTTGTCACTGTTTTTTTCGTGTTTAAAAACAAGTTTGCCTCAGTTCCCAGGTAGTGTTGTCAGTAGGTTACCCAATAGTGCTGAGTCCATTTTAACCACGGGAGGAAGGAAAAAAAGAAAGGTATGGTGATGGTGATGGGATGCTTGGTCTTTGTCCCGAAACAAATGTAATGTCGTCAATAATTTGAGATTTTGACGGTTGTTGGTATTTATCACAAAAATAAATTGTAAAAGGTTTTAACCGTGTCAAATGACTAGCTTATTCTTGACACAAGTGTTCCCAATAAATGGTCCAGTTCGATTTATATTTCACGAGAGTCTGATTTATATTTCACACCCTTTCTCTCTTCTTTATTTTTTCTTTCCAATTCCCCCATTTGTAATCTATATCTATGAATAGAGGGCAATCTCAATTACTATTTGAACAAACGAAAAGGGGTGGAGTCATTTGCTAGGACTAGATATGTGACTCACACCACGAAAGAGACATTAAGTCGCTGGGCTAGTTTCTCACAGCAGGCTTGCAAAGTCAAAAATCAAATATTTTGTCAATTTTGTGTTATGGGTATTTTCGCGTTCTTTAACATCTTATCTTTCATATTTAATATGGTCTCTAAATGGTCTTGCGAGTGCTTTAAAGCGAGTAAGTCAATGCATTTTTTTCAGCTAGGCCAGACTTTAGACCTTTTTCTCAAAATGGCCGACGCTCATCCTACTAACTTTAAATGCTCATAACTTTGGAACAAAAAAAGATACAAGAATCATTGGTTCTTGTATCAATAGAAAGAAAATTGTCTGAAGTTTTCAAATGTGTAATTTTCTCAAAATGGTCAGTTTGACACTTAATGTCCCTTTCGTGGTGCTGGGTCACATGTGTAATTTACTGTTGATGTCCTTTTCACTGAATTGAATAATGCTCGTTATGTTACTTGAATGAACAGCGTTAGTTGATGTTTCTTCTCCCTTGAATATTGCTGGTTCGCTTTGATGTAAATACTGCTGGTTGGTACACGTGTGACCTGACTTGTCATGAATGCTGCTGGTTGATTTCGACACTTGAATTTTGCTGGTTGATTTTGTTACTTGAAGAAATATTGATTTTATCCCTAAAACGCCGATGACTGGTTACTTAAAACATTGCTGGGTGATTTTTTTTCGCTTGAAATGCGTATTTCTAGATGATTGTGTCACTTGAATTCTAAAAGTTGATTTCGACAACTGAAAATGTTACTGGCTGGTTTGTCATTTGAAATTAACACTACATGTTGATTTTGTTAATTAAAAACGGCTATTTCTGGTTGGTTTTGACATTTGAAATTAACACTGCATGCTGATTTATTCACTTAAAATCGGACGTTTTTTTCTGATTGGTTTTGACATTTGAAATTAAAACTCTATGTCGCTTTCGTCACTTAAAAACGGGTGTTTCTGATTGGTTTTGCCATTTAAAAAGAACACTGCATGTTGATTTTGTCACTAAAAACGGGTATTTCTGATTGGTTTTGCCATTTAAAAAGAACACTGCATGTTGATTTTGTCACTAAAAACGGGTATTTCTGATTGGTTTTGACATTTGAAATTAAAACTCTATGTCGCTTTCGTCACTTAAGAACGGGTATTTCTGATTGGTTTTGTCATTTGAAATTAACACTGCATGTTGATTTTGTCACTTAAAATGGGTGCTTTTGGTTTGTTGTCAATTAAAATCAACGCTCCATGTTGATTTTGTTAATTGAAAACGGGTATTTATGATTGGTGCTGTCATTTGAAATTAACATTCCCTGATGATTTTGTCACTTAAAATGGGTATTTCAGGTTGGTTTTGACATTTGAAATTAATACTGCATGTTGATTTATTCACTTAAAACGGGTATTTCTGATTAGTTTTGTCATTTGAAAATAACACGGCATGTTGATTTTGTCACTTAAAAACGGGTGTTTCTGTTTTTTGGTTTTGTCATTTTAAATTAACACGGCATGTTGATTTTGTCACTAAAAACGGGTATTTCTAATTGTCTTTGTCATTTGAAATTAACATTCCCTGTTGATTTTGTCACTTAAAAACAAGTGTTTGTGAATGGCTTTGTTATTTGAAATTAACATTCCCTGTTGATATTGTCACTTAAAAACGAGTATTTCTGAATGGTGTCATTTGAAATTAACATTCCCTGTTGATTTTGTCACTTAAAAACGAGTATTTCTGAATGGTTTTGTTGTTTGAAATCAATAGTCTTAGTTGATAGCGTAACCTAGAATAGGGGCGGATCATGCAGTCAAATGGATGGGGGAGGCAAAAGCTCGTTCGGGGGTCTGACAATAATTTGAATGTACAAAAGATTCATTCGAGGATTATCCTGGGAGAATAATATATAAATTTATTATCCTTAGCCTATTGTTGTTAGCTAAAATTCTGGCGTAAATTTATGGGATGCATGAAATCAAACGCATAGGCGTGGTAGTAATGCCCCCCACCCTTTCTTTTTTTAGTTGAGGGGGGGGGGGGGGGAGGGGTCTGGAACCCTTGTAAAACCCGTCCCTCTCCCAATCTGTCTCTGTGAAAACAATACTGCTGGTTGTGACACCCTGGCGGATGAGTTTTTGCAAGAAACACGTCTAGATCATCAGAAAGACAGTCTTTTCAAGGATCGGAATACTCACTTTGCTCTGGTTTCCTAGAAATAAAACCGTCAAAACGGCGATTCCTCCTTGGCGGAGAGAGAAGCCATTTTGGACGGGGTGGGTGGAGGCCACTCAAGAGTGGTTGAAGCTTTTTCTTCTTTGTAGTGCAGTAAAAAAAAAGGAGCTATTTCCTTTGTTGTGAGCGAAATTCCTTTTCGTAAACTGTATAAAATAGCTATAAAAATATTTTTAAAAGGCTTGTATTGTGGACATTTTGTGCACACGATTTGGTCTCATTCAGGCGGAACGAATCTGACGTCCAGCACCTCCGCCAAGGAGGAATCGCCGATTTGATTTATAGGAAACCAGAGCAAAGTGACTGTTGCGATCTCTGTAAAGGGTGTTTTCCTGATGATCTCGACGTGTTTCTTGCTAAAAAAATTCATCTGTCAGTGTGTCCCTTCAACACTTGAGATGAACATTGCTGATTGGTGTTGTCGAGATTGCAAACACCATTTTTCGGTTGATAATGTCAATTGTGAAATGAGTATTGCTGACTGAATTTGTCACTTGAAACGCACATATTTGACTACTGTCACTTGACATGAACGTGTCTGGTTGTTGTCATTTAACCCTTTCGCCGCCAGCCATTTTTCAACCTAAAAATACCATTAAACTTAACTGGGTAGAGAAAACAAAATCTGCAATGTTGCAAATTCCTCTGTGATGTGTTTAACATTAGGCCTACCCTTACCTCCCAAAATTAAGAAAATAGGGTCTTCAGATAACAGGCCCAGATTCTGATGTCTTTTAGTGGTGCTAAAATGCGACATTGGCGGTGAAAGGGTTAAAAACAACTTTGTTTTTTGTTGATTTCGTCACGAGAAAAGGATGCTACTGGTTGATTTATGTCACTTCAATATTGCTGATTAATTTTCTTACTCTAACGTTACATACTTTGAAATCAGTCCGTGGTTAGGTGTATACGAAAAAGAATATTAAGATTTGAAATATGTACGGTTTTAAACGGGCGTTCGGGTGTTTTCATTGTATGATTACATAATTTTCTCACTCTAAAATGCAGTCTCAATCATGATGCGATCCGCACACACAGTCTTGGAAAAAAGCCAGTGATAGGCTGAAACATTGACAAATGTTTAGCTTCTTGTTTTGTTCCCCCCCCCCCCCCCCCCCCCCCCCTCAGATCTGTCCTAACATTACTGGTGTGATTTGCTATTCAATAGGACTGCAGGGCTCCCAATAGTCCCGCAAAACAAGGGGTCCCAGGGACTCCTTCACTTACAGTATAGAGGGTCCTAGAGGCGGGATAGAGGGTCCCAATGGCATAGCGAATGCTAAAAATATTTTTTCTAGCGCATCCCTTTAGCCCCTGCACATTCATTTAGAGGGTCCTGAAGAATGTTAGTGCTTCATAGACCCTGGGAGCCCTGTGACTGGGAGTGAATACAGCGCGCGTGTGCGCGTGTGTGTGTGTGCCTGTGCACGCGCGTGTGAATTTTTTTTTTTAGACAACTCTCATGTCCTATCCCTTACCCAACGCTATAGTGGAGGCGACTGGTCGCCTCCAATAAGCGAATCCGGGACATTTAGCCAACAGCCATTTAGCCAACGGACACTTAGCCAACGGACATTTCGCCAACGGACACTTAGCCAACGGCCATTTCGCCAACGGACACTTAGCCAACGGCCATTTCGCCAATGGACACTTAGCCAACAGCCATTTAGCCAACGGACACTTGGCCAACGGCCATTTCGCCAATGGACACTTAGCAAGGCAAGGCAAGGCAAGAAATTTATTTCATACCCCATTTGGGCACAGAAATATAAAAACATACACACACATAAATAAATTTCCAAGAATCAACCCAAGAGTGATGTCCAAAATCATTTCAAAGATAACCCATACCATAATATTACAAATAATGTAATGTATTACTAAATTAAAAACAAAATGGGAAAAAGACATGATTAATAGCATTTATCTGAAAGAACCGTTAACAACTGTAATGAAGTGCTTTAGTTTGAGTAATATTTTCTTATTTTTTGTAGAGAACAAAGCTTTGAATTTATAAGCATTAGGGCGAGTAAAAAAATACTTAGGGAGGTACCTTCTCCTGTCAGTGTCAAAGAAAGGACAAACAAACAAGTAGTGAAACTCATCTGCCACATCATGTACATTACATTTTTCACAAATTCTTTCATGTCTGGGTGTACCAGTATAACGCAACGTGTTCACAGGCAAGTTATTGTTAGTAGTTCTGAATTTTAACACAGTAATCATATAGCTATATGGCAAGACTAAGTAATATGGGTCAACACAAAAAGACGTTTTAAACATTCTGTAGTTTAAATATAATTCGTCATTATCTACATGCATATACCAAGATTGTAAAAAGGTGTCTTTTAAGCATCTTTTCACCTTCTCCTTGAACCACAATGGATTTGCATCAAGAAAGTTTTGATTCAACCAAAAACTACTCAAGCCAGTTTCATTTAGTAGTGTATGGATATATTTGATGTATCTGTTTTCATAAACATTTGACTCGTACATTTTCAATAGGCATTTATAAACAAGAACTGATAATTTTTCTGTCTGGTGGTTTGTTACAAGGTTAAACCAAAATGATAGCATTCTACATTTAACAGTTACACCAACAGGGAATTTACCCGTTTCCCCAAAAATCATGAGAGAAGGAGTCGACTGTCTTACTTTCAGAACCAACTTGTAAAATCTTAACTGCAGTCTCTGAATAATATCATTCACATCAAAGCCCCAAATTTCACAACCATATGTAAGGATAGGAAGTACAGTTTTATCAAATAGGTCAATTGTTAGATCTGCAGGAAGCATCAATAATTTAGCTTTCCTCAACAAAGCAAACATGGCTCGGGAAGCTCGGTCATAAAGATCACGTTGTGCGACATTCATTTTGTTATTATAATTTAACTTTAACCCTAAGTACATAAAGTTCTGAACAACCTCTAATTTTTCAGTCGCTATAAGAAAGTCGGGAAAACGTCTAACCTTACCCTTAGAAAAAATAAGAACTTTACATTTCTTGGCATTTAATTTCAAATTCCATTTTTGACAATAGCGTTGAATATTATCTAAGCCTCTTTGCAATCCTACTGGAGTTTTAGAAAATATGACAGTGTCGTCTGCATACAACAACAAAAATAGTATTAACAAAATGTTAATTTCATGTTCGTTCATACCTAATATATCTGCTTCTCTAGCAACTGTGGTAAGACCAGTCATATCTCTAGACATAAAAACTTTCATGTCATTCAGGAACATGGCAAACAATACAGGCGACAGGTTTTCTCCTTGCCTTACTCCAACTTCCGAGCAGAAAAAGTCAGAAAATTCACTATTAACCGCACCACATGATTTAGCTTGGGAATACATATTTTGTATTACTTTTAATAACCGACCGCTAATACCATTGTCTATAAGTTTTTGCCACAAAAATGCCCTATTAACTTTATCGAAAGCTTTTTCATAATCCAGAAATGCACAATACATGCGCTTTTTCTTAAACAACAAAATATCAATCAGCCCGTACAAAGTAAACAAGTGATCCAGTGTTGAAAAGTTGTTTCTAAACCCAGCTTGTTCCATGCCAATTAAGTGAAATGTTTCAATGCATACCTTTAGGCGTTCGTTCAGGATACTTGTAAACAGTTTCCCAAAACAGGACAGTATGGTTATACCACGATAGTTGTTGGGATCTGCAGGGGAACCTTTGTTTTTGAATATTGGCTGTATAACCCCAATTACCCAATTAGTTGGTACTTTACCGGTAATTAATATCAAATTAAATAGTTTCACAAAAACACCTAACATTTTCTCTGCTGAATTTTTAAGGAATTCATTTACTATATTATCTAACCCGCATGCTTTATTGCTCTTTAACTTCTTTATGCAATTAAGAACCTCATTTTCAGTAATTAAATTATCTAACAGAGCATTAACATTATCAGAATCAACTCCATTGTCAGGGGCATCATCAGCCTCCTCTTCAACTGTATTCATATTTTTAAACAGCTCAAAAAAGGCCTGACAGCTAGGTTGGCTAGGGTTAGATTTATTCTTTTTCCCATTTATTATGGCCCAATAATCCTTGGGGTCTTTAGACTTTGTTTCACGTAATCGTCTTGCCATTTCATGGTTATATTTTCTCGCCTGTTTTTTAACTGTCTTTTTATATGACTTGGCAGCACGTTCTTTTTCTGCCCTCAAAAACAAATCATTTTTCATTAGTAAACTTCTTCTCCTACATCGCGAAAAAATTCTACTCTTAATCCTGCATTCCACATTATACCATGATTTATCCTTTTTTATCTTTTTAGATGGGCCACGATATTTCTTTCTCTTTTTTACCATGTGTAGTGTACTTGCACTTTCAATTAGAATATTGTTAACTCTACCGACAATCTCATCTACACTGTTTAAAGTAATATTCTCTGAGTGTGAAAGCAGGCCATCGAGCTCGTGCTCTACCAATGTTATTTTGTCAACGTCTAAATCGTCAACAAAATTTAGTTTTAGATCATTATTCCATTTCACAAAATGCGAATTAGGATCATTGGTACTTGGCTCATGGACTGCTTTCTCTTTCTTATTTATGGATTATTTATACTAATTGGACAATGGATATCTGAAAACAATTCATTAAATTCATGCACGCAAAAGTCATCAGCACGTTCAAATAAATCATAAGAAACTACACCGTAATCCACAACAGAAGCATTCTTACAAGTCAGCTTACCTTTACCACAATCTCTACCAATTCTGCCATTAACAATAATAAGCTGACATGCTCTACAGAAACCTAATAATTCATGCCCCATGCTATTTGTCTGCCTATCTTCAGATGTTCTTTCGGGATAGTTGTTATCGTTGTTAAAAACACCATCAACAAATGAATTATTATTTCGCCAATGGACATTTAGCCAACGGCCATTTCGCCAACGGACACTTAGCCAACGGCCATTTAGCCAACGGACACTTAGCCAACGGCCATTTCGCCAATGGACACTTAGCCAACGGCCATTTCGCCAATGGACATTTGTATGGAGGACATTTAGCCAACATGGAAACAAAAATATTAAGTTAATGTAATGATCACAATGTAATGTCTCATACAGTGGAACCTCCCTTATAAGACCTTCAAAAATCATCCAAAATGAGGTCTTAAATGGGAGAGAGTTGCATAAGGAAGGTAATTTTAATGCTTACAAAGAAGGGCGATGTCTCGGAGAAGTAGGTCTTAAAAGGGAGGGAGTCTTATAATGGGGGGCATAACTATTTCTTAGTTAGGCGCATAACGGCGGCATGACGCATCTGCGCTCATAATTGACAGGAAACTGTCTGATCGATCGAATAATAATGATAATAATAATAATAATAATAATAATAATGGGGTGTTCTTATAAGGGAGGTTCCACTATTTTCTAAAACTTACAAACATGAATATTACATAAAGCCCACAGCTGTGTATTACCATTCATCATTCTAGCGGTTCACAGGCTTCCAGCGTATGAAAGATATGAAAGTTTTATTTATTGTAAGACATAAAGCATAAAACCCAACACATCACAGGTATAATAAAGCAACATTCATGCAAGACACGTAACACACACACACACACACACACACACACACACACACACACAGTCGCGTACGCGCGCACCCACACACATAAACTTAGAACACATTTGACCATACATACACACACACACACCGCAGCACACATACACATATTTATAATCGCTCACACGCGCTCACACACACACATTCCAGTTTTAGAATATGAGACATTACATTGTGATCATTACATTAACTTAATATAATTTGTTTAATGTTGGCTAAATGTCCGCCTAGCAAATTTTGGCTAAATGTCCGTTGGCTAAGTGTCCGTTGGCTAAATTTAATGTCCGTTGGCTAAATGTCCGTTGGCTAGGTGTCCGTTGGCTGAGTGTCCGTTGGCTAAGTGTCCGTTGGCTAAATGGCCGGATATCCAAATAAGCAATTACTTATTTTACACAAAATAACGTGAGGGAAGTCTTCCTCTGAGGGCGAAACCGGCCATGAATGAAAATCCGTTTAACGTCCTCCGGTCTGAAACAGACACACATGGGACATTAGTAGATATAAAGATGGTGGGAACGATCCTGGAGGAACCGGCGATCGATATGTCCCGAGGACACCTTCTCCGAAGCCGCCCCCTATGAAGCCATCCATCCAGATGACCTCAACTCGAACGCACCAAGCCCCTTACCTCCTCCTCCCCCACCCCGAACTTTTGTCAGAACAAAGATATTATGGCTTACTTTGCAATTCGTTAACTTTGGAGCTCATCATATATATACTGTATATATCAGGGTTGTATGTGAAGGGCGGGGCAGGGGGTTGGTACACGCTGTACGTCTTTGCTATTCGTTGTTAATTACTAAATCAATGTTGTCCAAAAATGGTTTCGCACTAAATTTGCCCAAAGACACCCCCCTCCCTAAACAGTAGGCTTATATGTTAATGCCCGTTTACAGGCTAAGTTTAATGGTTGGTTGGTGTCATTGTGTGCTTTGATAAGCGCGTGTGTTTTGATAAGCACACAGATTGTTGGGTTAGTACGTAATTTGTTTGCCGTTTAGTTCCTTTGAACGTGGTGGTTGTACCTTGCTGTTGCTGTTCCTATTGCCAAAAAACCCACATGCGAATAACCCTTTCACCGCCAGCCACATTTCAGCAAAACATCTTTTAAATTTACCTAGGTATTGAATAAAATCCATCTGCAGTATTGGGCATTCTTCTGTAATATATCTAAAATAAGGTCTATCCTTACTTCCCAAAACTAAGACAATAGGGTCTTTGGATAACAGATCCCAATTTTATGCTTTTTAGTGACATAGGTGTTAAATCACCGTGGTGCTAAAATGCGACTTTGGCGGCGAAAGGGTTAAAGATATAATGTTCGAATGTTTAATTTTCTTTCAAATGATGATATTGTTGAACACACACGTATACACGTCCAGTAATATAAGGTCATCCGGGCTACTCAGTAATAATCAATATTGCTGTTGTTGTTACTGGAGAAAAACCCCAAACGAATAGCTTTACAGCATTTATTTTTGTTCGTTTCTTATTTATTTAATTATGCTATCGTTTCAAAAAAGTTTCTCTTTTTCGATTTTTGTTACTATCATTGTTAAACACTCTTCCGTAAAAATCACGGGGGTCTTTCAGTTCAAACAGTTCCCCCGTTTTCTGGAAGTTTTGAGCTTGTAACTTCCTCTAATCTATCACTCTCTTTGACTCTGCTTTTTCCCTTTGCTTACTGTCATCTACTATCTTTCTGCCTTTCTGGTCCAATCTCCTGCCTTTGTTCCAGAAAGATTATCTCCAGTCAAAGGCGGACATGCTGGGCCTAACTATTTCTTAGTTAGGCGCATTACGGCAGCATGACGCATCAGCGCTTATATGACAGGAAACTGTCTGAGCGATCGACACAAAAAAGACATAAATAAACATTGCTACTTTTGAAACAGTCCACAGATTTATTCTTGAGTCTAAAAGATTTCAGTAATAATTTCCTTGTTTTTTTGTGTATTATGATTACTAAGTTAAAACTCTGTAGTGGTAGTCTACTTGGTGGCTTGTGTATTATGAGCATGCACTTGAAGTACATATAGTATATTACATTCATGGACGGTCAGACATTATGTCTGATTGTTCATGAATGTATGAACAAAAATATGCATAAATGTTGGCTGCATATATGCAGTACTGTGTATTATACAAGTTTACATGAGTACATGTGGGTATGTATAATGTATCAGTGCATGAACTTCTTTCTGTTGATAGATGCTTCATGACCCTTACAATTAGTATTTGATTCACTTCACAGCTTTGTATTCCCCATCATCTTCATGTTTTTGTTTTGTTTTTATATTCT
This sequence comes from Phymorhynchus buccinoides, assembly GCA_017654935.2. Taxonomy (NCBI): domain Eukaryota; kingdom Metazoa; phylum Mollusca; class Gastropoda; order Neogastropoda; family Raphitomidae; genus Phymorhynchus; species Phymorhynchus buccinoides. The sequence goes on along the minus strand of CM065698.1, from coordinate 38,963,306 downwards.
GAATGTTATCTGTTTTCGTTTCGTGTATGTGTTTAATTCTTTTTTTCTGTGCTTTAAAGGACCATACGCATCTCCATTCGGACCTAAAAACGTTCTGGAAAACGTTTCAACATTATTTCCTACTACACATAGACACAGTATGCAAACTGTATCTATGTAACCTACCTTTTATGTTACATTCTTCAAGATAAAGTGAACGCACACACTTTTATTTCGCAAAAATCGGTCTCCTGTGGCAGATTTGCCAGCTGCCATTGAATCTCACCAAAAATGGGATTTGTGCGATAATCCATTTGGCGTGACGTAGATTAGGGGAAATCAATACGGCACCTGTGACTGATGTTGAACTATTTGAAGACAAATTATTTTACCTGTTTGTGGCCCGTTTTTAATAATAGAATTTGTTGGGACACTTTCAGACCTAGCTTATGACGTAACGCTGTCAGAGGATACGTATTATTATTATGACGCTAAGTTGTACACCTTCAAGTTCCTCTCTTCTTGTTCTAGTCCAGGCGAAATTATAAAGTTTACCTTGTTTTGTGATATATTAGGTTTCTATGTTGATCTAACATGATTTGAGGGTGCTTAATCAAAATCCGTCCGAGGCTAAGTTGTAAGTGTTGGGCATTTTGAGTTATGACGTAATATTCAAAATGGCCGACATGGGACTCTAGAGAACTTTAACGTAATTATTTTGTATCTAATGCTTTTTTTTGGTAAGAAAAATAGAATAATTTGCTGAAATGATTCAAACTATGTGAACTATATCCTATTTTAGTACTTATTAGCCCCCAGCCACTGCGGAAAGGGCTATCACGATATTTCGTGTCCTTTCATTTGCCTGGTAATTATCTTAAGAGCCATGTCACAGGATCACTTCGAATGTGTCTGCTACTATTTTAATGAAGCTGATGTGCCCCTAAGTATGACTTGTTGACCTTGGCCTTTGGCCTTGAGAATGTGATTTTATTGTATCAACTATACTTTTTCAACTTTTGCACTGCTGTCGTAAAATGTTTCTAAGCTAAGGTTTGTGGAGGATGCCTGTTTTATGCCTAAACCTTTCATCTTAAATGCTTGACCTTGAATTAGCATTGAATATTTCAACTTTTTGCTTTAATATATTTTAAATCATTGCAGTAACTGTCTCATAATTGGTACATGAGCTTATGGTTATATAGATGCTAACCTAAGTACCGATGACATCTCTAGCCTTCATCGTAACGCTTGGCCTTTGTTGTTAAGCGCCAAGCAGAACAACACTGCGATCAGTGTCGATATTATATTTTATTTTATAGGTGGGTAAATGACCAACATTTCATTGCACGTCGGCACTTTTACCCACCTATAAATTGGTTAATGCACCAATTATGAGACCATTACTGCAAAGATTTAAAACAAATAAAAACAAAAAGTTAAAATATTCAATGCAAATTCAAGGTCAAGCATTTAAGAAGAAAGGTTTAATAAAATGGGTATCAGGAATTCAATAGTCTCTATACACTTTAGCTTAGGAAAAAAACACCATAGCTTATTTTACCACAGCAGTGCAAAAGTTGAAAAAGTATAGTGGATACATTAAAATCACATACTCAAGGTCAAATGTCAAGGTCAATAAGGTATACTGAGGGGCACATCAGCTTCATTAAAATAGTAGCACACAAATTTGAAGTGATCCTGTGACATTGTTCTTAAGATAATTGCCAGGCAAATGAAAGGACACAAAATCGTGATAGCCCTCTCCACAGAGTGGCTGGGGGCTAATAAGTAGAAAAATAGGAAATATATTTAACATAGTTTGAATCATTTCAGCAAACTATACTATTTTTCTTACAAATAAAAGCATTAGATACACCATAATTACAGTAAGTGCATGTTTTAACAGTTCTTTAGAGTCCCATAGTGGCCATTTTGAATATTTCGTCATAGCTCAAAATGCCCAACTTTTACAACTTGGCCTCCAACGGATTTAGATTCAGCACCCTCAAATCATGTTAGATCGACTTAAAAACATAATACACTACTCACAAAAAGTTAAGGATCACTATGAGAAAACAGGTGCGCAATAAACTCCGTTCGCTCCTGTTATTTATTTCTCAGTCAAGCCAAATTGTTATGAATTCTTGTTCAGCTGTAAGTGGGCGATGTTGTGTTAGTGGAAACATTGCACGTGATTCTCTATTACTGAGCTTGGCAGCAAAAGAAAAAGCGGAAACTTGCGAAAAAGGACCTTGTTTTGGATCGTTCTGTATGAACACATTGCACAAGCCAGATGGAAAAACCATTATGCACGTGCAAGCACTGCTGTTTATGTGTGAGATGCTGTCTCTTGCTTGGCTTTATAAGAAGACATACCACCAGTATTAGGCCTGATTTGACAATGCCTCCACGACGAAAATTGAGCGAGTTGGATAGGGGACGAGCTGTTGCATGGTTCCAAGATGGTGTTCCCAAGCGAGAAGTGGCCAGGCGACTTCAGGTGTCCATCTCGGTCATTGTCAGACTGATTCAACGCTTCACAGCCACTGGGAGGGTCCATGAAAGACGCAGATCTGGTCGACCGAAGAAGACAACTCCACGTGAAGATCGTCTCATTGAACGACAAGCCCTGCAGACAAGAACAGCCTCTTCCAGCATCATTCGAAGGCAGCTGAGGGTGGCTACTAACATCAACATCAGCCAGCAGACCATACGGAACCGCCTTCATGGGTTTAACCTCCGTTCTCGTCGCCCAGCTGTACGGCCACGCTTAACTCCAGCCCATAGGGCAGCACGCCGCGCCTTCTGCAGACGTCACGTGAGGTGGACACGTCAGCAATGGTCCCAGGTCCTGTTCAGTGATGAATCACGCTTCACCCTGAACCACAACGACGGCCGACTGAGGGTCTGGAGGCGCCCAGGGGAACGCTTTATTGACGCCACTGTCCAAGAAAAGGTGGCCTTTGGTGGAGGTTCTGTAATGGTCTGGGGGGCCTTCAGCCTTCACCACAGAACACCCTTGTATCATGTACAGGGTAACCTGACTGGCCTCCGATACCGGGATGAGATCCTTCGACCGCTGGCTGTGCCTACACTGCAGCAGATGGGACCGCCGGCTGTCTACCAGGATGACAACGCTCGCCCCCACAGGGCAAGGGTGGTCAACGACTTCCTGCAGCAGTCTGGAGTCAACAGAATGGAGTGGCCAGCATGCAGTCCCGATCTCAACCCGATTGAGAACCTCTGGGATGAGCTGGATCGCAAAGTGAGGAGCAACCACCCCCCTCCCAGGGATGCCCAGCACCTCTACCAGATGCTGCAGGCTGAGTGGCAGGCGCTTCCACAGAGGATCTTCACCACCCTGGTCAACTCCATGAGGACTCGCTGCGTCGAGTGCCAGAACAGCCATGGCGGATACACGCATTACTGAACTTTTGGGAGCATCAGAATGCCCTGTCTTGTGATTTCAATGACTTTGGGAAATCAAATTTCGATACGTACCCACTTTGATCAAATGTACAGACCAAACGATTGCTCGAAATTGAAGGCAATTGTGTATCGTTATCACTAAAGCATTGAATTAAATGTTGGCCAAAATTCAACGCATTGGCTTTCTTATTTGGAATGTTATGAATTAGTTTGCAAGTGATCCTTAACTTTTTGTGGATAGCTTATATATCACAAAACAAGGTCAAGCTTAATTTCGCCTGGACTACTACTAAACTAGGCCGACTGACTACCCTTAGCTGCGTCATTTGAGCTAATTGCCCCTAGACGAGATTTCAAGATAGCAGAGTACACAGAAGAAAAAAGGTCAGCGCATTTTTGTTAACTTTGAGTTAACAGTATGATTGCGTTCAGTTTTATGCTTGTCTGTGACTTTGAATAATGTCAGAGTTTACAATCCAGATCGATTTTGCATCATTCTGCACGTTATTTACGAGAAGCGTAAGGGCCTTTAAGTATATCACAAAGTTTTGATTTATCATTTTTCCGAATGTTGGTTTCACGAGGGATTCAAAATGTATATCCTTATTTTCTCTAATTGTTTTAAACATGCTTTTGTGGTTACCAGCCGCCATGCTAAAATTTATATGAAGTAAAGTGGCACAGTATAAGCTTTAAGCTTGTTGTTGCCGTTATGTTTGTTTAATATTTGTTTAATGTGCATTTGAAAAATAAAATATAATTTAAGCCAAATATTCCGTGACAAAGGATCGAAAAGCGAGTCGAATGCTGCCAGTTACAATTGAGCAAATTCATTCAAAGTGAAAACCAAGGTCGGATGCTCCAGAAAATAAGTTTCTGTGGAAACGTATTATTTTCAGAAAAATCAATGCTAAAGCTTACAACCCCTTTCGCAATGAATATGAGTAATTTCATGGTGTGTGGGAGTGATCTTGCCTAATTCAATAGGTCAAACAGGGGAAGTCACTCTACCATCAGCTCTCGTAGCCTATCAACTCGTGTGTTTGAGCAGACATACAGCACTTAGACCACCGTGCGTCATTCTAAAAATAATAAATTGTCATTTATATTTTTACGTCACATTTTGCAATTTTCATCAGTTTGCGGCCACTGGTCACCCCTAATTTTTCTTTTTTAAAAATGCTTGCAAGTCGCTCACTCACATCCTGCGGTTTCAAGCTTCGACGCCATTGTTGCATTGTTGCTATGATATTTAACCCAGTAAGCCTAATGGAGGTAAACAACTCTAATTTCCACGAAGTGCTCTCCCCTATTTTGTTCTGAAAATCGTCTATTGAAATGACTGTTATCCAGTCAAGTGCCTTTCGTTGTGGGCTGAAAACGTCAGGATAATTATGCTGTAGTCTTGAATTTGAATGTTAAGAGGGAAAAAACCCAACCCAATAGTAATTCGGGAAACTGTTTGCTAACAGCTGAAACCTTCGGTCAAAGTGTTATTACAAATCAGAAAAATATAACTGTTACTATCGGAAAGTTCCAAGGCATCTTGAAAAAGCATACTTACACTAATAGCATACATCTGTATCGTTAAAAATTCGGGACATTCCTGGAGTTGCACTGCCTCCGGGCATTGCCTCCAGGATCGTTCCCACCATCTTTATATCTACTAATGTCCCATATGTGTCTGTTTCAGACCAGAGGACGTTAAACGGATTTTCATCATCCAAGGCATAGTGAAAAAACAAATGTGGCCGGTTAAATCCTCTTCATAAACCAGAAAAATCAAAATGACAGCTGATGATTATTTTAAACTTCAACAGCGCTTTTCAGTCTGTGGGTTGCATTGTTTGGTTTGGTAGTTATCCTTTACTACTGTAAATGTACGTTGAAACGCGGTAATAAATATCTTGTCGTTTTGCCGGGTTTTTTTTTATGCTTAGTTATAACTATTTAATTTTGTTCACGAGTAAAATGGCCAAGTTCCAAGAGGCCTTGCTCTTGATGTTAAATGATGTGTTGGTCTTCGAATATTTACCATGCGTACTACAAACCCAGAATGTAATGTTTTAATACTATTGGTAGTGTGTACGCACGTATGAATGGGCGCGCCGCCAAAATACCGCATGAAGAGAGAAGTGTGACAAAGAGAGAGCGGGAAAGCGAGTAAACTGAGATTGCTGGCACGATAAAAGACAGACAGAGAGACAAACAGAATGAGAGAGGGGGGAGGGAGGGAGAGAGAGAGAGAGAGAGAGAGAGAGAGAGAGAGAGAGAGAGAGAGAGAGAGAGAGGTAGCGAGAGATATAGATAGATAGAGAGAGGGGGAGAGAGAGAGAGAGAGAGAGAGAGAGAGAGAGAGAGAGAGAGAGAGAGAGAGAGAGAGAGAGAGAGGTAGCGAGATATATAGATAGATAGAGAGGGGGAGAGAGAGAGAGAGAGAGAGAGAGAGAGAGAGAGAGAGAGAGAGAGAGAGAGAGAGAGAGCGGGGAGGGAACTGAGTAAAGATTGCTGACACGATAAAACACACAGACAGAGAGAGAGAGAGAGAGAGAGAGAGAGAGAGAGAGCGAGCGAGAGATATAGATAGGTAGATAGAGAGATAAGTAGAGAGAGATATAGAGATAGAGATAAAGATATATATATATGAGAGAGAGAAGGTGGAGGTGAAAGAGAGACTGAAGGGTGTGGTTGCGGTGCTGTGTACACAGGTGGTACACAGCTATCACTCGTGCCATTCGATTCGAGCTGAGTAGAATCGATCGTTTTCCTCCGTTCAACGTTTTCTCCCAATACAATGCGTCAGCTGCACCAGAGAGATAGCCCTATAGCTCTAAAACGCTGTGGAAATTACTGTATGCTCAAGAGAGAAAAAATATGACAAGCCATATAAACGTAATCCCAGTTGATGCTGGAATTATTTGCACTTGTTCCCTCTACTAACCCCCCCCCCCCCCCCCCCCCCCCCCCCCCCCCCCCCCCCGCCCCCCCCCCCCCCCCCAACATTTTCGCTCAATTTTCTGACAAACAAAATCGTTTTGCTCCAACATAAAAATGATCTCAATCAACTCCCTATACATCATTCTGTTAACGGTTACATTAATTGCGTATATTTGAAAAGTACTTGATTGCGCGCATCCGGGATTGATGCAGCTGTGGT
>CM065698.1:38936738-38951738 GCA_017654935.2 Phymorhynchus buccinoides | reverse complement strand
ACTCACTCACACAACACACACACACACACACACACACACACACACACACACACACACAAACACAAACCACATACACACACACACTCAATGTTTTGTCTTTACATCGAACATGCATTTGATTAAACAGCAGAAACTACTGGAACACATTACGAAAGTTATTATTCTTATTATTCAAAATAAAGTTGACAGTAGTTTTAGTTTGATAAGTATGCTTACTATCTCATTTCAAAGAAATACCTTTATTGATGAAAAATATATTGAGTGTGAAAATGCACTCAGTTACACAAATAGTAATAAAACAAAAACTAACACAGACATGAGGTTGAAAACTGAACAGTAAACGAAACAGTTGTTTTAATTTTAACTTGGATATCTTCAGGTGTCTTCAAATTCTAAATAATACACTTAAGAAACAGGACATTTTCTCCTTCAAAGAACGAACTTTATATCTTCCAACCCTGCAGTAAATGGATACCTTATTGACATGCTTAAACACTATCTTCCAACCCTGCAGTAAATGGATACCTTATTGACATGCTTAAACACTATCTTCCAACCCTGCAGTAAATGGATACCTTATTGACATGCTTAAACACTATCTTCCAACCCTGCAGTAAATGTATACATTATTTACATGCTTAAACACTATCTTCCAACCCTGCAGTAAATGGATACCTTATTGACATGCTTAAACACTATCTTCCAACCCTGCAGTAAATGTATACACTATTGACATGCTTAAACACTATCTTCCAACCCTGCAGTAAATGTATACATTATTTACATGCTTAAACACTATCTTCCAACCCTGCAGTAAATGTATACATTATTTACATGCTTAAACACTATCTTCCAACACTGCAGTAAATGTATACACTATTGACATGCCTAAACACTATCTTCCAACCCTGCAGTAAATGTATACATTATTTACATGCCTAAACACTATCTTCTAACCCTGCAGTAAATGTATACATTATTGACATGCTTAAACACTATCTTCCAACCCTGCAGTAAATGTATACATTATTTACATGCTTAAACACTATCTTCCAACCCTGCAGTAAATGTATACATTATTTACATGCTTAAACACTATCTTCTAACCCTGCAGTAAATGTATACATTATTTACATGCTTAAACACTATCTTCCAACCCTGCAGTAAATGTATACATTATTTACATGCTTAAACACTATCTTCCAACCCTGCAGTAAATGTATACATTATTGACATGCCTAAACACTATCTTCCAACCCTGCAGTAAATGTATACATTATTGACATGCTTAAACACTATCTTCCAACCCTGCAGTAAATGTATACATTATTTACATGCTTAAACACTATCTTCCAACCCTGCAGTAAATGTATACACTATTGACATGCCTAAACACTATCTTCCAACCCTGCAGTAAATGTATACATTATTGACATGCCTAAACACTATCTTCTAACCCTGCAGTAAATGTATACCTTATTTACATTCTTAAACACTATCTTCCAACCCTGCAGTAAATGTATATATCTTATTTACATGCTTAAACACACTATCTTCTAACCCTGCAGTAAATGTATACATTATTTACATGCTTAAACACTATCTTCCAACCCTGCAGTAAATGCATATATCTTATTTACATGCTTAAACACACTATCTTCCAACCCTGCAGTAAATGTATACAATATGTACATGCCTAAACACTACCTTCTAGCCCTGCAGTAAATGTATACATTATTTACATGCTTAAACACTATCTTCCAACCCTGCAGTAAATGTATACAATATGTAGATGCCTAAACACTATCTTCTAACCCTGCAATAAATGTATACATTATTGACACGCTTAAACACTATCTTTCAACACTACAGTAAATGTATACATTATGTACATGCTTAAACACTATCTTCCAACCCTGCAGTAAATGTATACATTATTTACATGCCTAAACACTATCTTCTAACCCTGCAGTAAATGTATACATTATTGACACGCTTAAACACTATCTTTCAACCCTGCAGTAAATGTATACATTATTGACATGCTTAAACACTATCTTTCAACCCTGCAGTAAATGTATACATTATTTACATGCTTAAACGCTATCTTCTAACCCTTCAGTAAATGTATACATTATTTACATGCTTAAACGCTATCTTCCAACCCTGCAGTAAATGTATACATTATTTACATGCTTAAACGCTATCTTCCAACCCTGCAGTAAATGTATACAGTAAATGTATACATTATTTACATGCTTAAACAATATCTTCCAACCCTGCAGTAAATGCATACATTATTTACATGCTTAAACACTACATAATATATCATCCAACTAGGTGCAGAGAAGATGCTACAAAGAACTGCAAAGAGTACTATAAAATTTCCACAAGAATGTTTTCTTTTTAATTTCTCTTAATTTGTAAGACAGCAAAAACACAAAGAAACGTGTAAAGACTACAGCGAAAGAGACAAAAACGAAGCCTAGAAGGCTAGCAAAAATAATGTTCTGACTAGCTCGCAAGTGAAATAGAGAGAAAGTATATTATGCTACATCAGTTCGAGAAAACATTTCAAGGCAGATTTCTACAATGAGAGAAAGACAAAAGTTCTCACGCGAAAGACAGAAAAATATCCAGAAAGCACCAAGAAAAACAGAATCAATGTCAGATTGTTTGAAGGAAGAAGGCGAACAGTCGTATAATATTCAACACAGGTAAAGAAAACGAGGAGAAAGGGAAACTTTATAAGTTGGTGTCAGTGAAGAAAACCCAAGCCAGTGAAATTTCTACACCAAGGAGAGTTCATACAAATCATTACGAAAACATCATACCCAGGGTGAAAACAGTTTGTACTTCTCAGTGGCCGTCGTTGCCTGGTCCTTTTGACCATCTTCCGGGGAAAACGAAAAGCAAAATGGCTGGCAGCATCATCTTCTGCACTATCTGCCACGATTATCCTGCCAAAAACATGTCTGAGCAAAACATTACAACAGGGAATGTCTAAGAAACAACTGAAATAAAATTACACTACAGTCAGTCATCCAAAAATATGAAGACATAATTAGCAAAACATTAGTCAAGCAATTTTCTCCTATTAAAAAAACACAGAACTGAATTCGTAACAAAAAATATTTGTATTTCATTGATTCGTCTGTTGTTAATTCCCCGATAATCAAGAGAAAAAATCCTAACCATGACCCCAAAATTCGTCCTTTGCACTGACCATCAAGAATGAAAATTATATTATAATTTGTCAAAATCTGTCTGAGTTTTTTTTTAATGTTATGCTCACCTATTTCTTAAGTCCTTTTTTCCCTAGAAATTGCACAAAATATCCTTTCAAAACAGCCAAATTCAAACGCTTTTGTTTGTTCATGTACAGACTAAGCTACGAAAGCCTTCGTAAGCATCCCCGGATCCCAAACTATATAAAATTTAACATTTGAGTAGCCAAACATTGAAAAAACGTGACATTGTAAATCTTGACCATAGCATAAACTGATTTGAACGGGTATTCAACAGACAATTCACCCCCTTTTCACAAACGGATTATATGGATATTCAACAGAGACAATTCACCCCTTTTGCATACATTGATTTCAATCGATATTCAACATAGACAATTCACCCCTTTTCAATAAATTGATTTCAATGGATTTTCAACAGAAACAATTCACCCCCTTTTTTACAAACGGATTTAAATGTATCTTCAACAGAGACAATTCACCCCTTTTGCATAAACTGCTTTCAATGTATCTTCAACAGAGACAATTCATCCCTTTTGCATAAACTGCTTTCAATGAATATTCAACAGAGACAATTCATCCCTTTTGCATAAACTGTTTTCAATGTATATTCAACAGAGACAATTCATCCCTTTTGCATAAACTGCTTTCAATGGATATTCAACAGAGACAATTCTGAATTCATCCCTTTTGCATAAACTGCTTTCAATGGATATTCAACAGAGACAATTCATCCCTTTTGCATAAACTGCTTTCAAAGAATATTCAAGAGACAATTAATCCCTTTTGCATAAACTGATTTAAATGCATCTTCAACAGAGACAATTCACCCCTTTTGCATAAACTGCTTTCAATGTATCTTCAACAGAGACAATTCACCCCTTTTGCATAAACTGCTTTCAATGTATCTTCAACAGAGACAATTCACCCCTTTTGCATAAACTGCTTTCAATGTATCTTCAACAGAGACAATTCACCCCTTTTGCATAAACTGCTTTCAATGCATCTTCAACAGAGACAATTCACCCCTTTTGCATAAACTGCTTTCAAAGAATATCCAACAGAGACAATTCACCCCTTTTGCATAAACTGCTTTCAATGTATCTTCAACAGAGACAATTCACCCCTTTTGCATAAACTGCTTTCAAAGAATATCCAACAGAGACAATTCATCCCTTTTGCATAAACTGCTTTCAATGGATATTCAACAGAGACAATTCACCCCCTTTGCATACTGATTTCAACGGATAGTCAACAGAGACAATTCACCCCTTTTGCATAAACTGCTTTCAATGGATATTCAATAGAGACTGTCACCCCTTTAACCAAAAAAAAGCCTCTCTTTAAAAAAAAAGAAGGAAGTATAAATAGGTGACTCACCTCTAGATTGCCCAGAATGTCAGAACCATTGGAGACGGGGTGATCAAGGAAGAGCCAGCCCAGCTATGAGCTCGTGGTAAACGTGTCTCTGTAATTGTTAATCTCCCACCATCTCCCTGTATGCGTGCTGCTGTCGCTGTGCATTGTGCCACGCGTTCAGTCAGTCACACACCAGGCAGGGAAAACCGGGAAAGAATAAGGCTCATTTCTTGGGCGCATAACGGCAGCGGGACGCATCTGAGCGATCGACGAACAAGAATAATAATGCTCAACCATCAGACTCTTCTCTCTTTCTCTGTCTCCAAACGCTGCAGCCACGGGAAGGTGGACTTATCTCCACAAGAAAGGAGACTTCCCAGACGCATCTGATCAACTGAAAAGCAACTCAACTTTCAAACCAACCCCAGACCAATATGTAACCAGCCTAAATATCAATGAGCAATCGCTGCCTTCACCGCAAATTTGGGAACTCTGCCGGTATGAAATATTGAATTCAATAACTTTTCAAATATTTTATTCCTTGACGACAGATTCAAGAATCCTTTGTCATCCAATGAGATTCACGAAAGACTACTACACAAAACCTGAAGCCATTGGGGGAAAAAACCTGTTTCTCCTAAACAACTCTATTCAAACAAGAAACCAACCAACCAACCAACAAAGAAAAGAAAATCAATCAGTCAAGTCATACATTTGTGGTAACATTATCTGAGAACTGCTGACCAAATTAAAACTATTATATTTCTGTTAATATTTCACTTCTAACTCATAAGTTTAATTTGTTTCTAATAATCGATTAAATTATCACTAATCTTCTTTATAAATCAATAAATTAAAATATTATAACAAAATCATACTGATTAACTTAATAAACGATTCATTGATTTATAAATGATTATGATAAAACTGATAAACAATAAACTACTTTTATTGAGTTATAAGGGATTATCATGATAAAGTTAATAAAATTAATGTTAAAACAAAAGAATGTTAATATGTTGTTTTTAAGATTATTATTACAGTGTGTGTGTGTGTGTGTGTGTGTGTGTGTGTGTGTGTGTGTGTCAACTGTTGCATTGATTTATCATCCCCTCATTTCCATAATTATAGCCCTTCTACGTTCAACCCACAGCAGTACAAAAGGTTTCACATTTCCAAATGCATCTTTCCGACAGTTTACACTGTTCATGCAACTATAAACACGAACGTAACTGCATGAAAAAAATAAATAGCTGCATAGAACAAGCATCTAATGTAGCTCAAACGTATTGCATTTCACCACGTATTAACAGTGATTTTTAAGTTGTACTTTAACAGCAAAACATAAACCACGAAGATCTAAATCGGCGCAATTTCGTTATAAACTTTCATTATAGATTGAAATGGTGAGGCAAGGGAAGGAATTAATAGTGGAAATGAACAAAGGAAGGAAACTCTCTGTTAATTAGCCCTCCCGATAGTATACCAAAGGTTCGCCAAAATCTTCAAAATGATGAAGTTGGGCGCCAGAATGAAGAAGGTAGGTGACCCAGCACCACAAAAGAGACATTAAGTCGCTCACAACAGGTCAAAAATCTCTTCTTTTTTTCCGGTGTGTATGTGGGGGGGGGGGGGGGGGGGGGGGGGGGGGGGGGGGGGGGGGGGGGGGGGGGGGGGGGGGGGGGGGGGGGGGGGGGGGGCATTTTGAGCTATGGGGATTTTTGTGTCCTCTGACATCTTATCTTTCATATTTATAACGGATAATCTTTAATATGGTCTCTAAATTGTCTTACAAATGTTTTAAAATGAGTAGGTCAATGCATTTTCTTCAGCTAGGCTAAACTTTAGACTTGGTTTTTTTCCTTTCAAAATGGCCGTCGCTCACCCTACTAATCATTCAATGCTCATACCTCTGGAACAAAAAGAAAAAGATACCAGAATGGCTCTTGTGTCATTAGAAAGAGAATTGTCTGAGGTTTCATTCTTAGAATGGTCAGTTTGACAGGTGATGTCCCTTTCGTGGTGCTGGGTCATTTTATTTAATTAATTTAAGTTGCTCATGACACCCCCACCTAGTACTACTAATTAACGGATAATTTCCTCTCTGTGTTCATTTCTACCTGCTTTATTTTAGTTTCTGTGTATAAACTCAGTAGAATCAACAATAATTGCCGAATTAGCCATTACAAATCGCCTTGGCATAAAGCTGCGTCAGACCATTATTGACATAAGCTAGAACACCAAGGCTACATCAAAATGTTGTTCTGCATGCATAGTTATGCGGGTATTGTTTTTAGGCACGGCAAACTCCTAGCAAAACATCATCAGTCCAAAATCCTCTGACGTCGGAGTGTGGCTGCACACGTGGCGGGGTAATTAAAAAACGGTCACACACGTAATGTTTTCATCCCTAGCTTTTGTACCATAGTGTGCAATTGCTTCGGCTGTTGGATGATCCCTGGAGTCTTTAAGCCAGGGAACGACAACAGCACCAAACAGCCATTTCAATAAGCGATGATTTGATGCTCCTCCATTGTGTCTTGGCTGATGGGCAGGACTCTTTGTTGTATGAAAAAAAACCTATATGCTTAATTAAAAACAAACAAAATCTACTTTACCATAAATAATTCTAAAGCCCAGCGTCTGGAAAGTTAGGTTTGAGACGTGGTGTTTCTCTCTCTCTCTCTCTCTCTCTCTCTCTCTCTCTCTCTCTCTCTCCAAATATATTTTTCTTGCGTTGAAACGTAGAGCTAACCAGTAATCCTGCAAACTTAGAGTAATGACATTTTCGACTATTTTATGTTATCTTTAAGGCATATATGTATATGCTATGATGCTTGAGTATTTTGTGTGTGTGAGGTTATGTTTCCTTCTGTTTGTTTGTTTGTATGCATCCATGAGTGTGTGTATGCATTTTGTTTCATTCATCATTCACGCAATATTTTGTGATCTAATCTTATGTTTAATATTTGCTTATTTCTCGCTTGTTTTGTGCTGTTGTAACGGGTCACGGGCCTATACACAATTAAACATTTGTCATTTCTCTCTCTCTCTCTCTCTCTCTCTCTCTCTAACCAGGCGTAAATATATCTTTGGGGTTCAGGAGATGTCTTGTGGTTTGTTCAAGGGGTCAAGAGCCTTTTCTGGTGATCAGGGGCCGATTCCTCTTTTCCAAAAAAATAATAGAGTACTAACAGGTCTGCGCGTTGGTTGGGTACGCGCGTACCCCCCCCCCCCCCCCCCCCCCCCCCTTGAAATCGTCGAGATTGTAAAGAAATCACGTCATGCTTGCGTCATTGTCATTTTGCGGGGTACGCAACCCCCTTTGGTACTCTAAATAAAACTGTTAAAATTGGGGGGAAAACGGCATCTGCTCAAGAGACCCATCCATACTAGCTTGTCTGGAATTTTATTTTCCTCGGGAAAAGCATTGGGTCTGTACGTGAGAAGCGGGTACACAAACCGCTAGTCCCTACTAAAAATCTAGGCGTGGCAGGGACCGAAAGCCTCATTCATCACCGGTGCACCATCAACTGAAATCTAGTACAGCTTCCGTAAGCTCTTATTCCAAATCCAAACTGGCGAGAACAGAAGGTACGTGTGGCAGACTGTCCTTTCCCACTACGTGTTCCCGATAGCAGAGGGGGGGGGGGGGGGGGGCAGCTGCTATTCTGGAAGGCTGGGCTAAATTTTGTTCAAAGCGGAGATGCCTTGCCCAGGGTACATCCCCACTTTCTCGGTCAAAAGAATCAGAGCTAGGTCTCCAAAAGACTAGCTGATACCCTTTGGCTGCAGTGCTAAGGTAAAGGTGTCCCATAGCCTATCGGCCGTAGGGGCAGTGAACTGTTAGAGGTTCACCGTGTCAAGGGCACGGCATCATGGAAGACGGAGCCCAACCCTCTCCTTCCGCCGCATTTGAACCTTCCCTGAACGAATCGGGTACCCATTCACTGCTGGGTGGACAGAGAGGGTTTTTAGGCCAGAAAAATGCGACTCCAAGCTGGACTCGAACCCGCGACTTTCCGCATCGCAGCCGAGCGCTCTTAACCACTCGACCACGGGCCCCTCTGCAGTGCTAAGAGCCGGAGCAAAATGGATGGAAGTTCAGCTTAACGTCGCGTATCGGCTTTCGCCATGTACGACGGGCTGAACAAACCAACCAGGTATAAACAAAAATTGATGTTCCTGAATCACTGTCTTAGCCAAAAGGCCGAGAAGCGATCAGTTGTCTGAACATAGCAAAATGACCCCTAGCTTGAGAGTCATAGTCCTTCACGAAAGACTTGAGCTGTACCATGATTTTCCATTATTGTATGCTAGTCTGTCGTTTCCGACAATGACTGCCAGATATAGCAGAGGGGGCAGATACTATTCTGGCGGGCTGGGCGATAATTTGTTTATAGTGGAGATGCCTTGTCCAGGGTACATCCCCACTCTCTCGGGCCAAAGGGATTTGAGGACACGGCTGGCGTTGAGGAAGGTCCCCCAAAGGCCAGCCCATCCCTTTGGCTGCAGCGCCAGAGCCGGTGCAAGGGCCCCCTCGTTCGAGAGTCATAGCCTTCCACAAGAGTCCATTGCTGTAGAAAATCATTTACTGCTCAGTTCTCGCTTTTACTATTGGCCCAAACTTCAAAGAGAAGGAAGGAGGGACAACTGCTTGGCCTTATCTACAAACTGTTCTAAAACCGTAAAATAAAAAGTAAGTAGAGCACAGAATTTGTGAGAAGTGGCAATCGCTTTCAGAAAGAAACGTTACTTACACAATGGTGTGTGTGTGTGCGTGTGTGCGCGTGTGCGTGCGTGCGCGCGTGTGTGCGCGCGCGTGTGTGTGACTGTGTGCAAGAGCGTGCACTGTAATGAAGGGAGAGGGTGTCGCAATCGGCATATGAACAACACACACGGATCCACAGCACAAAAAAAAGAAAAGAAACAAAGTTCGTACATGTCATACCTTCCAACCTTTACATACACCCCCCTCCCCCTTTCCTGCCACCTAAATATACCCTTACTTTCTGAATACCCATCCCCTCACACACACACACACACACACACACACACACACACACACACACACACACACACACACACACACACATATACATACACATTCAAACACACATACACACCATTACTCCCCTGCCCCACTCATTAAAAGTTGCGCAACCCCCCTCCCCGACCACCACCACCACCCCCACCACCCATGCTCAAAAAGCTAGTAGGTCTTTTCTAATCTGACAGTGTCTCGTCTCGCCCCTGGCTGACGCCAAACGACACCCCATCCTATCATTAACTGCACAGGCGACAAGATGATGTCTTCCGCGTGACAGCGGCAGGCATGTAGAAACTCGTCTCTGAAGCTATACCACAGCGTTTTGAAATGATAAAACACACACACACACACACACACATGCACGCGCGCACACTCACACACACACACTTTTTGCAAAATAACAACCCCCCCTTCTTCAAGGAGTGCAGATGATGATAAAATATTATACCGTGTGTGTGTGTGTGTGTGTGTGTGTGTGTGTGTGTGTGTGTGTGTGTGTGTGTGTGTGTGTACGTACGTACGTACGTACGTACGTGTGTGTGTGTGTGTGTGTGTGTGTGTGTGTGTGTGTGTGTGTGTGTGTGTGTGTGTGTGTGTGTGTGTGTGTGTGTGTGTGTGTACGTACGAACGTACGTACGTACGTACGTACGTACGTGCGCGCGCGTGTGTGTCTGTCTGCATGGCTGTGTGCGCGCGCGCGTTTGTGTATGAGTGGAGTGATTGAGAGTTTTTATCATGTGTCTACCACACATCCATGATCCCCACCCCTCTCCACCCTCCATCCAATCTGAAATCAATCAACTCCCACCCCACCCCAACCAACCCCCTCCCGTACACTTCCACACCCTCACCTCTGTCCCTCTGGGACCTTGCCCTAATAATATTAGTGATATCCTTCGACTCTCTACTTCGAACCCCAGTAATTAAATCAAAAGCTAGCGCTGGGAACTCCTACTGTATTTTATTTTCACCATTTTAGGACCTACTACGGAGACCGCGTTGCAAAATAAAACAAGGAACCAACAAGGGAGCATGTGGCGACTTGCCCCTGAAGGTTTTTATTTACACACAGGGGGACTGTTTAATGGTAGGTGGGTAGGTAGGTAGGTAGGTAGGTATATAGGGACAGGCTTTCATAGTCGTAGGCCTCGCGGCCTATATAACGTCCCCTCTTTGAATGAGTACTTTTTATGATGTTTGTGTGTGGTCTGGTAGCACGCCTATAAATAATAATGTTCAATGCCATCCATTAATCAAAATCACCAAAAAAAATCTGTGAATCTTGGACTTGTATCCAAAAGGTTCTTGAGTGTATTAGTATTAGGTGCAAATTTCATGTTAGATGATAAACATTGATTAATGGCAAGAAGTTGCAGTTAAGTGCTAGTAGGGTACTGTCAAGACGGTATTCCAGAATGCTGTCAACTCCCAGAATGAAAGTTTCCAGATTGAACGAGTGTCAAGTCCTTTCGCGAACATTTTGTCATCTCGCGGATACCATGACCTACAATAAGCCTAGGGTCTCCCATAACCATATTATATTCTTGATCAGCATGTCACAACCTATTCAGATCCTGAATTTTGAACCGCCAGTGCAAACCTCCGCCAAAGAAGACTCACAAAACCGAAATTTCCTCCCTTCGTGTCCTGAGCTGTATCTCATGAACCAGTGGGTAGAATGGCTTCACATTTTGTGTGGTAATGTAGCATGGCGAGTAATGAAATAAATACTTGCAATAAATACCAAAATAAAAGAAGGAAAAAGGGGTCATTTTAGACTAATGTGCACATAAGGACAAAGAGTGTGCGACAGGGCTTAACAGACGTGTTTATTCTGATTAATATTGGCACATATTAAGGGCTCTTGACTTAAATTAAACGATAAACAAAATATTTTAAAAACCCTACATTTAAAAAAATCAAAAGTTCGTATTAACAAATAATACCACTTACGAGAGTGTGGAATTGTTGAGTTAACACTAACATGCAATGAGCTCTTTGCGTGGAGTTATACGCCTTATCCCTTGACACAAGGTGGCGTTCAATTTGAAGGCATTATGCTAGCTCACGCTCTCTTTCTCTGTCTCTGTGTCTCTCTCGAGCACGAACAGCAAAAATAGAGATTATCTTCATATTAATCAAGGGATGTAAAATAAGCCAAGAGAGTCACTGACCGTATCACCCACCACCAGAAGAGCTTCTTGTGATACTATTAAGCGTAAGACCCAAAGCATAGTTCGACATGATGTGGCATGGTATTCTTCAGTAAAAGAAAGACACGCGACAAAACTAATTCATTTCCGCACGTGCATTAATGAGTGGTGCTAGGTCTGAGAGTATGGAATTTTCAAACAGTGGAACTTAGGAGATGAATGGGAATGCGTGGAGGGAGGGGGGGGGGGGGTGGTCACTGATAACCGAATGTTAAAATGTGGTGGGGTAATCCCCGATTCAATGATGAAAATGATGTTTTACGTCCTCTCGGTCATAGACACATATGGGACATTTGTAAATACAAAGATGATGGGAACAATACTGGCTGCAATTCCCGGAGGCAGTGCAACACCAGTAAAGTCGCGAGTTTTTAACAATATAGATAGGTGTAGCGGTAACCATGCCTCGGTTAAACCTCATCGGCTATGGTACCGCCACATTGGACAACTGTAATATCCCCGATTCAAACGAAAGTTTATGCTTTACGTCCTCGCGCGCGCGCGCGCGCGCGCGCGCGCGAGAGAGAGAGAGAGAGAGAGAGAGAGAGAGAGAGAGAGAGAGAGAGAGAGAGAGAGAGAGAGAGAGAGAGAGAGAGAGAGAGAGAGAGAGAGAGAGAGAGAGAGAGAGAGAGAGAGAGAGAGAGAGAGAGAGAGAGAGAGAGAGAGAGAGAGAGAGAGAGAGAGAGAGAGAGAGAGAGAGAGAGAGAGAGAGAGAGAGAGAGAGAGAGAGAGAGAGAGAGAGAGAGAGAGAGAGAGAGAGAGAGAGAGAGAGAGAGAGGAGAGAGAGAGAGAGAGAGAGATGGGTTGGGGGTGGATTATAGCGGAAAAAAGATATGTGTTAAAGTCAATATGTACTTTTAATATTTTCACGGGTGATATCTCCTGAGAGAGATAGACGGGGGTGGAGAGAGAGAGAGAGAGAGAGAGAGAGAGAGAGAGAGAGAGAGAGAGAGAGAGAGAGAGAGAGAGAGAGAGAGAGAGAGAGAGAGAGAGAGAGAGAGAGAGAGAGATGGGTGGGGGTGGATTATAGCGGAAAAAAGATATGTGTTAAAGTCAATATGTACTTTTAATATTTTCACGGGTGATATCTCCTGAGAGAGATAGACGGGGGTGGAGAGAGAGAGAGAGAGAGAGAGAGAGAGAGAGAGAGGAGAGAGAGAGAGAGAGAGAGAGAGAGAGAGAGAGAGAGAGAGAGAGAGAGAGAGAGAGAGAGAGAGAGAGAGAGAGAGAGAGAGAGAGAGAGAGAGAGAGAGAGAGAGAGAGAGAGAGAGAGAGAGAGAGAGAGAGAGAGAGAGAGAGAAGAGAGAGAAAGGCGAGAGAGAGATCAGAGAGAGAGAGAGAGAGAGAGAGAGAGAGAGATAAAAGAGAGAGAGAGAGACAGAGAGAGAGGCGAGAGAGAGAGAGAGAGAGAGAGAGAGAGAGAGAGAGAGAGAGAGAGAGAGAGAGAGAGAGAGAGAGAGAGAGAGAATGCGAATGGCTTATTCAAAAGGCCTTGGCCACATTTGAAGGGGAGAAAAATATCACACAATCATAACATACAAACATGATAATATAACTAGCATAAAAGTCTATCTCGGAGCTTAGAGAGAGAGAGAGAGAGGGAGGGAGAGGGAGAGAGGGAGAGAGAGAGAGAGAGAGAGAGAGAGAGAGAGAGAGAGAGAGAGAGAGAGAGAGAGAGAGAGAGAGAGAGAGAGAGAGGCAGACAACTAGACAGAGACAGTGACAAAGACAGACAGACAGACAAACTGTCTGGGAAAAGGTGTGTACACATTTAACAGAAAGCCACCATTGTAACAGAATGATCTCACACACAGAGACATGCGAACTGGTTCCTTATCTCCTAATCGCCCCACCCCCTCCCTCCCCCCTCCAAAATAATCTAGGAAGTTATCCACACAAAAACAATCCTACAGTTCCATCATTTTTCATTAACCTCACTTTCACCACCTCGGTTTCCACATAGTCAGCCATACGAATCGGCATCCAGACAGCCTATACCGTACGTAACAGACACAATGCTAAGTTTATGGATTTCAACCCCTACCCCGACCCCAACTCCCAATCTATGGTTCTCACTCACTCTCCCCATCCCAACCCTCTCCCAGGACTGAGTGGGGGGAAAAGCTTGTTGAAAGTCGGTAAGAGCAGGGTGAAATCCCGCTGCCTGGCATGGCCAAATTGATAGCTAGGATTTCCAAGTCTGCCCCCTCCTCCAACAAAACTTGAGTAGGCGCTGCGCTTGCGGCGACGCGCTCTCCGGGGGAGAGCAGCCCGCACAGAGAAAAGTCTCTGTGATTTGAATATAACAAATACCAATCATAACAGATTCAATGAATTTTCGTTCGTCGTTCTTCTTTCCCCCCAAAAAACACGTCTCATGCGCTTGACAAATCCCTGGTCATTCGGTTACATATTTTGACATTTTACTCCATTGCGCCCATCCGGGTATGTACATTAATTGTGCCTGGTTTATGCAATTGATGCATCTTATAAGTTGCACTTCAGATCAATATAACATCAAAACTGAAGCTATTTAACCCTTTCACCGCCAAAGTCGCATTTTAGTACCACAGTGATTTAACACCTATGTCACTAAAAGGCATCAAATTGGGGTATATTATCCAAAGACCCTATTGTCTTAGTCTTGGGAAGTATGGATAGACCTTATTTTATATATGTGACAGAAGAATCCCCAATACTGCAGATGGATTTTGTTCTCTACCCGGGTAAATTTAATAGACATTTTTGGCTGAAATATGGCTGGCGGTGAAAGGGTTAATTTCCGTTTTCTGTGTTCTTATAAGGAATGTTAGCTCTATCTTCTGAAGCAAAGCAATCTCAATTGATGCAAAACGTCCGTTATGTCTAGTTTTCTAGCCAACCATTTCAACGGGCGCGATTGTTGACTACAATGGGCGCAGACACAATAGGACATTTGCCACGGGCGGTCTTCTGCAGACTAGACTACTGTCTGACTACACCTTTGCCCCTATGCTTTGCCCTTAGCTACACGAACTTTCTTATTCGAAACTTTATTTCAAATTCAAGGTCGGTCAGTCCTGGCAAATTGCCTATTGAGTTTAGGGGTAAAGGGACATTAAGTCGCTGGGATAGTTTTTCACAACAGGCT
>CM065698.1:38919238-38934238 GCA_017654935.2 Phymorhynchus buccinoides | reverse complement strand
CCAGGGGGCTAGGCCACGGGAAGCAGGGTTTTTTCCTGCTAAATGAGTACCAGTTCTGTTCTACACAAGTGTGCTTCCCCTGGACTTTATCTGCAATCTATAAAGATTGAACCCTTTCACCGCCAGCCATATTTCAGCCAGAAATGTCCATTAAAATGTACCTGGGTAAAGAACAAAATCCATCTGCAGTACTGTGGATTCTTCTGTGACATATATATAAAATGAGGCCTATCCTTACTTCCCAAAACTAACACAATAGGGTCTTTGGATAATAGACCCCAATTTGATGCCTTTTATTGACATACAGTGTAGGTGTTATAATCACTGTGGTGCTAAAATGCGACTTTGGCGGTGAAAGGGTTAAAGCTCATAGATGCTTAACTTACTGAATGAGGAATAAGAGGAGAGGGGTGGGAGAAACAGAACAAGGGAATGACTGCAAGAGATCAAAACGTTCTGACAGCTGACGAGAGTGAAAGAGTGAGTGAGTGAGTGAGTGAGAGAGAGAGAGTGAGAGAGAGAGAGAGAGAGAGAGAGAGAGAGAGAGAGAGAGAGAGAGAGAGAGTTCTGAAGAACAATGGAATGAATGCAAGAGATAAAAAAAAAGTCTGACAGTTGATGAGAGAGATAGAGATAGAGAGAGATAGAGAACAATTGAGAGAGAGAGAGAGGAGAGAGAGAGAGAGAGAGAGAGAGAGAGAGAGAGAGAGAGAGAGAGAGAGAGATAGAGAGATAGAGAGAGAGAGAAGAGAGAGAGGAGAGAGAGAGAGAGAGAGGAACAGAGAGAGAGAGAGAGAAGAGAGAGAGAGAGAGAGGAAACAATCACAGTTAGAGAGAGAGAGAGAGAGAGAGAGATAGAGAGAGAGAGAGAGAGAGAGAACAAGAGAGAGAGAGAGAGAGAGAGAAGAGAGAGAGAGAGAGAGAGAATGAGAGAGAAGAAACAATGGAATGAATGCAAGAGATTAAAAAAAAGTCTGACAGTTGAGAGAGATAGAGATAGAGAGAGAGAGAGAGAGAGAGAGAGAGAGAGAGAGAGAGAGAGAGAGAGAGAGAGAGAGAGAGAGAGAGAGAGAGAGAGAGAGAGAGAGAGAGAGAGAGAGAACAGAGAGAGAATGAGAGAGAGAAAAGAGACAGATGAGAGAGAGAGAGAGAGAGAGAGAGAGAGAGAGAGAGAGAGAGAGAGAGAGAGAGAGAGAGAGAGAGAGAGAGAGAGAGAATCAGCCCCTCACTCAAATGGCTTTTTATCATTGGTTTACGACATAAGCCTGTTTTAGAGGCCAAAAGTAAAAAGAGATTGTGTACAATAAACGATTTTCCACAGAAATGGAAAGACATTTATCACGATACAGCTTAGTTTTTCATACAAGATTATGACTCAGATTTGGGGGCATTTGCACTGGCTCTTGCTTAGTACAGCAGCCAGAGGTCGCTTGGGGATCTTCCCCAATGCCAGCTGTCGTCAAATCGTTTTGGCCGAGAGTCGGGTCGGGAGGTACCTTGGGCAAGGCATCTGCACTATAACACAACACATTCTAGTCCAGCCATCCAGAATAGCCAGCAGTCCGCTCTGACATCCGGCAGTCATAGTCGGACACACAGACTAGCATACAATAAGCTCGCAGCATCAGTTACATGTTGCATGCTTAGAACCAAGGACAGGAGGGAAGACTAGGCCCCAGCCTAAATTCTCATCCTTGTAAAATAAAGTATTTTGAAGTTTGAAGTTTGCCTACATCGCTTTCCCGCTTTGCACTTGCAAGAACCCTCAACACACACACGCGCGCGCGTGCGCACACACACACACACACACTTGTCTGAATCACTTTTAGTCGAAGAACGTTAAACTGAACAACACACACACATACACATACACACACACACACACACACACACAACACACACACTTACTAAATGACAATGACATGCACCAGTATAATGGTGTCGTCAATGTTTTAACCATTTGTGTCCCACAAAACCTCTGGTTTTCTTATGACAATAAAAATGTTGTTCTTGTTCTTGCTCTTCACACCATCCCCTGACCCTTTCTTCCGTTCTCTGTACACCCCCCCCCCCCCCCCCCCCGCGCACACACACACACTCCCCTCATCAGCCCCCCATCTCACCTTACTAATCCCTTATCTGTTAGGAAGGAACTCGTTATTGATCTGCCCCTATACCTGGGACAGGATTAGGCGTAGAGGAGGATCAGAAAAGGTGGGCGGGGGTGGGGATGGGGGTTAAGAAATACAAAATGAAAAGAGGGGGTGGGGTGGGGGTTGAGACAGGGCAGTGAGGGGGTGGGGAATAAAGCTGGGATGCAAACATTACACCGACAGCTGCCAGACAGGGCTCCATTTCACAGGTCTCATTATCGATACCTGCAACTCTCTCTCTGTCTTTCTCTTTCTGTGTCTCTGTGTGTGTGTGTGTATGTGTGTGTGTGTGTGTGTGTGTGTGTGTGTGTGTGTGTGTGTGTGTGTGTGTGTGTGTGTGTGTGTGTGTGTGTGTGTGTGTGTGTGTGTGTGTGTGTGTGTGTGTGTGTGTGTGTGTGTGTGTGTGTCTCTCTCTCTCTCTCTCTCTCTTGGTTTCCATATCATGGCACCTTTGGTTCCTGATTTTCTCTCTCTGTCTTTCTCTTTCTGTGTGTGTGTGTGTGTGTGTGTGTGTGTGTGTGTGTGTGTGTGTGTGTGTGTGTGTGTGTGTGTGTGTGTGTGTGTGTCTCTCTCTCTCTCTCTCTCTCTCTTTGGTTTCCATATCATGGCACCTTTGGTTCCTGATTTTCTTCTCTTTTCTTTCCTTTTTTTTTTGGGGGGGGGGGGGGGGGTGTTACTGTGGTAGTGGTGCTCCAACCCCCCCCCCCCCCCCCCCCCCCATCGCATGTATTCGTTTCAAAGAACACTATATTTGTAACTCGATAAATAAAAAGTGATTGGATCCGTTCTCTATACATACACCCTTACCCCACCCCCAATAAAACACAAACTATCTGACGTTACCTGATTTTGCACTATAGGTTTTTGTAACATGACAATTTCAAATATTTGAAGCTTCGGTCCAATGATTCTCTTGCAGGGAAAATGAGACGAGCTGTGAAGGGGGGTGGGGGTGGGAGGTTAAAGTCGGAGAAAGGCATAATTCTGTGGATAATAATGTGCTCAAAGGAACCACTCGAGCTTGGCATCGGGGGGCATGTCATTAATGTGCACAGGCAATAAATGGTGCGTATGTGCTCACGTGCATTTCAACATAGTGTGTGTGCGCGCGCGCGTGTGTGTGTGTGTGAGAGAGAGAGAGAGAGGAGAGAGAGAGAGCGAGAGAGAGAGCGAGAGAGAGAGCTGCTTTGTTGCTGGTTTGTGTCATTCTTAAATACTATTTTTGTTATCTACTTGATTAAGAATTGATTGTAAAGTGCTTTGGGCTCATTTGAGGTAAAGCGCTATATAAATGTACTATTATTATTATTATTATTATTATCATCATTATTATTATTATATTGTTATATCCTCGCTTCTTCTTCTTCGTTGATCACTCAAGTCTCCTGTCATAAGAGCGCAGATCCGTCATGCTGCCGTCATTCGCCTGACTAAGAAATAATTAGGCCCAGCATGTTCCGTCTTTGGCTGGAGAAAATCTTTGTAAGAGTTTCTAGAACAAAAGGCAGGAGAGTGGACCAGGTAAGGCAGACAGATAGCAGATGACAGACAGCAAAAAAATGAAAAAGGGAGAGTGACAGATTAGATGCAAGGTACAAGCACAGAATTTCCAGAAGGTCGGTGAACTATTTGTACGAAAGACCCCTCACCCCCACCGCTTGAAACCACAGGTTCCCATCAACTTTAGTACAAGTTAAAACAGTAACCCCAGTAACCCATAGAGCTCAAGACACTAAAGCCCTTTCAAGACAACGACAGCCATATTTCAACCATAAATGTCCATTAAATCTACCTGGGTACAGAACAAAAACCATCTGCAGTCTTGGGGATTCTCCTGTGACATATTATATAAAATAAGGTCTATCCTTACTTCCCAAAACTAAGACAATAGGGTCTTTGGATGATAGACCCCAATTTGATGCCTTTTAGTGACATGGGTGTTAAGTCACTGTGGTGCTAAAATGCGCGAAAGGGCCAAAGCCTTGGTGTTTGCATGCTCTAAAGAATTCCACGTCCAAACAAATTGGTCTTATTGGTCCTAGTTGTGAGCTCCCATGACTGAGTATGTCCATCATGTTGAAACATGCACGTCGAAAGTTTGTCTTGAGGTCACGTGATATTAATTCTTTTTAAGCATTTTAAAATCTTCTCTTGTGGAGCAAGTTCTGTCCGTCTCTACCCTTACATAATTTTTAAAAAATAATAATATGAATACCTTTTACCTAGGTCTTAAAATATTATTATTGTACAAGCTCACTAGCATTGTGCATCTAAGTTAATACAATATCTTGGCTCTAAGTCCACGAACTATCTCATGACATCATCATCCACTATCCTGCCTTTAAAGCTTAAAGGTACTTTCACTTGTTCATTTCCATCATCCGGGCTAAAAATGTTTTTATATATTTACTGACATTTCTTGGCTGACTATGTAACATTTTGTCTTAATATTTTATACACTTTCTTCCTATATACAAAACTTGTCTTAACAAAAACCAAAAAAATGAGGCTAACTCCTGCACTTAAAACAGTATCTACGAAGCGTTCTTCGTCAATAAAACTAGTTTAATAATATCACTCAAGGAGTATAATTACCATGAGCCTACCCTTATTAGTGTGTCAGCAGTTCTCAAGTTACCTGTATGACTCACCTGCTGATTGCTCATTACCTGCTTCCCCTGACCTGCCTGCCTGCCTGCCTGCTGTGATCTCCGCACGCCAACCAGCACGTTCACCAACCACTCTCTGCAATCCCTTCACAACATCTCTCAAACAACGCATTCTCTTACAGCTCAACAATGACAACCTTTCAACGAAGCAATGAACAAAACTGCCCCCGTACCAAGAACAAAAACTTGTAGACACGAACACAAGATGAACTTCTTCAAAACATACTTCAAGACGCTTCTGAGAAAATCGACAAGGACGACGATGGTGACAGTAGCCAAAAATCCGAGACAACAAAAACACATTGAAGAGAGAGAAGAGAACAGCCTCAGTGCAAATTTGGACAAGATGACACGCCAGCCCTTCAGACATCTTTACCTGACAGTATTAGAAAATGCAGACACAAGTCTAATGCTGTTAGGTAAGATGCCCCCAGAGCCGGCTTTTCCAATCATCGATGAACCAAACCTTGTAGTTCTTGCAGTAGGTGGGTAGGTAGGTAGGTGGCTAAGGAGGAAGACAAGTTCTGCCCAGTAGCGGTAGCGGTAAAACAGTGAATCAATGGCCAGCGAGTGCGCAGAGACGAACACAAAGTACAAGCAAGCAGCAGCAGAATGCAAGGATCAAACATGGTGCATCATAATGTCACTGACGTGCTGTGGAACATACAGAGCCGATGCTACTACAACAGCCGAAGACTACAAAGCCAATGTAAAAGTAATAATAATCATGATAAGAAGCCAGCGGCTAAAGCAAAATATACGATTAAAAAAAAAAGTAATTAAAAACAGACACAAAGAGCATAAACATAAATGACCCTTGCCAATAATTTAAATTAAAAAAAGACGGAACAAATTAAAATTAAATGGCAGGTTAATGGGATGGACGGAGGGAAGGAGAGAGAGAGAGAGGGGGGGGGGGCAAAGAGAAAGATAGAGAGAGAGATCTAAGCAGGAGAGATTCTTAAAAAGTCGCAAGAAAAAAAGAGTAACCTATCCATTTTTAAAGAATCTTGCATGAATTCACTGCCAACAAATGTTGCATTTTAAACTTTTCTTTTTCACAAAACTTCAAGACTATTGTTGCTAACGCAAAACCCTTCTGGAAACTAAAAAAAGAGACTGCAGATCCCCAACAATGAGAAAAGACTGCTTGATTTGGTTGACAAATATGACAAAAACGTCATCAAACAAAGGAAAGCAAGCTTGACCTCCAAAGTATGTCCTCTATAATATTAGAATTCTTCGTCTGTTCAGTACAAGCAGTTCGATTTAAGGATGGACATTGCAGCTAACTCTGCGGTTTGGTTCCATGTATAGCATTATACCTAACTCTGGTTCAAACGCGCGTCCTCTCTAACATTTATTTTCTACTTAAGTAGAAACAGTTTGGTTTAGCGTTCAGCATATTTAAAAACCTAACTTTGGTTCACAAAAGCGTGCCCCCTCGTTATATGTAGACTTCCTTGTTCTTTACATACAAGCTGCGTGGTTCAGTATACTAGCTTAACCTTTGAGGGCAAAACTTCCCCCCCGAGCCGTAACTATCAACGTGCCCTATTTATATATATTTAAACTTCATTGTTTGTTCAGTCGAAGAAGCAGCGTGGTTCGGTACACTCGCTTTAGCTTTTCAGGGCAAAAGTTTGACGATGTTCTCTGAGCCGTAACTATAAGCATGCAGTGCCCTCACGAACCTCCCTTATAAGACCTCCCATTCATTATAAGACCCCCTCCCATATAAGACCTACTTCTCTGAGACATTGCCGTTCTTTGTAAGTAATAAAAATTACCTCCCCCATAAGACCCCTCCCTTATAAGACCTTATTTTGGATGATTTTTGAAGGTTTTATAAGGGAGGTTCCACTGTATAATTAAGCTTCATTGTTTGTTCAGTCGAAGAAGCAGCGTGGTTCGGTATACTCGCTTTAACTTTTCATGGCAAAAGTTTGACGATGTTCTCTGAGCCGTAACTATCAGCGTGCAGTGCCCTGGGTATATAATTAAACGTCATTGTTTCTTCAGTAGAAGAAGCAGCGTGGTTCGGTACACTCGCTTTAACCCTTTCACAGCCAATGTTGCATTTTAGCACCACAGTGATATAACACCCATGTCACTAAAAGGCATCAAATTGGGGTCTATTATCCAAAGTCTTAGGTTTGGGAAGTAAGGTTAGACCTTACTTTATATCTGTCACAGAAGAATCCCCAATACTGCAGATGAATTTTGTTTTTCTACCCAGGTAAAACAATGGAAATTTTGGGTTCAAATATGGATGGCGGTGAAAGGGTTAACTTTTCAGGGCAAAAGTTTGACGAACGATGTTCCGTGAGCTGTAACTATCGGAGAAATTCAAGCCTTTTGGCGGGCCCCTGTCACGCGGCAATCACGCGGAAACGTCAACTTTCGAGGGTCCCCGTCACCCCTGTCAACATCACGAAACCATACGGTTCGTATCCCGAGAAGGCGTGGTTTATAGTACTCTACGAACTCACTCTTTTTCTAAAGATGGAAATAGTGAGGCAGATAGAAATAATGTAGCCGTTGCTTATGCTTTGCTAGGCGAATTGGTGCCGAAAATAGCTTTGGTGAAGGGAGTTAATTACAAAGTTACATGGTCTTTTTTTAAGATAAAAAAAAGGATGTGGATGAGGGGCTATTTTTGTTTTACCCCCCCCCCCCCGGAACTTCAACTGCCTTCGGGTTTTAAAAACTAACAAAGATGTTTCATTATAAACTGATCTTCCAATTGACTGAATACAGCGAGTGGAGTACCAATGAAAACTTAAAAACTGGACACATACGTATTTCATCCATTACGTTGGCCATGTATTGACCTGGGAACATAGAAGAAGATAATAAACTGAGAGAGAGAGAGAGAGAGAGAGAGAGAGAGAGAGAGAGAGAGAGAGAGAGAGAGAGAGAGAGAGAGAGAGAGAGAGAGAGAGAGAGAGAGAGAGAGAGAGAGAGAGAGAGAGAGAGAGAGAGAGAGAGGAAAATGTTTTAATGTCATCAGCTCAGCAGTTAGCATGCTATTGAGAGAGAGCGAGAGAGAGAGAGAGAGAGAGAGAGAGAGAGAGAGAGAGAGAGAGAGAGAGAGAAAGGGGGGAGGGGGTAATCTGTGGAAAAGATCGGTCAACTTAATAATAGCCCTAGAGCTCTAATCTCCCCTTCCCCTTTGTTTGCCCTACCTCTTCTCCCACCAACCCCATTTCTATTCCAGTCAGCCCCACCTCCCTCCCCCAACTTCCCGCTATACCTGTCCACCCTCGCACAACACACAGAGAGACACACACAGCACCGTTATCGATAATAACCCAACGAGGGACCAGAACAAACTACCCGCTGCGGTTTCCTGGTACCCGAGGCACACCCCCATTAGCAGACTGAGTGAAGTGGTGTAGTTCACCTTCATATCAGCACAAGACAGCGCGGATCCAGGCCTGGCAACAGCTGCCATTAGCCTACCACCACTTCAACGCTACAAACCAACAACAAGCCAAACTCCGCCATTCTAGGTCCTCAGACACCTCCCCCCCCCCCCCCCCCCCCCCCCCCCACATGCCAAACTCCACCATTCTTGGTCCTCAGCAGAAACACCCCCCACCCCCCCCCATTACCCCACCCCCCCCCCCCACCAAACCAAGCTCCACCCCTCGCCAGCCAGCTCAAAGTACAGACACCACCTGATACTGCAGATCCCTTTCAGCTTCCCCGTTTCCCTGACACGCTGCTTCCTTTATCACCACCAGGGAAGTCCACAAGCTATGTCCACACACGCTCACCCAACCTGTGTTTGTATGACCTGGAAAATTAATAAGCGATCCGACGTGACCCAGGAAACAGCCAAACTTTTCCACTGACCGACTAATAACCCCGTTCGACAGATTCTGTTAACCTACCTAAGCCCGTTAGTCTAATGCACGCTCCCTGGGCTGGACATAAACCCCCCAGTAAAGCCAAGGCAGAGGTGGGAACCGTAAAAGACCCAGAAGAAACCGTACTACCCCTAACAGGGTTGTATCCCTGTGGCAGAAGAGCCGTATGGAAGTGACACAGACAGACACTGAAAGGTCGTCAAGGAGACGACCTAAAGCCTCCCTATACCAACCAAACTGTTCAAAGAACCATCCGTATTAAAAAGTCGGGGTCATGAAAATTCAAGGTGATAAGTAGTACAAGTGTGGGACGTTCCCTTGCAATTTCCCACAACCGACTGAGGACCGGCACTTGACTTGACTCTAATAACGGCCCAATTCGGTCCAACGATACAAAGGGCCCGCTAGCCTACAGCCTCGTAGAGTGGTCGTAAAGATCTAAAGTCAACAGGCCCGCTTAGCCGCCCTCCAGAGGCCCTACAACCAGTCCCCTGTCTAACCCACCTGAAGCCATAAAACTGTCCACCACAACCTGCCGTGGTCAGCCGACAAACCCGTTACCACGCTGTGTGCCTGTCCATAACTGGACCTAAAAGCGGTGGCAGTACACGTAGTCAGCTTGAAAAGAACCAGTCCCCGTTTCGGACTAAGCAACGCATTGCTCTCACGAATAAGCAGGTAACCGACGCACGACCGAGCCATCTACTTTTCACAGAACTTGAAACAAAACTAAAATGCTATTCTGCAATTAAACTGACAATTTTCTGTCATTAAACTAATAATTAACAACGCCAATAATATAGGCCTACGTATGGTGTGGTGGTAGTGGTGGTGGTTGCTTTCCCCCTTCTTGAAAGGTAAGGGGGAGATAACTCTCAGGGGCGCGACACACTCGCTGCCTCTCAGTGTGCACGTATTTATTCTTTTTGCTGGTTTTATCATACATTGGATTATTTTCTTTATTTATATGCCTTTTTCACATTTTATGAACACATTTATTTCTGTATTTTGTGTGTGTGCGCGCGCGCGCAGCATGTGTGTGTGTGTGTGTGTGTGTGCGTGTGCGTGCGCGTGCGCGCGCACGTGTGTGAGTGCTTGTGTGTGTACTGAATAGTATTACTTTATTATATTTTACCGTTTGCTGTGATGTTATCATTATGATGTTCTCAGTTTACTATTAATGTTTACTTATTTGTGTGTGGGTGGGGGAGGGTGAGTGTGTGCGACAAACTTAATTGGTCTATGTGAATAACATGTGCTTTTATGCATGTATTTTATGTCTTAGTTTATTATATAATGTCCCGCCAGTTTTGCATTTAAGTGCACGCTGAAAAAAGATTTTCTTCATTGAAGACAATAAATACATTTGATTGAAAAAATGCAATTTATTTGTTCGTTTTGGTGTCCCTGTTTTGGAGACAAAGCGTTGACTGTGATGTACAAAGAACTCCAGTCAAGTCGCCAAGCATTGAAGACTGACATATTATATACGGCTCAAGATACCGCGTAAAGTTCTTATTGGATTGAGAAAGAGGGGGGAGGGGGGACGTCAAACGTATTTGTTTAACATTTATTATTTGATTCCTCTCTTGCTTATCTTAGTTATCCAATAATGACAAACATACAATAAAAATAAAATAAAGCTCTTTCCCATTTTTATTCTACATCACTGACACGCACAATTGAAACACTGGATTACGATAGACAGCAAATGGCAGGGGGGGGGGGGGGGGGGGTAAGAAGAGAAAGGGGGAGGAGGGAGAGGGCGGTGAAGGGTGCTAAGTTTAGTTTTACGGGTCGACCTGTACTAATATAACTTCCTGGCATGCCACAACAGGTCCACCGTTTTCCCAACAAAGGCTGGCGAGGCGTCATGGCTCCCCGCCCCAAATCACCGCCTGTCAACGCTTATCTCTTCCCCCGCGTCATTCACAACGCGCACACACACTCGCTCACACACACACACACACACACACACACACACACACACACACGCACGCAGGTAGCTTTTCCAATCTGATAGTAGGGAGGAGATCCCCCCCTTTACCACTCCTGACCAAAAAGGGGGACAAAACTAGCTTGTCAAGATAAACGTGGACATGACTTGTGTGTTTGCACATATACTGGCTTCCACCCGCCCATCACCATCACCTGTGTGCACTGATCAGTGCCAAAGCCGGTGACAGACGTCTTCCTGCTTTCTGACTGCCTTGTCTTTCCCCCTCAATAATGCTTCATGTAGGGACTTGATTTACAAGCAACCTACCCCTCACCCTCCACCCACCCGCGCTTTCTGTTTTTATCTGAGCGGCTGTCCTATGCCTTTGTACCTTCTTCCAGGACTAATGGGCACTCCAGTCCACATACACTAAACCTATTTCTACACAATGAATGTTGTCAGGGGACACGCCACAAAAATAAGTTACTTCCACACTTGCGGTACGGTTTTGTTTTTGCGTGTGTCGCGATTTCGTTCACATATTTAAGAGTCAGGGGAGACCTTATACAAGTATATAAAATAATGAATAATATTGATGACATAGTAACAACCTTTTTGTTAAAAGTATCACAAACATGACACGAAATAGTACAGAGAAGTTATTTTTAGGACGATCAGTTACTAACATTCGCAAGTTTTACTTTTCTAACCGAGTTGTTCAATACTGGAATAATTTGTCAACTAACATTAAGGCTGCACCTAACATAAAATATATTCAAAAACCTTCTGGACAAAGACACAATGATGTCATTTTTTTTTATAATACGTTCGATGAATTAAAAAAAAAGAAGAAGAAAAAGTCCATTCCATATTTTTTGTTAAATTTTATAGTTTAGCTGTAGCCACCTTGAAACAAATCAGTCACAAACGAGAAAGGGCGTAAAAGGGCCGCGAGGCCCACTTCTAGCCCTAATTACTACTACTACTACTTAAACCGAAAATAATCGGTCAAAATAAATTAACAATGGGGTTGTGCTTTAATAACACTGACGGGTATAGAAAACACACGAAAAGCGTTTTGTTTTATAAAAAAAAAAGCAGCACGATCCCTGATTCAACCAAGGTCGCACAAATGTAAACATTTTCCAAAATCGCAAAATAGAACTAGGGTCTAAAAATGTCCTTATGCAACAATCATTTTTAGAGCCTTATTCTTGCTCATTGTTTTTGCGCAATCTCTCTCTTTAGAAAAACGCCTTGGTCAACACGAACACCACAGAACAAAATGCAAAAAAATGTTCAAACTTTTGTTGTTGTTTCTGGAATTGTGACAAAAGTGGCAGATGCAAACACGAGCCAGCAACCTTAACATTAGTGTGGGCGTTACCCTCAACGTAATTTACATGTAAACAAACTGAAATTAGTCACGCAGGTAAGCTAAATTTGTAATGATTTACCCCAAAAAATCTGTGCCAACCACTCACAGAAATATCTTGCATTGTTTTGCAAAAGGTTGCAGTCTGTCAGCTCGGACACTAGGCACTACACTCAAATACCAACAATATAAAAATGACATATTCTTTCCACAATACAGACTAGTGTAATCCCCCTATTCCAGAGTTGCTGTAGGGCTGCTCTTATGTTCGTAGGGCAGGTGGGGATAGTACGTCTCTGGGTCCCATCGGCACCTACGGGTGTTTCTTTTTCACTTTCGACTACAAGTACAAGCATTCTGAAATTAACTTGATGACCACGTCCTTATAAACCTTCCTGAAAGGCCCTCCACCCCCTGGAATTTAGGAAAAAGCCGTAAAGATCTTAATTAATGTAAATTCAGCTTCTAAAACCCAAAAGCACAAGGTTGTCTGAATTCACCTATGAAAGGACCCGAGGACTATAGCTCCATGACTACAGAACGTGGACTGTAGAGTAGGACTGGCTCAACACAGGCACCACCATGGGCCATTGTCTGCCGGGGTCTCTAAAGACCTCTCATTCAACAGGCTTCCATGGCCCTGGCTTAATCCGCAGGCCTTTGTTCCCAGGATAAAAACCCCTTACCAGAAGACCCCCCCCCCTCCTCCTCAGTTTCCCCCTACCTTATCCCTACCCAAATCCTCCGTGAATCGGAGTGGAAAGAATGGAGTCAAGGGCTTTTAGGGACAGCTTGGTGGTTTTGCATTTGCACACGCTGACAGGTCAACCTCTCCATAACGATCAACCACTGCCCTCTGTACTACTAAACCAACTATACTATACTCTAGACCAACTGTCGACCAAACCTACACTGCCTTCTGTACTACTAAACCAACTATACTATACTATACTCTAGACCAACTGTGGACCAACCCTACACTGCCTTCTGTACTACTAAACCAACTATAGTATACTATACTAGACCAACCCTACCACTGCCTTCTGCACTAGTAAAACCAACTATACTATACTCTAGACCAACTGTGGACCAACCCTACACTGCCTTCTGTACTACTAAACCAACTATACTATACTCTAGACCAACCCTACACTGCCTTCTGCACTAGTAAACCAACTATACTATACTCTAGACCAACCGTGGACTACACTGCCTTCTGTACTAGTAAACCAACTATACTATACTCTAGACCAACCCTACACTGCCTTCTGTACTAGTAAACCAACTATACTATACTCTAGACCAACCCTACACTGCCTTCTGTACTAGTAAACCAACTATACTATACTCTAGACCAACCCTACACTGCCTTCTGTACTAGTAAACCAACTATACTATACTCTAGACCAACCGTGGACCAACCCTACACTGCCTTCTGTACTACTAAACCAACTATACTATACTCTAGACCAACCCTACACTGCCTTCTGTACTAGAAACCAACTATACCTAACACTGCCTTCTGTACTAGTAAACCAACTATACTATACTCTAGACCAACCGTGGACCAACCCTACACTGCCTTCTGTACTACTAAACCAACTATACTATACTCTAGACCAACCGTGGACCAACCCTACACTGCCTTCTGTACTACTAAACCAACTATACTATACTCTAGACCAACCCTACACTGCCTTCTGTACTAGTAAACCAACTATACTATACTCTAGTCCAACCCTACACTGCCTTCTGTACTAGTAAACCAACTATACTATACTCTAGACCAACCGTGGACCAACCCTACACTGCCTTCTGTACTACTAAACCAACTATACTATACTATACTATACTCTAGACCAACCGTGGACCAACCCTACAGCTAAATTAAAAACAAATATACTGGTAATTAATTGAAGAGATGACTCGTGTAAGCGTAGTAATAGTAATCTATACCAATATGGGAATTGAACGAATCGACTATAATCTTTAGGGCTTCATTGACTTGTTTACAGTTTTATAAGAAAGAAAGTGTCATATGCTAATATCAGTTTATATTTAGTACACTACTTGGTTTAAAATCTGTCTCCATCTAGTCAATTGCGTAATGTAAATTTAAGGAGCACGGTAAAAACTTCGAGCTTATGTTAATATTCATTATTCACCAGGTCCGGGAGTTCTGTGAGTCAACTGTGAAAAGACCATGACGAACTAGGTATGGAGGCCATAGTGAATCAGCATCATAACATGCAACAATGAGTCAGCTTCCAATGCAAACAAAGCCATCGATACTGTCACAACTATTTTTTCAGACTAGGGATAGAGAGACAGAGACAGAGTGAGGGGGAGAGAGAGACAGACGTAGGCAGGGAGAGACTGACAGAGATAGTTCAATAATAATTTTAAAAAATAATAGTCATTTAAAAAAAGTGTCACTGAGTAATTTAAGCTCCACAAAACGGGGGTCAAAACAACCTAAAGTACAAAGAGAAAAAACCCTCACAAACTCTTAAAAAGTTGATCTCTGATCCGTCTAAAGAGATTAGCTTGTCATTTGGTTTCCCGCACGGATGGCAATTCGGATTTGCCAAAAAACGAAGAGACAGATGGTAAACGAGAGAGAGAGAGAGAGAGAGAGAGAGAGAGAGAGAGACCACCAGCACCAAATAACTCCTCTGTAATCTAAGCTTCAAACCAGGATAGGAACAACAAAATGACAAAGAACACAGGGAGCAGGGTTGCAGGGAGCAAAACAGCAACACGTCCTTCACGCAGTCTCCTGTGAAAACCCGAGCATTAAAAGAACTGGGATGGTAATCGAGAAAGCGACCACCAACGCAAAAAAACCACCCCAAAAAACATTTCTCACTACCATAAGCTTCACAAACCAGGGAAGAGAAAAACAGGCGACAAAGAACACAGGCAGGTTGCAGGGAGCAATAAAGCCACACGTCCTTCACGCCAGTCTCCTGTGGAAAACCTGAGGACT
>CM065698.1:38891738-38914238 GCA_017654935.2 Phymorhynchus buccinoides | reverse complement strand
GTAATGGAGAATCATGGTACAGTTTAGTCTCTTGTAGAAGACTATGACTCTCGAACGAAGGGGGCCTTGGCACTGGCTCTAGTGCTGCAGCCTTAGGGGTGGATTGACCTTTGGGGACCTTCCCCAACGCCGGCTGTCCTCAAATCCCTTTTGGCCGAGAAGGTGGGGACGTGCCCTGGGCAAGGCATCACCACTATAAACAAATTCTCGCCCAGCCCGCCGGAATAGCATCTGCCGTCTCTGCTATCTGGCAGCCATGGTCGGAAACGACCGACTGGCATACACGGCCAATGAGTTTACCCTTCCAGTCCTCCAAATTTAGCCTGGACTGGTCTCAGGAATAAGTTGTATTGGGTATTATTGCCTGCCACTGGCGATACTGGTTTCTGCATTAAAACTTAAAACACGCATCGACACGAAGAAAGCAGGACTGGTTTTGTCAACAGCTGAACCAGTTGTATGTCAGGAATTTCAGTTTGTTGCATACACCAGCCGACCACAGGGGTACAGTGGGGGTGAAGGTGGAGGTTAGGGGGTGGGGGCAATTACATTATTTGTTGAACTTTTTTTAATTTTAAGTCGAAGACCGGTTCCAAAATGCATAGGTAAAGGATCGAAAGAGATCTGATCAAAACACCCAGAAGGAGAGACTGTGAGAGAGGGAAGAGAGAAAGAGAGAGAAGGAGAGAGACAGAGAGAGGGAGGGAGAGAGAGAGAGAGAGAGAGAGAGAGAGAGAGAGAGAGAGAGAGAGAGAGTGAAACAGACAGATATATAGAGAAAGAGAGAGAGAGAGAGAGAGAGAGAGAGAGAGAGGAGGGAGAGAGGGGGGAGAGAGAGAGAGGGAGGGGGAGAGAGAGAGAGAGAGAGAGAGAGAGAGAGAGAGAGGAGAGAGAGAGAGAGAGAGAGAGAGAGAGAGAGAGAGAGAGAGAGAGAGAGAGAGAGAGAGAGAGAGAGAGAGAGAGAGAGAGAGAGAGAGAGAAACACAGACCGAGAGAAACAGATACAGAGATAAGAGACATGGGATAGATCATGGACCCTACACTATATCTATATAGTATCCATGGATAGATAGACAGGCACAGACCGTAGTGTGAGGTCCCCAAGAGCTCCTGTTCTTACAACACCGAGAGTGCAAATTTGAAAGCTTCGCAAACGCTTCAGGTGCAAGACTGTTAAGATCTGTCGTTATAAACACAGCTGAACGAACGGCGCACCGACATTTATGAGGCAATCTATTCCCTAATTTACGTCCACTTCCAAGTTTCTAGAGAGTTGGGTCTTTTACTGTTGTTGTGTTTTGTATTCGATAAAACGGTGTTAAAAATATGTATAAGCCTACTACATCGAACATGCACCCCGTCACTCTCTTCATCATTACCATCCCAACACCACCCCTCTTTTTCTGCTCTCAACACAAAATTGGCTTAACTGGAAAGTAAGTCTGTCTGTCTCTGTCTCTGTCTCTGTCTCTGTCTCTCTCTCTCTCTCTCTCTCTCTCTCTCTCTCTCTCTCTCTCTCAGTTAAATCTTCAAACTCGAACTTTCCATTACCTGAGTCGACCCCAACCATGCATGTCTTCCCTATCTTGTCAATCTACTTCCTTTCTTCTTTTGTTTTGTTTTTTTGTTTTTGTTTTGTTAGGCCGCTCAATACTACACAACACAAGTCAGGTTAGAGTATAGAAAGAAGGGTTATTTGAAAAAATAAAATAAAAAAAGTACTGATAAAATGTTGGGCGGCCTACGTAGACTTGCACAGAAGGGATCATACCGATGTGCCCCCGTCTCTATGTGTCACCCTCATTGTGCCCACGTCTCTATGTGTCACCCTCATTGTGCCCCCGTCTCTGTATGTCACCCTCATTGTGCCCCCGTCTCTATGTGTCACCCTCATTATGCCCCCGTCTCTATGTGTCACCCTCATTATGCCCCCGTCTCTATGTGTTACCATAATTGTGTCCCCGTCTCTATGTGTCACCCTCATTGTGCCCCCGTCTCTATGTGTTACCATAATTGTGTCCCCGTCTCTATGTGTCACCCTCATTGTGTCCCCGTCTCTATGTATCAACCTCATAGTGCCGCCGTCTCTATGTGTCAACCTCATTGCGCCCCCGTCTCTATGTGTCACCCTCATTGTGCCCCCGTCTCTATGTGTCACCATCATTGTGCCCCCGTCTCTATGTGTCACCCTCATTGTGCCCCCGTGTGTATGTGTTAGCATAATTGTGCCCCCCTCTCTATGTGTCCCGTCTGTGTGCCCCCGTCTCTATGTGTCACTATCATTGTGCCTCCGTGTCTATGTGTCACCATCATTGTGTCCCCCTCTCTATGTGTCCCCTCAGTGTGCCCCCGCCTCTATGTGTCCACACGGGTTAGGGTTAGGGATAGGATTCGGGATAGGGATAGGGTTAGAGTTTCATATTAGGTTTAGGATTTGGATGACGTCTATTACATGGGGTTAGCTTGTGTGTGTGTGTCACGTACAGACGGATAAATATATGACGGGGACATAGAGCGACTGGGACACATAGAGACGGGGACGCACAGACACGGGGAAACAAAGAGACGTGGACACATAGAGACGGGGACGCACAGACACGGGGAAACAAAGAGACGGGGACACATAGAGATGGGGACGCACAGAGACGGGGACACATAGAGACGGAGACGCACAGACACGGGGAAACAAAGAGACGTGGACACATAGAGACGGGGAAACAAAGAGACGGGGACACACAGAGACGGGGACATATAGAGACGGGGACACATAGAGACGGAGACGCACAGACACGGGGAAACAAAGAGACGTGGACACATAGAGACGGGGAAACAAAGAGACGGGGACACACAGAGATGGGGACGCACAGAGACGGGGACACATAGAGACGGAGACGCACAGACACGGGGAAACAAAGAGACGGGGACACATAGAGACGCAGAAACAAAGAGACAAAATTGGCGTTACATGGATAAAGACGGGGGCATACCGTACAGAAGCAGCAAAGGGTTGTTCTCTCTCCTGGCGTGGCCATTATTTCACCTTACCCTGATAGAAGCTGTTTCGGATTCACGTAGTCTTGCCCCTTGCAGTACAAAGTTCCCTATTTCTAGTTCTACTACTACTACTGCTACGGAAAACGGAGACGGTGGTGGAAATGGGTGCACGCTCCACTGGCTCCCGCAGAAGCACAGCATGGGTTCTGTTTCCCGTCACCCTGTCCCCAGCGCTTTGTCAAGACTGCCAGATCCTGTACTATGGAATAGTGGAGTTATTAGGGGGCAAGGGGATTAACAGGGAATGGGGGATCATGGTGGTGGTGGTAGTGGTTGAAGGGTGTGTGTGAGTGGTGGTGATGGTGGTGGTGGTGGTGGGGGGGAGGGGGGGGTTAAGGGTTTGTGGCAGAGACTGTAATAACTAAAACCGCCTGTCACTCTACTTTTTCTGCCTGTGTGCGTCTCTCTCTCTCTCTCTCTCTCCCCCTCTCTCTCTCTCTCCCCTCCCCCCCCTCCTCTCTCTCTCCCCCTCTCTCTCCCTCTCTCATGTCATGGTGTGTAGCTCTCTATCAAAACGTTAACATATGTTGTAGGCCTATGTATCTCCCCTTCGCGCTGCCTTGATTCCGTGCGTGTATGAGAGCCTAAATAAAACGTTTTGCCTGAAAGATCAATGAAGTTCCGTGCTTTGAAGTTCAATGCACAAGGAGGAAAAAAGGAGTTTCTTAAACAGTCACCGGAGAGGTATATTGCTCAACACAAATCTGCAGGCGTGTCAACCGGGCCAAATATCATGTAAACGGGAATTTGTTGTTGTCAATGCTCGAGAGTTGAAAGGCAAAATGGCTTACGTGGGTGCGTTCCTCCTCTTTCTTTCGGGGTTCAAAGCCGGCTAAAATTAAAATTAAAAAATCGGCGCCATTCGAATAGACTGATAACACGATAACGCATTGTTCTGGTTTTTTTCTTCTGAAGTTAAACACTGATCCATGCGCTTATATTAGAATTTTAACATTTATCACTTGATCGTTAAAGTGCTATAAAATACGGTGTACGTTTCTAATTCACTCTACTTTTCCAAAACTCTCAGAAAAAGAAGAAGAAGAAAAGAAGAGAAGAAGAAGAAGAAGAAGAAGAAGAAGAAGAAGAAGAAGAAGAAGAAGAAGAAAAAGAAGAAGAAGAAAAAGAAGAAGACGACGACGACGACGACGACGACGACGACGACGACGAAGAAGAAGAAGAAGAAGAAGAAGAAGAAGAAACTTTTTTTTAATTGCTGATACCCCGAACCTCTATGACATGGGTGCAACTACACAAAATGAAAAACCCTGAAAGGCCGGGGTCTAGGGGTAATGTCCCCCTGCAGCTGAAGGAAAACTTGATTTATGAAGGTATTTTAGTTTGCTTTTTCCACAATTTATACAAATGCTTATTTTAAAGTGTTTGAAAAATTACAGTGGACACACAAAGATCTTGTTTGACAAATTAAAAAAAAAGGAAATTCCTTTTTCTGGTAAAATTCAAAAACAGGAAATTCTTGTATACCAGGAAAAGTTGCACCCGTGCTGTTACATTTAATTCTAAATCCGTTCATGTTTTCCTTTCTTTCTTCTTCTCTCTCATGATATTAACAAACAGACACAAACACAATCACAGAAATGTGTGAGTGTTTCAAGTTGGTTGCGAAAGTGTACTGTAGATTATGTCATTCATTATTTGGGCGTGATTGAGAAATTGACTGAGGGATCAGGGAAGGGGGGTGTTGGTCAATGTCTAATGCATACATTTTGTTCATTGTGTTTACTATTCATTTGAGTGATTTCTGTAAAGCGCTTAGAGCTTAAAGATTAGGCGCTATAAAAGTTGTCTTAGTGAGTAAGTAAATGGCTGGATATTAGCTGTGTCGCCATAGCCGGCATCTTAGGATAAATTTAATCTAGTGAACTAGTTGAACGATGCTACGCCATCTTTATCACAAGATGGCGGCTGGGTCCCTCTTGAAAAAGGAAAAATGTATGTTTGCTTGCTTGTTTTCCTTCTAATCATTCATGCAATTCTGTGTTTCTACAATATGTTCTTAAATTTGTGTATTTCTGCTGATTGCACTGTTTGAGAAATGAGAGTGGTTTTTTTCTCTTCTTCTTACCTTTTCTACTATAGTTTGCATTTCAATTCAATTGGCAGACGTAAATCAACATTGATTTTTCTATCTAATTTATGTGTGTTCAACAGTCGTCGAACCATATTTTTCTATGTAAATATGGCACAATATAAGCTTCTAGCTTGTTGCTGCTGATATGTTTATTAATCTATATTTGCTCATGTACTGTGGACCTAATACAATTGTTTAAACCAAAAAGGGAAAATGACGACAACCGACATACAGCCATAATCAGAAAAGAACAAGTGCAACGCCGAGCGGCTGCAAAGTCCCCTCGCAGCATCGCCGATCTACTCCGAAATCTGTATGTGTCGGCTGTACACACAGCGGGGAGACCATTGAGAACTGAAAACAGGGCGCACGCACGGACGGATGGACGGCCGGAAAGAAGTGGGACATATCGGGCCTGTGACACAAAGGGCCTAGGGCACAGCGGGCTTATCCCATGAACAGGCGAAGCGGCAGATATCAAAAGAAAACGTACTTACATTAAAAAAAAACACGCATCAAAAGAGCACGTAACTGAATTTTTGTGTTTATATATAGCCTAGTTGGGGTTCGGACCCGTGATTTGAGCGCGCGCGATCATGCGCACACGAGCGCACAGAAAAATTCATGACAACTGTGTTATAGACCATTCATCAAGAAATGTTGTGAAAAAAACCTGCATTGAAATACATGCAAAACTTCGCGAGATATCAGCGATTATGTGTTTGGGGGTTTGAACCCCGTAACTGGCGCGACCTTGACATTAATGTAAAACTAAATACATCAGTGGATAGCTTGCATCTTGGCAAACTAGTATACCAAATTTGATGATGATAGACTGAATAGTTTTTGAGAAAAACGGACGAATAGCCGGACGGACGGACGGAGGCACGCCGGACGGATCAGACAGAAACAATAGCTCCCCGAACCTTCGGCTCGGGGACTAAAAAGGCATCGGTCATGATCCGTGTCCCATGGCAGTTTGTTGCACGTGCCACCAGTCACGGACGATCTGCCACAGTGGATGTATGGCAGGGTTCCATTTCAGGTTGCCACCTAGTTTACTGTCGACACTTCTGATTCAATGCAGCCTTCATTCTGTTCACTCATTATTGTTGTCAGTCCATCGCCATGTCACTTTTGTTTACTACGTGGAGTCTCGACAGAAATTGGATGTTTTATTTCAGAGAAAGTGAAACATACTCGGTATTATTTCTTTTGAGAGAAAAAATAAAAATGTTTGCCATAGAATTTCATTCCAAAAGTCTCTCATACTCGGTATTATTTATTTTTTTTAAAAAGAAAGAAAGAAACGTTTGCCATAGAATTTCATTCCAAAAGTCTCTTGCTATCTTCAAACGTCTCTCTCCACACACACGCACGAGCGCGCACACAGCACACAAACAAACAAACAAAAAACAACAGCACGCCCAGCATTATAAGACATGCACAAACACACCTGTCCCCCCCCCCCCCCCTTCCAAAACCTACCCCTAGTCCTTTCGCTTCCAACAACCCCTCTAACTTCCCCCTCCCCCACCCCTCAGTCACCCCATCCACCCTTTATCCCACACATCGTACATGGCAGAGAGACGGGTAATGATGCCAATGAAAGAAGTATGTGCCTCACAGCTGTCGCCATGTCATCCATCCATGTCCACCAGTCCAACCCCCGGGCACCAACCTCCAATTGCCTTCCATGTCCATCTAGATGTTCCGTATGATCTCACTTTTTCATTTCAACTATCACCCTGCTGTCTGCCTGTCACCTATTGTATGTATGTAAGCACCGGACATCTGGTATTGTGCCATATTTCACTCACTCACGCGCATAGACAGGCGCACGTGCACACGTGCTTACACACGCGCGCGTGCGCGCACAGTCAAACACACACACATACACACACCACGCACGACAGGTTTATTTTGTTTTCTATGTTATATTTTACTCTGTGTCTCTCCCTCTTCCTCTGTCTCTCTCCATTTGCAACAATTCTCGAGTTAAAATATGTTATTACCCCCCCCCCCCCCCCCCACACACACACCTTCTTTGATGGTCTTTTTCAAGCGTTTTCATTTTTACTAACATACCACATTG
This sequence comes from Phymorhynchus buccinoides, assembly GCA_017654935.2. NCBI lineage: Eukaryota > Metazoa > Mollusca > Gastropoda > Neogastropoda > Raphitomidae > Phymorhynchus > Phymorhynchus buccinoides. The sequence continues at coordinate 38,906,997 of CM065698.1, read as the reverse complement.
GCGAACTAACTTTTTTTCTGTTGATATCTGACATAGGCTACACTTACTACTCAAAATAATAAATTTAAGATAAACAATAATTTATTGTCAGTTCGAATCCCCATTAATGTAGCTTTAAATTATAAAATGATCTCCTACAAAGTGGCCTTGAACACTGGAGAGAGAGAGAGAGAGAGAGAGAGAGAGAGAGAGAGAGAGAGAGAGAGAGAGAGAGAGAGAGAGAGAGAGAGAGAGAGAGAGAGAGAGATGAATGAATAACTTTTTTTTTTCCGATGAGAGAGAAGAGAGAGAGAGAGAGAGAGAGAGAGAGAGAGAGAGAGAGAGAGAGAGAGAGAGAGAGAGAGAGAGAGAGAGAGAGAGAGAGAGGAGAGAGCGAGAGAGAGAGAAGGGAGAGAGAGAGAGAGAGAGAGAGAGAGAGAGAGAGAGAGAGAGAGAGAGAGAGAGAGAGAGACAGAGAGAGAATGAGAGAGAGACTTTGTAGAGAGAGAGAGAGAGAGAGAGACAGAGAGAGACAGACAGACAGAGAGAGAATGAATGAGATGAATGAATGACTTTTTATTTTCCGAGGATATGAGAGAGAGAGAGAGAGAGAGAGAGAGAGAGAGAGAGAGAGAGAGAGAGAGAGAGAGAAAGAGAGGGGGATGAGAGAGAGAGAGAGAGAGAGAGAGAGAGAGAGAGGGAGGGAGAGAGGGAGGGAGAGAGAGAGGGGGGGAAAGAGAGAGATGTAACAAAGGGCGAAGGAAGGTTAAATGGATTAAGGGGACGAGGGGGAGGTGGGGGGGGGGGTGGGGGGGGGGAAGAGCTGTCTAGGGGGGGGTGGGGGGGGGGACAGTCTAGCCTCCTCCAACAACAGGATCCAATGATATTAGTGACCTAACCCAACCTGCCTGATAAGAAGACAACCAACAACCAGGTAGGTTAACAACGGTCACCACACCAGTCCCCTGCATGCTGACCAAGTCAACAGACCACTGCATGCGGTGTGTGGTGACCGTGGACGTGAACCCAGCTGGGTCAAGTTTCTCTAGATAACGGTCGCCGCGCGAATAACGCTTACGCCAAACGGGGCCCAAGAAGCACTTTAGAAAACGTTTGCGGAAGAATATTACAAGCTCTTGTCTGATTGGTTAATTTGTATTATTATTTTAAACAAACTTTAATGGACTAATCAACAACAAGAAACGTATTCACCCCCTACCAGTTCCGGATAGTTCGCCGCTTGCTCGGTGTTTGGCAAGAACAAAACGCCACGCCAACTATCGGCAAACGAAGGGTTGTTTCTTAGACCGTTTTCGCCGATTTGAGCGAGCGCAACGTAACGTTAGCCCTTGTGAAACGTTCCCCTGGACTAAGACCTCTGACCACGGGAGCCCCATTGACGGTTGCCCGTGTGTCTAATAATGTATGTCCTAGGGAAATGTCTTTCACCACCATGGTGCCAGATCCAAGGGGGTGGCGGGGGGGGGGGGGGGGGGGGGGGGGGGGGGGGGGGGGGGGGGGGGGGGGGGGGGGGGGGGGGGGGGGGGTGGGGGTGCGGGGGGGGGGGGGGGGGGGGGTGAGAGTGGGGCGTTTCCGGGGGGGCGCTATAGGGCTCGGGGTGGGGCTTTATGGACACACCCCCCCCCCCCCCCCCCCCCCACCCCTCAGCTCAACGGCTCGTGATACATAAAATACCCCTGGTGACATTATTTTGTCAACTTCAAAGGAAACCGGTCGCCCTTGGACCTGTTCTGTCCTCCACTCCTCCATGTTTGACCCTTCTTCTCTTACCAGTTTTCTAGGCTTTGTGCTATTTACACAGAGAAAAGCCCGCGGACCTGATAAGACCGTAGAGTGCGTGTGTTGGGGAGTTGTCAGAAAGCGCGAATAGGTCAATTTGCGCTACATTTCCTCTATACAATTTGCGCGACGGCGACGAACATGAAGAATTTGCGCGACAATCCCACATATAGAGACATAAAGAGACAGAGATAGAACGCACAAACAAGCGGGGGGACACACACACGCACACGCGCACGCACGCGCACGCGCACACACACACGCACGCGCGCGCACACACACTTTAATTCATTGATTTGTTTATTTCTTTTATTTTTTAAAAAAAAGTCTAATATCACCATTGTTGTGAACGTTTATGACTATCAGACATTCACGGAAGGGGTTCGCGCTTTTTGACTATCAGACATTCGCGCATTTTGCATACAGAAAGTATTCGCGCTTTTGTGGTATGTTCGCTCAATATTGACGGTTTCCGTGTGTCTACTATACTGAGGACAAGGTACACAGCAGGAATTCTGATCGCTTCTCGGCCTTTTGGCTAAGACAGATACAGTGATTCAGGAACATAAATGTTTGTTTATACCATGGTTGGTTTGTTCAGCCCGTCGTACATGGCGAAAGCCGATACGCGACGTTAAACTGAACTTCCATCCACGACAAGACTATGGGGTATTTGCCAGCAGGTACTATGCACCAGCCTTCTGTAGTCCCATTTTGGTGATAGTACTTTCTGGCATACACCCCTAATGTCGTGTCCTAGGGAAATGTCTTTCACCGCAGGGCGGGATCGGGGTGGGGGGGGGGGGGGGGGGGGCTCTGCCCAAGCATGTACCTTATAGTGAGTTATACAATTATACGATTTTTTGCCTTAATAATCACTTAAATTGCAAATTGTTTCGGAGACTTCGCCCCCTTGGGCCTCCAAAAAGAACATTTGCCCATTAACCCGAAGCCTATGCAGCTCCATGGACCCCCCCAGCGGAAACCCCCCTAAAGAAATCACTTGGTCCGGCCGGTTATGCACCGCATTTCTTTTTTTTCTGTTAAAAAAAAAAAGACGACGCAAAAAAAATTTTCGACGAAAAAAAACCCACACAAGTGCAACGCCGAGCGGCTGCAAAGTCCCCTCGCAGCATCGCCCGAGCTACTCCGAAATCGGAATGTGTCGGTTGTACACATACATAAAAACGCATCAAAACAGCACGTAACTACATAAAAAACGCATCAAAACAGCACGTAAAATGAATAGGTTTTTTTTTTTATATATAGCCTTGGGGTTCGGACCCGTGATTTGAGCGCGCGCGAGGCATGCGCACACGCGCGAGCGCACAGAAAAAAAATCATGACAACTGTGTTATAGACCATTCATCAAGAAATGTTGTGAAAAAAAACACTGGCATTGAAATACATTCAAAACGTTCGCGAAGATATTAGCGATTATGTGTTTCGGGGTTTGAACCCCGTAACTGGCGGGACCTTGACCTTAATGTAAAACTAAATACATCAGTGGATAGCTTGCATCTTGGCAAACTAGTATACCAAATTTGATGATGATAGACTGAATACCTTTTGAGAAAATAAAAAATCGTACACCGGACGGACGGACCAGACAAAAAACAATAGCTCCCCGAACCTTCGGCTCGGGGACTAACAACAAAGAATGTTTTTTTGGTTGGTTGGTTGTAATGGTCAACCTATGGCGATATTTTTCACGCCAGAGGGCAGTCAATGCACTAGGGGCTTCTCACGCGATTTTCTTACTTGGGCGTAGTGAGAGAGAGAGAGTGATGGTAGGACCACTCACACTGTCTCTCTCTCTTTCTTTATCCCATCAACTAATAATATAGAGAGGATTAGCCCCACACCGAGCGTCATGCTCCTGGCGCTACGTGGTTCCGCGTGAGACACGTGAAAAAATCGCACTAAGTCTCTCATTTAATACAATAGTCGATTCCAAACTAGTATCGTCCCCTTTCCATTCTGCCCTTGGTTTCCCCTTGCCCCGTGCCTCCTACGCTTGCCTAAAGATGTGTACTGGCTTGCCCTTGTCCTCTTTTAGCCCCAGTTTATCACTGTGGCTTTTGCAGAAGACTGAGAAAAGCTCAGACCTGATAAGGACTAGCGTGCGTGTGTCTACGTCTACACACATATGTCATCAAACGTTGTGGATTACAAGATATTAAAATTATTATTATATCACAACAGACAAACAACTACACGACAAGTGTAAAGTGACGCTATTTTATTCACAAGAGACAAAACAAAACTACTGGATATGTTTGTTGTATGTTCCAGTGACGTTGCAGTCTGTTTTAGTTGTTTTGTCGTTGTATTTTTTTTACAACCGAACAAATGACACAATCCTTCAGAAAAAGATGTCACCAAGAGAAATAGCAGTATGCGTGGCAAAGGGAACAAAACACACATAGATGTGCTCATAAAATGCACGCATACAATATAACACACACACACCAGCATCGCTCGGTGGTGTGAAATGAAGCGAAGTGGTTCTTTGTACGACACACCCCACCCCACCCACCCCACACCCCACCACCCGTTTTGTGTTCACATCCAGCTACTACCGTGACAATGGCCAGCAGCAAGGGCAACCTGGCGCCACTGAAGCACAGAGCATGTTATATCATCAAACGCACGATGTTGAGAGAGGGTATTAGCGAGCGAGAGAGAGAGAGAGAGAGAGATGAGAGAGAGAGGGAGAGAGAGCGAGATGAGATGGATTGCTGAGTGGTGATCGGAGAGGTGTGGGTAGAGAGAGGAGAAGGAGAGAGAGAGATGACGAGATTTGGACGAGACAGAGAGATTTGGAGAGAGAGAGAGAGAGAGAGGCAGTGAAGCAGAGAAGCATTAGTTAATTGTATGTAGGCCACAATACAATGAAAAACGGAGATAGGGGTGTATCTGTGACGTATCCAGAGAGAGAGGGGGGGGGGAGAGGGGGGGAGAGACACAGAGAGAGAGAATGAGAGAGAGAGGCTGCGAGAGACTTGCATGATAGAGAGAGAGAGAGAGAGAGAGAAGAGAAGAGAGATGATGACCGACGAGTGAGCACGACAGAGAGAGATGCTCGACTCACTGGCGTGTCCTATCCACGCATGATTTCATCCAACAGCTGTCGCCACAGCGACATACACCACCCTATGATAGTGTGATAATGTACCACCTCTACATTGGGGGTGGGTGGAGGGGGGAGGGAGGGTTGAATAAACTCATACAACCGAGAAAACACGAATAAGTGAACAAAGCTTCTTTTTAAAATTTGTATTCTAGATACAATTCAGTACAAAAAAAAGAATGACAGCTCAGAAGAAAACTAAATGTGTATTTACAAGACGTAAATAAACACTGTAAAACGCAAAACGCCTATTGAAGAGAATGAAACGTTACTGTTCAATTGTTTTTTCTTTTTACTGTTGGTGAAAATTATTATAACGGTTGATCACGGATACACCATTTTTTTTCCCAATCTTATTCCGTCTTTAACTACACGCACATGACGATTAATTGTTAATTTCGTGGGTAATTGCCCTAGTCCTAAAAATCAATCAATCAACCAGTGTTTTAGTGGCTTCACAAGAAGAATTTAACTTGTGACGTCCGAGTAAGTCATGAATAAATAATTGACGTCAGAGCAAGTCATAAACAAATAAATAGATAAATAAATTACCTTGACTGAATCCCTCCGATTTCCCCACTGCAACAAACTGACACAACATACACTTTAATTTTATCCGTGGGTGGTCTGCCACCGCTCAATCAAATATGCAAATGAGGTGAACTACTTCCGGTAGAGCTGCTTACAGGGCCTTTTCATAACACGAGTGTCTTACCCTCTCTTGTCGCGTTAAAAAAAATCTGTAAGGATGTCTTTGTTCCGACCAGTTACACACTATAATGATGATATGCACATGAGCTCAAATTTTCGATGGGAAAATGAAAGAGAAATTATAAAATAAAATAACGAGACACTAACACTGATACTTATTAAATTTCCGATTGTAGGAAATGCAGAATAGCTGCACTGAAAAATAAAACATCACCTGCATATAAGTATTGGACACTTCACACTGATAATTAAGGTAATTTTTCGTGTCTTATTCGAAGAAAAAGAACGTCAAAAAATGGTGTCAGAAACTATTCATGTCTTATTAAAAGAAAAATAATAAAACAGGAAGCTGGCCACAAAATATGCACCATGCTTAACAATAACCCTTCCTCTGCCTCATTTCATTTTGAAAATCACATTACGAGAAAAGAAAAATCGAGCGAGTGGAACAGGTACATGAGGGGCATTAATAATAACTATAAAGATAGTGGGACGATCCTGGAGGTACTGCAATACCAGGAAAGACCCGATGTTTATGATTAATCAAGATGTAATTAAAATTTTAGAAAATTTATCTCTCTGTGTTTTAACTGACACCCCCATGCCGTCTCTCTCTCTCTCTCTCCTCTCTCTCTCTCTCTGTTTTAGCTGACACACCCTCCCATAGCCTCTCTCTCTCCGTCTCTCTCTCTCTCTCTCTCTCTCTCTCTCTCTCTCTCTCTCTCTCTCTCTCTCTCTCTCTCTCTCTCTCCCTACCCCCCCCCCTACTAACATACCATCAATCACATCTTTTCCACCATTACATTACATTTTTTTTTGTTACATACATCTTGGTATTCGCCTTCGGGGCCCGAGTAAAGAAATAGAAAATGTGGATAACAGAGTGAGTATGGAAGACAGAAAGAAGAGACAGAAGAGAGAGAGAGGAGGGAGGGAGGGTTAAGGGGGAGGGAGGGGGTTAAGGAGGAGTGGGGGTGCATACCTGTCGGACCTGTTGAACAGGATTCTGCGCTGCTACTGATGAGATACAAATTTAATACTTTCGACTTTGAGGAGAGGGGGGGGGGGGGAGAGAGAGAGAGACGTAGAGACCGAGAGAGAGAGATAGAGAGAGAGAGACGAGAGAGAGAGAGAGAGAGAGAGAGAGAGAGAGAGAGAGACTGAGAGAGAGAGAGAGAGAGAGAACGAGAGAGAGAGAGACAGACAGACAGACAGACAGAGAGACACAGAGCTAGAGAGTACAGTACCGAAAACATACTAGGACATTCTGAAATGACACAATTATAGAACACATCTGTATCAACAAAGTGCTTTAGACACCCCCCTCATGTTTACGACTCTCAATCTCAAAGTCTGCTTCTTTTAGTTTTATGAAAATAATCCTAGGCTGGGGTCCAAACCCTCTCCCGAGAACGACAGAATGTTGCTTCCCAGTGAAAAGTTTTATCGCGAAAATTTACTCTGGAGGGAGGGGGGGAGGGGGGTGCATAGTACAAGATGGCACAAAGTAGAACCGATAAATCAATTTAGTGAAGTTTCATTGCTCAGACTATAATGAGTCTAGTAGTGACTAGTTCTAAAACACACACAGACACATGCACACACGCACACACGCACACGCATACGCACGCGCACGCACACACACACGCACACACGCACACACACACACACACACACACAGAGCTCTTGTATTGTATATTACAGTATATATTGTTGGGAAATTATTCAAGATTCAAGACATACATACAGACGCTCACGCAAGCACACACACACACTCTCTCTCTCTCTCTCTCTCTCTCTCTCTCTCTCTCTCTCTCTCTCTCTCTCTCTCTCTCTCTCTCTCTCACTTTGCCTGACAAGCACACTGACGCACAAAAGAGAACCTCTTCCTGGTTCTTAAACTAAAGTAGGTCCCGTCTTACTAAAGAATCGTGCAGTGTCATAAACTAGGTGTGTTCCCTTACTCTCTATTCATACAACACCCCGCCCAACTAAGTAAATACTGTTCGTCACCGTCAAATTCATGTGTCGGCTGGCATTCCTGCCTCCAACATGACACACTTATATTATATATGACCGACTCGAATTTATTATAAGAAAACCGCTTTGACAACGCACCCCTCCCCGACACTCACCCCCCCCAACCTCCCCCTCCTCTTTTAAATTAAGTTGTTCGTTACTCACTCCTTCACACACACACACACACACACACACACACACATATATATACACACACACACACATACATATATATATATATATATATATATATATATACATACACACACACACACACACACATATATATACACACACACACACACACACACACACACACACACACACACACACACACACACACATATATATATATACACACACACACATATACACACACACACACACACACACACACACACACACACACACACACACACACACCTAGACAAACGCACAAACACACACACACCACTGTCCCATTACCATCCCCCCCCACCCCCGAGCCCTGAATCACACCTTGCCACGTATATAGCAATAATAATTCTATCTAGGCCCAGCCTAAATTCTTATCCTTGTAAAATAAAGTATTTGAAGTTTCTCCTCACAAGGAAGACTATTATCTTTCGAGTCCTAGCACAGACACTCGGCTTAATTACAGTGTCTTTGATCCTATTTCATCTGCACCCAGCACCCAAGCAATACCCGATCCCCCCCCCCACCCCCCCCCCCCCCCCCCCCCCCCCCCCCCCCCCCCCCACACACACCTCCCTAAAAAAAAACACAAACATAAAACAACAAAGACTCAGTTTCATTTTAACCCACCCCACCGCTAAAAACAACAACAACAAAAAGCTTTGTTTTAGTGAAATCCACATCCTTCCAACACCGTGTGCATGTGCGTGCACGCGCGCGCGCGCGTGTGTGTATGCGCGCGCGTGTGCGCTCGTGTGTGAAGAAGGGGTAAAAAGCGTAAGAGGTACTTCTTCGATCGCTCAGATACTTTCCTGTCAATTATGAGCGCAGATGCGTCATGCTGCCGTTATGCGCCTAACTAAGAGATAGTTAGGCCCAGCAAGTCCGACTTCGGCTGGAGGAAATGTTTTTGAAAGTGTTTCTTGAATTGAAAAAAAGGCAGGAGAATGGACCGGTTAGGCGGAAATATAGTAGATGACAGTAAGCGAAGGGAAAAGGCAGAGTGAAAGAGAAGTGACAGATTAGAGGAAAGTTACAAGCAACTGAACTTCCAGAAGGTGGGGGAATTATTTACACAAAAGACCCCCCGGTACCCCCACGGGGAAGGAGGTAGCATAAAGCCTCTACAATCTTTTCAAACCTGCAAGATCCTTGAAGCTATTTTGGAGGTGCCCTCAATGTCTTCTGTGCGTCAAAGCTCCCCCCACTCGCAGCAGGGGCACAATGGCCCCAGTTTTCAGAGTGGATTATTCGCTGCCCCCAAGTTATGCCAACAATTCGCAAACAATTACATTTTTAAATATTGGTTGGAAGGCCCCCAGGACACGGGGAGAGACGACGAAGGAGTGAGGGGGGAGAGGGTGGTAGGTGAGGGGGGGGGGGGTCGGAGAGGGGTGAAGGGTGGGGAGGGGGGTGTCGAGAGGGTGGGGGGATGGGGGGTGGAGGCAGGTGAGCGAGGTCAAGTGGGAACGAGCTAAAGAAACTAGGCTTTACAAAATGTTTGATGAACAGAGATGATGAGAAGAGAGAGAGAGAGAAGAATGGAAGAGAGAGAGAGAGAGAGAGAGAGAGAGAGAGAGAGAGAGAGAGAGAGAGAGAGAGAGAGAGAGAGAGAGAGAGAGTAGCTTGCTTCCCCTTTCTCTTGAGAGAGGGGGTGGGGGTCTGAGTAGTTAGTGGGTCTTTCTGTCAATACGTGGGTTGTGGCAAATATTTTTAAGGCATAAAAAACCAAAAGCGACGCACGTAAACTTTTTTTTTTGGGGGGGACTGATGATCTATGTTTAATTTAGAGCTGAGAGGGTATCTCAATAATACCTGGTTTATCTGCATGCTGCAAACACGCGGCCAGGACAAAGAGTATTTTATCGATTTTGTTTCTAATTCCGTCTTTTTAAAAAAAAGATTTTTTATATTTTTTACTACGAACAAAAACAGAATCGTGCAATAAACCCCGGAGGCTGATGCATTTTTGATCCCTTCTACGGGGACTCTCCCCGGACGCCCTAAACTACTCTACCCTAAACTGCCCCCCCCCCCCCCCCCCCTCTCCTCCGACAGCCTTTGTAAAGGCTTCGTCGATTCATAATTTAAGTTTAATTGCTGATTATCTCGAGTTCATTTGGTCGCTTGCGTCAAATGTGGAGAGAGAGAGAGAGAGAGAGAGATAATTGTATCAGTGTGACGGTGTCTCAATGTGTGTGCGCGCGCGTAGAGAGAGTGTGTGTATTTGTGAGCGCGAGACGCGCGCGCGCGCGCGCAGCGCGTGTGTGTCAATGTGTGTAGTGTGCGTGAGTGTGTGTGTGTGTGTGTGTGTGTGTGTGTGTGTGTGTGTGTGTGTGTGTGTGTGTGTGTGTGTGTGCCTGTCAGTGTCTGTGTGTGGTTTTTCTTTTTCCTTTTCAGGCAAAACCAGGGAAAAATAGTCCACAAGATATTTTTTTTTTGGGGGGGGGGGGGGGGGGGGGGGGGGGGGGGGACTCAGTAGGTCCGAGTTTTAGTTTATTATTGCCTTTTTAAAAAAATAATCTATTCACTGTCTTATTCGTTTATCTATCTTTTGTTTCTTTTTTTTTTTTTTGGTAACCTCAACCCACTCTTTTCGAACATCCTTAGTAATCCTTCAATAAACGTTCATTTCCCCCAACCGGCTACCCCCCCCCCCCTCCCTATCCAATTATTCATATACCCCCCCCCCCTCAGTTTATCAACTGCCCCACCCAAGCTAAACAGCCCTTGATGTCAGTGACAGGACAGACACAGCAGGGTGTGTGTGTGGGCGTGTGGGGTGGTGGGGGTGGGGGGGGGGGGGGGGGGGGGGTGGAGGGCAACATCCTACCTCCGGCTGTTGCTGTTGTTGTCGACGAGCTGTCATGGTTGGCAAAACTCTCTCTCCCTCTCTCTCTTTCACACACACACTGACACACACACACACACACATACACGCGCGCGCGCGCGCACGCACACACTTGGTCTAATATTCCGTATGCAACCGTATAATAATTATACAGTGGATATATTACAGTCAAACTCGGTCATTTTCGGAAATGCCTAAAATGTCTAGGCATTCACCGAAAATGACTGACATGTCAACACCATTTTTTCCCTATTTCACTGACGGTCAGTCAGATAGGGAAATGTTTATCTCGTATTTACCAAATCCGATTCTCTCTCTCTTAACACACACAGATACACACACACACACACACACACACACACACACACACACACAGGCCTCATTCCTTTGTGTATCACGCTGTGACGGTGTGGGAGTGTGTGCAGTCGACCGGTAACCAGCGTGCGTGGTTGCTGGGAAGAGGAGGAAAGAAGCAGCTTGATCGAGCGGCACATAAACAGCAGCTGAGTAGCAACTGCAGTATAATGAGATGCAAGCCACCAATGCAACTGGGGAAACTGACAGACAATAAGGCTGAGAGAGAGAGAGAGAGAGAGAGAGAGAGAGAGAGAGAGAGAGAGAGAGAGAGAGAGATATCGACCACTATACTTCATTCGTATTGGTGAGGCTTGAAATTAGGGGCGGAGTTAAAAAGAGGACGGGGGGGGGGGGGGGGGGGGGGGGGGAGAGAAAAACAACAACGATGAAGTCGGAACGAACAGAGGGTGGGGGCTATAACAAAACTTGTACGTTGAGTAAAAGAGGGGGGGGGGGGGGGGGGGGAGGGGGAGTTTTTTCAATAGAGCTCGTCATACAGATCATCTCCAGACCGGAGCCAATCAGAATGTGCCGTCTGGTTGCGGCGCACGCGCTTTCTTCCTCCTCCTACGGCACAGCAGGATGCGCGCGCTATGCAAATGAGGTCAAGGGCCCGGCTGCGACATCGCCGTCACAGTCTGCGACGGCGACGATTGTGATAAGTGGGTGTTCGTGCGCGTGTGTTTTCCGAAGTTGTCAGCGCCGCGCACGCGCGCGTGTGTGTGTGTGTGTGTGTGTGTGTCTGCGCGCGCGCGCTCCCAAAGCTTAAATACTTGGCATAGAGCCTCGACCCCTTACGGCACCAACTGATGTCAAAGAACACACACACACACAAACACACACACGCACGCACGCACGCACGCACGCACGCGCGCACACACACACACACACACACACACACACACACACACACACACACACACACACACACTCGCACACACTACAACATCCTGTGCATCAACGACGCCGATCCTGTATGAATTAAAGAGCTCAATGTGTAGGCTATGACGCAAAAGTTAGTCATAACAGCTTTAGTGGTAAAATATAAACTGATGAGACAGACGACTGACGTATAAACACAAAGTAGCCCGGCCTAGCCCCCACCACACCCCTTCATTTCTCATTATTGTAATAGCTTGATACTCATCCTAACAACCACCCCTCTCTCTCTCTCTCTCTCTCTCTCTCTCTCAGCTCTGTCTCTCTGTCTCTCTCTTCTCTCTCTCTCTCTCTCTCTCTCTCTCTCTGTCTCTGTCTCTCTCTGTCTGTCTGTCTGTCTGTCTCTCTCTCTCTCTCTCTCTCTCTCTCTCTCTCTCTCTCTCTCTCTCTTTGTGTGTGTGTGTGTGTGTGACTGACTGTCACTGTGTGTGCAGCCGGGCCGGATCCAGGGGGGTGGGTGATGTTACCTGGGTTCCGTAACCCTCCCGCCCAAAGAAAAAGAACAAAGAAAAGAGAGAGAGAGAGAGAGAGAGAGAGAGAGAGAGAGAGAGAGAGAGAGAGAGAGAGAGAGAGAGAGAGAGAGAGAGGAGAGAGAGAGAGAGAGAGAGTCATCATTATTGTTTAATTGTTTTTAGGTACAATGTAAAGGAGTTTTCGCACTTATTTTCTTAAAACAGCTTCAGCTTCAGGGGGTGTTGCCCCTGGACCCCACTGGGGTGCCTACTACGGCCCCCACACCGCCGCCCCTTGTGAATGAGTGAAAATCTGTTTAATTTAACCCTTCCACCGCCAAAGTCGCATTTTAGCACCACAGTGATTTACCACCTATGTCACTAAAAGGCATCAAATTGGGGTCTATTATCCAAAGACCCTACTGTTTAAGTTTTGGGAAGTAAGGATAGACCTTATTTTTTTATATATACACAGAAGAATCCCCAATACTGCAGATGGAGTTTGTTCTTTACTTGGGTAGGTAAATTTAATGGAAATGTTTGGCTGAAATATGGCTGGCGGTAAAAGGGTTAACGACCTCCGGTCTGGAACAGACACATTAGTAGATATAAAGATGGTTGGAACGATGTTGGAGGCAATGCCCGGGGGTAGTGCAACACTAGTAAAGTCCCGATTTGTTTTTAGCAATACAGATAAGTATAACCCGCCCCCTGTTTTGTAACCCCCGCCCCCCTGTTTGTAACCCCCCTCTACCAGGTCCGGCCATCATGTGGTGCGTGTGTCACTGTCTGTGTGTGTGTGTGTGTGTGTGTGTGTGTGTGTGTGTGTGTTGTGTGTGTGTGTGTGTGTGTGTGTGTGTGTGTGTGTGTGTGTGTGTGTGTGTGTGTCCGTTCAGTTCAGTGGTTTATTTAACGTCTGTTCACCATTATTCTTCTTCTTCGCATTTACATCCTCCGTCAGCTTGTTGACGACTATGATGCATGGGGTTTCCGGTATTCTCTATAAACACACTTGTACTGTGGGAAAAGAACAGCTGCCCAGATGATCAGCTCAAGGGGGGAGAGAGAGTAGGTAGGGTAGAGGGTGTAAAGAGAGGTCCAGGGGGCCAGCGGGGGGGGTGGGGGGTGGGGGTGGGGGGTCGGCCGGAGAGCTCAGGGGACAGGGGCATGGGGGAGGGGGAAGGGGAAGGGGAGGGGGGGGGGGGGGGGTCAGATCTGGGTTTTGAAGACCTCCACCGAGGCTGATGAAATTGCTTCAGGTGGAAGACTGTTCCATTTGCACACGGCTCTTGGAAAGAAAGACATTAGACGATTGTGTGTAGGAGTGCGCGCGCGCGCGTGTGTCTGGTGTGTACGCTCGCGTGCGCGCGTGTATGTGTGTTACGGTTTTTAATTAATACTTTTCATTTCTTGAAAGGGGTTTGGAAATACTAACAACCTAGAGAAAAAAAAGAAACTACTGTTGCAGAGGGCAACCCGATTCCAGCTTTACGACTTGTTAATGGCAGGGGGGAAATCCCACAGGGCAAACGGGTACAAGCTCATTTCTACCGCCTTCCACGTTCACATCAAAAGACCCCAGCCCCATTCTAAGGACCGACACACACAATAAAGTTAACGATCCACATAACACCTCCATAAAAATGTTGGGTCTTTAAATTAATGCTCAAACTGCCGGGTCTTTAATGCTCCAACAAAATAAATTTCACCTCACTGAAAGGCGACTTAAGGTCTCTCTGTACACGTGAACGTTTTCCCACTCTTTCTCTACGAACAACACAGTGATATGCATGTAATATTATGAGTGGGCTATCACTGTGTTGCCATGGGGAAAGAGTGAAAAATGTTCACCTGCACAACCTTTAGAAGAGGGGCGAAAATGGTGTTTTACGTCCTCTTGGTCTGAATCAGACACATATGGGACATTTGTAAATACAAATATGGTGGGAACAATACTGGAGGCAATGCCCGGAGGCAGTACGAAACAAGTAAAGTCCCGATTTTTTAAATTAATACATATAGCTGTAGCGGTGACCACGCCTCGGTTAAACCTCATCGGCTATGGCACCGCTACAAGTATTTAATGAAGCGATGAAAACCTTTAGAAGACAGTTCGCAACGAGCATTTAATAAATTCTGCGAAGTGTGAACCAAGATCTTGTTTTTTTCTTTTTTCCTTTTTTTAAGTCGGCTTCATCTTTAGCTTCACTAAGCTTAACAGTGAGTCAAATAACGGGGTAGGGTTCGATAGTCCGACGTTTTAAAGTTCCGACGTGGCAATAGTCCGACATTTCAACACGTGGCGTGGCAATTGTCCGACACGAGCGATTTTGAAAAAAACAATTGTCCGACATTATCACACCGTTCACTATTCTTGGTAAGACCAGACCATTTTCACCATCGGCAATCGAAAGAGACAGACAGACAGAGAGAAAGAGCATGACATTCCTTAACGTCCTCTGGTCTGGAACAGACACATAATTATGGGACATTAGTAGATATAAAGATGGTGGGAACGATCCTGGAGGCAATGCCCGGAGGCAATGCAACACCAACACCAGGAAAGTCCCGATTTTTTTTTACACAATACAGATGTATTATAATACAGTAAAGAGAATCCTGGAGCCAGTGGAACACCAGGAAAGTCCCGAATTTTTAACAATACAGATACATTAAAGAGAAAGAGCAAATATAGATGATAGCAGTCAGTCACCTCCGGCGACCTCTCCGAGACACCAGTTCATAATTCATGTTTTTCCTCACCCTCTCCCTCTACCCCCCCCCTCCCCCCACACTTCATTCACTCTATGTAGCACAAGCATTACCCACACCGACCCCCGACCC
>CM065698.1:38886738-38889238 GCA_017654935.2 Phymorhynchus buccinoides | reverse complement strand
AAGAACAGAATAATTATTTAGAATACTGGGTAGAGACAATGGCGTCGATCCATCAATAAAACCATCAATACCCGAATTCTTGAAAAGTTCTCTTGCTAATGGACAATGAATCAGTAAATGACTGACACTCAAGGATTCACCACACAAGCATTTAACATTAATACAGTATTTTGTTTTAAATGAATTCAAACGTAGTCTATGGATTAGACTTTCAATCTCCCTGGACGAGAAAGTAACACGTTTGTGTGATATTTTCTCATTGTCTCTAACATTAGATTTAATACAGTTATTATAATATTGAACGTCTGAGTTCATCAATTCAGTTTTGACATTTTCATGAGAAGTTTTGTTTATAATTGAGAAACATTCTGTCAGATCTAAAGGAACATTAATTGATACTGCGTCGTCACTATTTTGAGCTGCATTTTTTGCAGCTTGGTCTACCCCTTCATTTCCTGATATTCCGCAATGAGAAGGCACCCAACAAAAAGTAATGGTGATGCATTTCAAGGAAAGAATGTGTATTATATGTTTAATTTCAATGTGTGTGTGTGTGTGTGTGTGCATGTGTGCACTTGCATGCACATGTGTGTGCATGATTGTGTGTCTGTGTGTTTGAGTGTTTGAATGAGTGTGCAAATGAGAGTGCCTAAACACATACATTTATTTACATACATTACACAGTGTGATATCAATTCATAAATCTGATTATATTATTATCCCATATATTCTGAATACATGTACTACAAACTAAGTATTTTGGGTTTTTTGCCTTCTTGAGCATTTCAGTTGAGCTGATAACAACTTTATCCCATCTAATCTTCTATCCACATGCAAATGATGCATACCCACATGCTTCACAGCAAATCAAACTGTGACACGCCAGAAACACTCGTAGCATTCAATAAATCAGTGTTGAACTTACTGAACTATCCATGAACGAATGCAAAGATACCACCAAAAGATAATTACGAACAAAATGAATGCTCAGTAATAATAATAATAATAATAATAATAACAGTACATTTATATAGCGCATTACCTCAGATGAGCCCAAAGCGCTTTACAATCAATTATTCATCAACAGATAACAAAAAACAACATTCAAGAGTGACACCAACCACCAACAGTGCATATGCAAAGCAACTCTCTCTCTCTCTCTAACACACACGCACGCACACGCGCGCGCACACACACACACACACGCACATACGCACACACACACACACACACACACACACACACATAAACACACAATTATTGACGCCAACTCGTTCATACCCCATTCGGTAAGTCACAGCAACTGAGCCGCATGGACTGACCACGTACACCAACACGCAGACACAAACACCCTCACACACAACGTACGCACGCAGACAGACACACAGACACACACACACACACACACACATGCGTGCACACACAACCCACAAAACCAAAATACACACAAGCACACATTCATGCTCACACACACACACACAACACACACACTCACACACACACACACACACACACACACACACACACACACACACACACACACACACGCACCACAAAACACAGCACAAACCTCTTAAATCTTCCCTCACGTGCACACAACGACAGACAACTGATCAAATATTTAGGGCGCAGCAGGAAAAATACAGTCACTAGAACTGTTAAAACAGACTTTTTTTAAAACACAGATCTAAGCAAAAGATAATACATAATTATGCACGCTGTATCAAAACAAGGAAAACAATTCTGGTTTTTTAAAATTAAATTGACACAGGTTTAATTAAGATTTGTGTAATGCTTGTTCTATTCAAAGATTTTCCTTTCATAAATGATATTTCTAAGCATCAACTTCACTACATTGATAACTGTGTATATTGAGATGCATATAAAGCCTATGAGAAATTCATAACTTGTGTTTTAAGTGATGTAACTCGGTGTATGTGTGTATATGTGTGTTGTGTGTGTGTGCATGCATGCTTACATGTGATGTATGTGCATGTGTGTGTGCATTTGTGTGCTTACATTTGATGTATGTGCATGTATGTGTGCATGTGTGTGTGTGTGTATGTGTGTGTGTGCATTTGTGCGTGTGTGTGTCAGTGAGTGTGTGTGTGTGTGCCGGTGTGCGTGCAAGTCAGTGTGTGTGTATGTATGTATGCATGCATTTGTGTGTGTGTGTGTGTGTGTGTGTGTGTGTGTGTGTGTGTGTGTGTGTGTGTGTGTATGTATGTATGTATGTATGTATGTATGCGTGTGCGTGCGTGTGTGTGTGTGTGTGTGTGGTGTGTGTGTGTGTGTGTGTGTGTGTGTGTTGTGTGTGTGTGTGTGTGTGTGTCAGTGTGTGTGTGTCAGTGTGTGTGTGTACATGTATGTGTGTGTGCATCATCATTCATACACGTGTATGTGTAATATGCATAGACTGGAACACGACCACAAGTCTCACAACAATCCAAGACCACACGTGGGGGGTGGGGGCAAACACAAAAACACGCGAGACTCGACA
>CM065698.1:38879238-38881738 GCA_017654935.2 Phymorhynchus buccinoides | reverse complement strand
CTCATCCGTCAGGGTCCACCTTTAATGTCGCAAACAAGCCCTTCTTCGAAACCGCGATTTTCATAAAAACCGGTAACCAGAATTGAAAATCAAAATCACGAAAAGTTTCCCTCCCCTCCAGTATCACCAATAAGGGGGAACATCGTGACTTTGATAAATCAAGCTTACGGTTCTAAAGAAATACCCGAACCTTCGATGAAGCCCTCGTTAGCGACATGCTAAAGACTCCCTCACATTGTCCGATTTTGTCAAAGGAAACACGTTGAGTTTTCCCACCACTGAACTCATGTTCGGTAAATTTCAGTAGAGCGAAGCTCACAATCTGTTTCTATCGACTGGATTGAACAATCCGAGGGAGGTCTTTGACAGTAAAAGAACCAAGAAACTGTTAACAGGAAACGCCAGAGGTAAAGAGAAACCAGTCCACGGGTCTACGCAAGAATCATAGAGAAAACCGTACGTGGATGAACGAAAAGTGATGCAAGTTCACCTTTGTGTTCCTATCCATGGCTTTCTCCGGCAGATCCGTGGTCTAATTTCTGAGAACCCCTGGTTGGCAGTGTTAGCAGTTTCTGAGTTGAAAAAACCCCACCCACATTGGTCGCTAGGAAGTCAAAGAATTAAACAGACAACCTAACAAGTTGACGCACAAACACACACAAACGAACAACATGTGTTCAGACATTAAAAGAACAAACAACACGATAACCGCCACATTGCGTGTGGTACAGGGTGACGAAAAACAAAACGCAACCCACAAAATCTCTAATAATGTTTAACTGTTGTGTTATAGATGGCTTGATGAAAAAAAAACCACCCCATTATTGCTTATTCAATGTTCCATCTGAAAATAATTTTTTTGACTGACTTTGACTTAATAAAAATCTTAATAATGAAGCTGTCATTTTGATTCTTCATATTAAGTTATGAAGAAGATTCAAGGCATGAAAGATTACAACAGTTGTTTTTTCTTTGTTTGTTGTTGTTTTTTCAAGATGCCTTCGAATGCTCCAGAACATAACAGTTTCCGTGGAAACTCATTTTCAGATTTTTAAAATTTATTTTGACATGCAAAAACATTTTCGCAATTTCAATGTTTTGGGTATCCAGACCAATTTTGTTCATACACATGTAGGCTAAAAAGAAAAGGTCGGGATATATAGTACAGTACAAAACTTTAATATTTAGGGCAAAAAAGACAGTCACTTTGGAGAAACAGACAGTGTACAGATAATGGAAATTTTATGAGAAAGTGTTTTTGCCCTTCAAAAAGGGATTAAAAAAATGAAAATGGGTTACCATGGAAACTGTTATTTTCTGGAGACTTTGAAGGCATCTTAAGAAACACACACACACAAAATTCACAGCCAAAGAGTTGCAACCTTTCATGCATAATCCTCTTCTGAAATATGAAATATCAAAATGTAATTTTTCTAGAAATTTCACAGGTATTTTTGGGGTAACACTTTTTGTGAACCTATCTTTTTTTATAAACCCTAATAATCAAATCGATAACTTGATTATTTCACATTTTATTAGCTGTTTTGTGGATTACTTTTTGTTGTTGTCATCCTATAACATGAAACAATGCATTTTTATCAAACATTTTATTTTGTCCACTGAAAAGCAATGCGTTATTTTTTTTTTTCATTTATGAAAACACAATTATTATCAACAAAACTTTAGCCATAATTACATGCACAGACGCAAACAAACGCATGCAAACACCATGAATGCTCACATTACAAATGCTCATATGACATGATTCAAACTCGTAAACATAATGAAAAAAGATAAAACGCGCACACGCACACGCACGCACACACACACACACACACACACACACACACACACACACACACACGCGCGCGGCGCGCGCACACGCACACGCACACACGCTTACCTTTGTAGTGAACCTGTGGGATAGGAACACATAATCATAATTATTTCTTAATTAACCCTTTGACAGCTAACAGAGAGGAAACTAACGTTTTCCCTACATGACAAGAGCGCCGAGAATTTCATTTCATTTCACTTCATTTTTAGCTCATTCTTTTTTTTCTCAAAACCCCCAACGCCCCAGAATTATTTTTAGTGTTTCTTTTAAATATATTTTTTACATTCCAATCACCGCCATTGACTGCAGCGCTGGAGCCAGTGCAAACGCCCCCTAGTTAGAGGTTCATAGTCTTCCACGAAAGACTAAAGGGCCAGCCACACGTCCACTAAAATCGTACGAATGTACGATACGATTCGATCACGGGGACTCCAAGAACAAATCGAGGGGTGATTGCCTTTTGTGATTACACTTTTAGGCAAGTACCCCTCGAAATGTGATTCGCGCTTCGAGATCACGTGATCGAATCGTGCCCTACAGTCGTGCGATTTTAGCTGACGTGTGGCTGGTCCTTAAGCTGTGCCATGATATTCCAATACTGTAGAGTATCATTTATAGCACAGCTCTCATTTACTATTGGCCCTTTCTAGCTGAAAGTCTTCA
>CM065698.1:38866738-38874238 GCA_017654935.2 Phymorhynchus buccinoides | reverse complement strand
GTGGTTTTGTCGGCCCTTGAAAATTAGAAAAAAGCAGAAAAAGGTTCCATTTATTTTATTCTCCTTAAAGAAAATAAAAAGGAATAGGGGAAGACGGAGTAAGAAGCCCATGCCAATTATCTCATGAAATAAAGCAAATTTCAGTCGCATTTTGCCCATGAGACGGGGTAAAACCATAGGCGGGTAAGAAGCCCATGCCAATTATCTCATGAAATAAAGCAAATTTCAGTCACATTTTGCCCCTAATGAGACGAGTGAGATAATAATATTATTAGCATGGGCTTCTTACCCGCCCATGGGCTTTATACCCCGTCTTACCCCTATGTATGTACATGCAACAAAGGAAGAACGATTGGCAAAAGGTTTTCAATGTTTTTATTTTATTTTTTTACTTTCTCGGTGTCTGTTTGCAAGAGCTTAACTAAACACGTGATTTAATCAAACACATACTACTATGAATACTGAAAATGAACAAATATATTTATGGACCTATTTAGGTTATTACATGTATATAAATACGCACACGCAATAGCAATAGAAAACAAAGGCCATTCTGGGCATTTCTGGGTTAGTTTCAATAAAATAATATTCTCTCTCTCTGTGTCTCTCTGTCTGTCTCTATCTGTGTCTGTCTGTCTGTCTGTCTCTCTCTCTCTCTCTCTCTCTCTCTCTCTCTCTCTCTCTCTCTCTCTCTCTCTCTCTCTCTCTCTCTCTCTCTCTCTCTCTCTCTCTCTCTCTGTCTCTCTCTCTCTCTCTCTCTCTCTCTCTCTGTGTCTCTCTCTCTGTGTCTCTGTCCCCCTCTCTCTCTCTCTCTCTGTGTCTGTGTCTCTCTGTCTGTCTCTCTCTCTCTCTCTCTCTCTCTCTCTCTCTCTCTCTCTTGTCTCACCTCTCTCTCTCTCTCTGTCTGTCTCTCTCTCTCTCTCTCTCTCTCTCTCTCTCTCTCTCTCTCCCTCTCCCTCCTCTCCCCCCTCCCCCTCTCTCTCTCTCATCCTCTCTCTCTCTCTCTCTCTCTCTCTCTCTCTCTCTCTCTCTCTCTCTCTCCTCTCTCTCTCTCTCTGTGTGGTTAATACACGAACAATACAGTAGGGATGTTTCCTAGGTAGGCAAGACAACACCACTGTCATCAAACAAAATTCTTGACCAGCTGTTGAGAGTAGCGACCGAGTTCTTTGCTATCTGGCACTCATAGACGGACTCGACTGAATGAAAATCTGCTTAACGTCCTCCGGTCGGGAACACACACACATGGGACATTAGTAGATATAAAGATGGTGGGAACGATCCTGGAGGCAACGCCCGAAGGCAGTGCAACACCAGTAATGTCCCGAATTTTGTTTAACAATACAGATAAAATCTGTAGTGTAGAGTGGCACAGTGGTAGCGCGTTCGCTTCGTGTTAGTAAACCCGAGTTCGAACCTGGGTACAGGGAATTTTTCCTCTCACTTTGCACTAGGCCTTGCGGTCTGAACGTGGAGTCTTTCGGATGAGACGATAAACCGAGGTTCCGTGTGCTCATGCACTTAGCACACGTTAAACCCATTGGCAACGAAAAAGTTGTCATTTGGTCAAAATTTACCCCCCTCCCTTCCTTTCTCATCAGTCACACAAAAATCGCATGCAAAAAATAAAATAATAAAAACATTGGGTGGCGCGCCTCTGGCTGCGACGCGCTCTCCAGGTGGGAGCAACCCGAATTTCACAGAGACGCCTCTGTGACTATCATACAGCTAACATAACCTAAGATAACATAAAATCTGTTCTTCGATTTTAAACGGACATTAAAAGCAGCACATATGTAAGGTACAGTATGTTGGGCGCCAGAACAGTTTGATCGTAAAGTCTAAACAAAACTTCCCCAAGGTGGAGTAGAGTGGCACAGAGAGGCAACGCGTTCGCCTCGTACACAATAAGCAAGGCAAGGCAAGGCAAGGCAAATGTTTTATTTCATACCCACTTGGGGCACAGAAATATAAAACAAAGTACACACATAGATAAACAATCGAACATCAAAACAGAGTGATGTCTATATTATGAACGACAACCCGAGTTCGAACCTGGGTACATGGGGATGTTCCCTCTCACTCTGCACTAGGCCTTACGGTCTGAACGTGGAGTCTTTCGGATGAGACGATGAAACCGAGGTCCCGTGTGCCCATGCACTTAGCCTTGAGAAACATAGTAAACAGTTTTGCTCATACCAGGCAGCGGGATTTCCCCGCTGGTATCGACTTTTAACTGCCATGGTTTGTTTCTTCTTTTACATACGTAAAGCGCACGGGTCGGACTAACTTTTTTTTAAAGCCCCCACCCGTTTATCCACTTGCACACACACATACACACATATGTGTGTATGTGAACAGGCTGAGGACAGGATGAAAAAAAGCTATCAAGCTTACTCCTTTATCCTCAATAAAGATCATTTTGACTTGACTTGACTTGACTTGACATATGCATGCGCTTGCGTACACACGCATATATACATGCACATGCACATGCACATGCACGTACACACACGCACACGCACACTCTCTCTCTCCCACACATACACCAGCTTCACACAGTATGAATGTGTCAGTACACCAAACACTAGGTCACACAGAAACCCAGACATTTTTGTATCAAATAACAACACTTAAGGCTCTTGGAAATGTCCATCTTAGTCAGCCACACAGACAATAGGATGAAAGAGAGCGGGGGAAAAGCCTACCGACAAAAAAGAGGAAAAAAAGGGGGGGGGGGGGGGTGAAAAGGAACAAAGAAAAAAGGAGGAAAGGAAGGAAAAAAGAAAAGAAAGGGTGAAAAATGAAGGCGGAAGTGGTGGTGGGTTGCATGATGAGTGCGCAAGAGAGCGGATGAATGATTGGGTGTCATGTGAGAGTTACATATTTTGTTAATGTAAATTTATGTTTCATACTTTTATTTAATATTTTTATTTTTACACGGTGGAAGACAAGTCTCCATGTGCGTTGTACAATGCCAATGGACAATAAAGAAACTTATGACTTATGACTTGACATTCAGTTCGATTTTCTTCTAGGCCAGAATTGGAAAGAAAGAGCTAGCGAGGCTGGGATTCGAACCCGGGTCCCTCACACACTGAATGGGCAGGCGAACATCTTATAACCACTCTGCCACCGGCCCAACCCTCCTTCCTTCCTTTCAGAGTCAGTGAAGCGAGCCCCAGTAAAGCCCCAAATTCTTGAAGTTAACAGGCCCGTGTCAAGGAAGTCTGCCCCTTAGTTTATTCACCATCACCAGCTGGTTACGCTGCACTCCTTAGTAGCCTCTTCTGGTTCACTTTCTCTAAATAACGGTCGCCGCGCGAATAACGCTTACGCCAAAAAGAGGCCTAAGAAACGCTTTAGAAAACGTTTGCGGAAGAATATTACAAGCTCTTGTCTGATTGGTCAATTTTTAAAATTGTTTTTAAAAAAACTTTAATGGACCAATCAACAAGAAGAAATGTATTCACCCCTAGTTCCGGATAGTTCGCCGCTTGCTCGGTGTTTGGCAAGAACAAAACGCCACGCGAACTATCGGCAAACGAAAGGTGTTTCTTAGATCGTTTTTGCTGATTTGAGCGAGCGCAACGTAACGTTTGTCCTTGTGAAACGCCCCCCCTGGTCTGTCTGTCTAATTTTCTGTCTGATTGTCTGTCTGTCTGTTTGTTTGATTGTCTGTCTGTCTGCCACTCTTCTAGTATTTCCTTATTGCGTCATCATGGCGTTCTGAACATGCATATTACACGAGAGCGCGCGCGCAGAGAGAGAGAGAGAGAGAGAGAGAGAGAGAGAGAGAGAGAGAGAGAGAGAGAGAGAGAGAGAGAGAGAGAGAGAGAGAGAGAGAGAGAGAGAGAGAGAGAGAGAGAGAGAGAGAGAGAGAGAATGTCTTTATAAGCAAAGAAAATGAAAAAAAAGAAGAAGAGTGAAAAAAAAAATGAAAAAAAGAAAAACGAACAAACAAAGAAAACACTGATTTAAAAAGCTGCACCTAAAAAAAATGTAATCAAGGAGAATATAATTATCTTCTTGCAACTGATTACAATGCATTAATTTAACCGACCGCAGCTCAGAATAAAAATAAAATTAAAAAAAACACGAGTGGACCATCAATGCGACAATGATGACTCTTATACAGTTTTGAGGGAAACATTAACTTGACGAAAAAGGTCTACTACTACTACTACTACTACTACTAAGATGACTGGTAACAATCACTGCTTAGAACAGAGAAAGTTTGTAGAGATGTGTGGGTGTTTGTGTGTGTGTGCGAGCGTAAATGCGCGCGCGAGTGTGTATGTGTGTGTACGTACATGCGTGCATTATTTTCCTCTATGTGAGCGTGTGTGTGTGTGTGTGTGTGTGCGTGTGTGTGCGCGTGTGTGTGCGCGTGTGCGCGTGTGTGTGTGCGTGCGTGCGCGCGCGCACGCGCGTATGGGTGTTTTCAATCAAAACAAGGATGGCCCGTGTACTCAGCTGTATGAAAACCAATACAATCTGCTTCCACCATCTGTGCTTAAAACAACCCAGTAATACTTGAACCAACCCCCCCCCCCCCCTCCTCCCACCACCAGTATTTTAATATCTATATCCAGGGGATGCCATATTTGCATAATCGATCGCATCTGCTTAATAATATTAATGAGTTGTCCTTACTTTTTATTATGCAAGTTTCCGAAACGAGGACAATGATTTGGTATATTAAGTTACCTAGACAACCCATATAACATTATGGCTGTGCAGAGCAAAGTGTTTAAAATGGCTGACTAGGGCTACGTATACACAAGTATTTTGCGACGCCTCTGAGTTAAAAAACCAACAACTTATGTAATAATTTTGTACTCCACACACACACAAACTACTTACTTATATGTTTTTTTCGTTCACGCTCATCTTAATTTTAACAAATTACATTAAACACTGACATTGTTACAAAAACAAATTATGGAACACGAAAATTTGGCTTCTGCAAGGTAATTTAGTCATACGAGAATCCCTACCATTGAACGAGTTTTAAGGCTTGTTTTATAAAATCGTTTGATAAATAATTCATCGCACAACAAACACTTTAACTGTCCACAAAAAAGGCATGTAATCATAGTCTGTTTACATTATATTACAGTAGTACTGATACACAAATGCGAAACTCCTCCCAAGTCGGAGTGTGGCTGCCCACGTGGCGGGGTGATCAAAAACGGTCACGCACGTAATGTCCTCATCCCTAGCTGGTGCATTTGTTCCACGGTGTTCAAGTGCTTCGGCTGTTGGGATGATCCCTGGAGTCTTTAAGCCAGGGTACGACAACAAACAAACAACAACAACAAAATGCGAAACAAAGGTGACAAACAGGCCTGAACAGATTTGTTAAAAATTCTATCTATAAAATTATAATAATTAACAGTGATGTCCCGAGGCAACGGTCATGGGCCATTGACCTATTAAAATTGAAAATGTCATATTGTGTTCTCCCCTGTCAGGAAAAAAATGTCTGATTGAATTTTGAACACTGGCACGCTTTGTCTTATTGATTTTTGCAAGAGCCAGGACATTGTCCTATTGATTTATCTCGTCTAAGGACAGTTTGTCCTGTCATTTTGTGATCCTCGGTACATCACTGATAGTAAACATCTGGACAATTCAGATTAACTAAGAAAATTCAACGGAACGTTCATTAGGTTATAATACTAATCCAGCACCTAATGCTACGCAAAACCTGTAAATTTATATAACAAAATTGTTATTTTTGTATTACACAGAAACGAATTATACAAAGAAACAGAGAAACCCACAACAAAACATTAAAGCATAGCTTCAAAAAGCTAGTTCAGACATAATTGCAACCCCACCCCCACCCCCCATACATGTTATCAGTTAAATAACCAGGGCCTGTATTCACGTTGAGATAGCATGAGACTTAGCATGATGCTAACTTAGAAGCTCTTCCAATGTCCTGTAGGATTTAATAGGACTTTTGGAAGAGCTTCTAAGTTAGCATCCTGCTAAGTCTCATGCTATCTCAACGTGAATACAGGCCCTGTGGAATATAAACTGTATTGGTGTGATAACAATTGCTAAAATAACAACAGAACGAGAGCAAGCACACAAACCACCCATAAATATGACTGTTGTTGTTGTTGTTGTTGTTGTTGTTGTTGTTGTTGTTGTTGTTGTTGTTGTTGTTATCGTACCCTGGTTTAAAGACTCCAGGGATTATCCCAACAGCCGAAACGCATGAACACTGTGGCACAAAATGCACCAGCTAGGGATGAGAACATTACGTGTGCGACCGTTTTTGATTACCCCGCCACATGAGCAGCCACACGTTTTGGAGGATCCATAATGACTAAATATTTTCTTATCCATCACTGTTAGTCCTTTTTGTCCGTTCACTTTCACTCCTCTTTCTCCTTCATCTACCCCCCCCCCCTCCTAGCACTACTAGAACGCCCCCGGAGGCCAACCAATCCCTTTGGCTGCAGCACTAGAGCCAGTGCCCCGTAGTTTGAGAGTCATAGTCATAGTCTTCCCCCAAAGACTAAAGGGCCAGCCACACGTCCACTAAAATCGCACTACTGTACGATACGATTCGATCACGTGGCCTCCAAGAACAAATGTGATTGGCGCATCGAGACCACGTGATCGAATAGTATCGTACAGTCGTGCGATTTCAGTGGACGTGTGGCTGGCCCTGAAGCTGCACCGTGATATTCCAATACTGATGGAAATTATTTATTGTACAGCTCTCATGTTGCTGTTGGCCCCTGCTACATGCTACTGTCAACCAGTGATACAAGCCATTAGAGTTAAGGGCCTGCCACACTACATACGATTCGCTGTCAATGCGATGCGATTGAGACGATGCGAGTCGTGATTCACGCGAACCACTTCCGTCTAAAAATAATTCTACCACTTTCGCTCTGTATACTCAAGTAGACGCAATACATGAATTTCACGTGAATCATGACTCACATCGTCACAATCGCATCGCATTGGCAGCGAATCGTATGTAGCGTAACAGGCCCTTAAAAGGCCTAAAAACCACAATATGGATTCCAAAAATGATGCATGGAAGGGTCAACAAATCGTAGGTTTTTTATTTTTTTTTGTTAAAGTCATAAAATATTCCGGACGCTACGCTACTGAAAAACAAGTAAAGCTACCGCAGTCATACAAATGACAGTAAACTATAAATAAAACTGCTGATAGATACGAAAGTGATACGAAAGTGAAAATTGCTGTTGAGGAAATTAATGTTACTTTCTTAATTAATTTTGTGTTACATATTAAGACGATATCAGTATAATTTAAATAGTACG
This sequence comes from Phymorhynchus buccinoides, assembly GCA_017654935.2. Lineage (NCBI taxonomy): Eukaryota > Metazoa > Mollusca > Gastropoda > Neogastropoda > Raphitomidae > Phymorhynchus > Phymorhynchus buccinoides. Next base: position 38,866,922 of record CM065698.1, on the reverse strand, counting down.
GAGGATGGGAAGGGTGGGGGTGGGGGTGTAAGTTTTCACAGACAAGATACGATCTAGGCCTTTAGGTTACCAAAACCCTTGGTTTGTCATAGCCTACTTATGCTCACAAAGTTAACTATGTTTGATCAAAGAAACCACAAACACCACTAACTGTGTATACGTTTTGACGAGAATTCCATAATTC
>CM065698.1:38851738-38861738 GCA_017654935.2 Phymorhynchus buccinoides | reverse complement strand
AACACCAAGGCTACATCAAAATGTTGTTATGTTCTGCATAGTTATGCGGGGATTGTCTTTAGCCATGGCAAGCTCCTAGCATAGCATCGTCAGTCCAAAATCCTCCGAAGTCGGAGTGTGGCTGCTCCCGTGGCGGGGTAATCAAAAACGGTCGCACACGTAAATGTTCTCATCCCTAGCTGGTGCCTTTGTACCATAGTGTTCAAGTGCTTCGGTTGTTGGGATGGATGATCCCTGGAGTCTTTAAGCCAGGGCACGACAACAACAATAACAACGACTCTCATCTTTCGGAGTGTGAAGGTGAAAATTGTGTGTTGTGATAATAAAAGAAAATGTGTAATCTTATTTGGATTTGCCAACGTGACGAACACTGGTAAAGGTAAAGATTTGCCACCCCCCATGCATTTCTCGGTTAATTCTATTTTTTCCGTTTTTGCCTTACCATACATAAAGCTGTATTTTAGGAACATTTTCAGCTAATAACCTTTTTGGAATACTAACCCTAAAAATGTTCCTAAAATACAGCTTTATGTATGGTCAGAAAGGCAATAACGGAAAAATAGAATTAACCGAGATAGGTAGGGGGGGAAGGCACATCTTGACCTTTACCACTTTCAAGAATATGCGAATACGCAAATGCTTGCATAGGCCTATGTGCAGCACAATATTCGGATATAATGCTTATCAATAATCGTATAAAACCCCAAGTTCATGATATTGAAATAACTGTATAGGCCTACGTGTGTGCACAATTTTATGATTCTATTTCATTTAATGAGCACTATGTGCGCGTATGAATGCGTGGGTGGTGTGTATGTTGCACGTGCTTACATATAGATATACAAACTGCTTCACACACACTCGCCAGCTGTGCCTTCTTAACCGTATTAAAGTGTGTCGAGAGATTATAAGTATTTACTTTCATTACTCTGACCACCGTTGGTAACAGCTTGGCTGAAAGTTTCAGACAAATACCTTATTCACAACCTTTCGCTAAAAACCCATGATAATTAAAAAAATAGAACTTGTCTGAACTAGAAGTCAGCAAGGACTATCAAAACCAAGATATGCCCAATCAAATACAAGGTCAAAAGCAATATACTAAGTCATGGACACTACATTAAGGAAGCTAGGATCCATGACTAAATCAAATAGCCTACGAGGATAATTGTACGCATCATGTTTTCATTTGGTATTTTGTCGATTCAAACAAATGAAATCGCTTGCTCTCTTTCATTCAAACGCATTAAAAAACCCACAACCACTTCTATTTAGAAACCTTATTGAACACGTGTCTACTCCATATGCATCACCCAGCCCACCGGTTATCTCAATTCTAAACGTTGTGTATTATTGTGCAAAGGGATATTGCTAGTTGAAGGCAGAGTCAGCAAGCACACGAACACAGACACACGAACACAGACACACGAACACAGACACACGCACAGACACACACAGACACACACAGAGACACACACAGACACACACAGACACACACACACACAGACACACACACACAGAGACACACACACACACATACACATACACATACACATACACACACACACACACGCGCGCACGCACGCACGCACACGCACGCACACGCACGCACACGCACACTCACACACACACACACACACACACACACACACACACACACACACACACACACACACACACACACACACACACACACACACACACACACACACACACACACACACACACACACACACACACACACATAATTATGCATATGCACGACGGTGAGGTCGTAGGCTTGTACGTGTGCATGTTTGCATGGGCCTAAGAGCATGGGCATATGCGTGAGCGTGTTGAACAATATGCTTACAAATGGAATTCTCCCGAAGACGGAGTGTGGCTGCCCACGTGGCAGGGGTAATAAAAACCGGTCACACACCTAATGTTCTCATCCCTAACTGATGCATTTGCACCATAGTGTTCAAGTGCTTCGGCTGTTGGGATGATTCGTGGAGTCTGTTAGCCATGGTACGTCAACAACAACAAACAGCATAATGCTTAGTATGCACGCACTGTATGCGCACATCGGACCTAGTGTATAAGACAGTGTGCTGTAGTAGAAAACCATGAGTGGCAAAATTATAAGACTTAAAATAGTTGCAGAGACCTAGTGTAGACTTAGAGAGAAAACCATAGTATGAGAGAGAGAGAGAGAGAAAGATGAGAGAGAGAGACTTAGAGAGAGAAAACCATCACGTATGTATGCAATGAATAGTGTATAAGACTGCCCTGTAGTAGAAAACATAGGGAGGACTGGGGGAGGACTTAGGTGCTGTAATGACAACATAACTGATGCGCACATCGGAGAGTGATAAGCAGTGGTAGCTGTAGTAGAGATGCGCACATCGGATCTAGTGTATAAGACAGAGAAGCTGAGTGAGAAAACCATCACTGATGAGAGATGGGAGTGAGTATAAGACAGCTGAGAGAGAGATGAGAGAGAGAGAGTCCAGTCAAAAATGAGAGAGAGGAGAGAGAGAGAGCCTCAGAGAGAGAGATTACCAGAAGAGAGAACAATTTCAATGAAAGGCCTATGCCCGTATCATAGGGAGGCTGAGGGAGGGGGTATAATGACACATGAGAGAGAGAGAGAGAGAGAGAGATTTGAGAGAGAGAGAGATGAGAGAGGAGAGAGAGACAGATTTAGAGAGAGATAGAGAGAGAGAGAGAGAGAGGAGAGAGAGAGAGAGAGAGAGAGAGAGAGAGAGAGAGAGAGAGAGAGAGAGAGAGAGAGAGAGAGTCAAAGTCAAAAATGGTTTAAGTGTTAGGCCTCAGAGTTCACATTACAAAAAAGGAAACACATGAAATATATAAAGACGAAGGTACAATAAGAGAGAGAGAGAGAGAGAGAGAGAGAACAGAGAGAGAAGAGAGAGAGGAGAGAGACGAGAGAGAGAGAGAGAGAGAGAGAGATAGAGAGAGAGAGAGAGAGAGAGAGAGAGAGAGAGAGAGAGAGAGAGAGAGAGAGAGAGAGAGACGGAAAACGAAAACGAAATTTTATTTAACCAGGGAACATGAGATAAGCAATGACAGCTTTTTTCCACCCAGCCCTGGGAGAGAGAGAGAGAGAGAGAGAGAGAGAGAGAGAGAGAGAGAGAGAGAGAGAGAGAGAGAGAGAGAGAGAGAGAGAGAGAGAGAGAGAGAGAGAGAGAGAGAGAGAGAGAGAGACAGAGAGAGAGAGACAGACACAGAGACAGACAGAGAGAGAGAGAGAGAGAAACAGACAAACAGACAGACAAAAACAGAAAGAAAGGAGAGGGCGAAACAGACAGAGAGACACAGAATAAAGTTTTCGAATGACGTCTGAACTGGAAATTAGAGATGACACCGTCACCTCAAGAGCTCTTCAATTTTGATTGGCTCAGCAGGCCTGACACGCCGTTATTATATATATTTTTTTAAATTCAAGATGAACGCTCCTGTTGAACATGGCTACCCCATAATGTTAGGACTAGAGGGAATCTGTGTAATATAATACCCAATTACCAGCCCCGGGACGATTGACTTTAGCACAGACCACCACCCGTGTGTGACGTGCAGACAGCAGAGGCAGCCGCTATTGAGGAAAACGTGGTCGGAATCTGTCCAAAGTGGAGACGCCTGGCTCAGGGGGTAATATATAGGCTACCCCACTCTTTCGATCAAAAGGATTTTTTTAATTTAGGTATTAGGTACTTTATAATCACAGAGGCAGTCTCTGTGAATTTCGGGCTGCTCCCACCTGGAGAGCACGTCGCAGCCAGAGGCGCGCCACCCCCCTTTTTTTTTTGCATGCGAGTTTTGTGTGACTGATGAGGAAGGAAAGGGAGGGGGGGGGGGGACATTTTGACCAAATGACAACTTTTTCGTAGCCACTGGGCTTACCGTGTGCTAAGTGCATGGGCACACGGAACCTCGGTTTATCGTCTCGTCCGGAAGACTCCACGTTCAGACCGTAAGGCCTAGTGTAAAGTGAGAGGAAAAAATCTCTTGTACCCAGGTTCGAGCTCGGGTTTACTTGACACGAGACGAACGCAAAACCTCTGACCTCTGTGCCACTCTACACCACAGAAGAATGTTAAAAAGGGAATAAAAAGGTAAACAAATAAATAAATAAATAAATGTATGAATGAATGAATGAATAAATAGATAGATAAATCAATCAATGAATAAATAGATAGATACATAGATAACATTCAAACGGTCAAAAAAACCCATCAACGAATGGGAGAAAAACTGTGGTGTAGTATTTATTTGGCAAGTATTTCGGACCAGTCAGGCCCTTGTCTCCGTATGCCAGAAAGAGTCACATTTAAAATGCACATAGAATGATTAAAATTCACAATTAATGTTAATATGAAAACAACAAGAAGAAATAAAAACAAACAAACGATGGACAACGTTATTTCTCACAACGTATTGCACGTGCAAGTGATTTATGTAATCTAGATACATACATTTGTCTGATAGATAGGTAGGTAGGTAGGTAGGTAGGTAGCTAGGTAGGTAGGTACATTTACCTAAGGTAGGTAGATACATTTAAATCCTCAATGCGTCAAAATAATATTCAAATAACTTAGAATTTTCAGAACATATAAGTTATACTTTTAATGATAGATACTTTACTTTGTCAACAAAGATTATTTTAATCTGTGAATATGTTTTATAGCTAAATCTGCTAAGTGGCAAACAAAAGTGAATTGAATACTGGAACAAAAATAAACAAACAAAAAACACTCCCAAAGAAAGGGATGTTGAAGAACTAAAAACGAAAGACAAAAGCCCAGAAAATTAAGAATTGAAAGAAAATAATAGAAATTGGGTGTTCTATCCACTCCATGCTATCGAGGACAATACAAAAAAAGGAAACCAAGATAAACAAATAAATAAAATATATATAGAAAGCAAATATAAACGATCAAGAATGGAAGAAGAAAAAACAAACACACCATTAAACTTTCCTCTTATGTATATATATAATTTGCTTTGATGAAACTGTTTTGGTATCCAATGTATGTTTTGTGAACCTAAGAAACAAACTCAATTACTTTAACTTTAACTTTACGATTTAGAAAGCAAATACATCAGTAACTAAGTAAATAAGGAAAACCAATCAATTAATCAATCAATCTATCTATCAATCTATGAATAACGAGAAGAGAGAGAGAGAGAGAGAGAGAGAGAGAGAGAGAGAGAGAGAGAGAGAGAGAGAGAGAGAGAGAGAGAGAGAGAGAGAGAGAGAGAGAGACGGATAGATACAGTGTTCATAAAAAAAAGAAAACCAAAGCCGTAACCTTTGAATTCGTTTATAAAAATGTTTAATAATCAAGCTTTTATTTTGATTTGTCAGGTTTGTGAAGAAGATGAAATACATGATAGACTAGAACAGTTATTGATTGTTTTTTTCTTCAAAAGATAAGTAGGACAGTTCTAGGGAACAACAGATTTCCATTGCAACCTTGAGAAAAGCCTTCATTTGTACTACAGGGTGACTTTAGAAAAAATCACAACCCCCAAAAACGTTAAACAAAAAAACAATTAATTATAAAAGTATGATTTAGATTTTTCAGGTTTATAAAGAAGATGTAATGCATGAAAGTTTCCTATATTTTGCTTTTTCCAATATGCCTCGGAGAGCTCCAGGGAGTAACAGTTTCTGCAGTACCCCACCTAAGAAAGTAAACACCCCCCCCCCCCCCACCCCCCCCCCCCCCCCCCCCCCCCTTATATATATATTTTTTAAATTTTATAGCAAAGTCCCTTTCTGAGGAGCAAAAATACTTTCGCAGACATTTTTGATTGTTTGCAAAATGTCGTTTCTTGAAAATGTTTTATTTTTTACCCTGAAAATTGAACTGCAAGACTTACTATTATATTTTGGCTTTTGGAGGGCACATATGAATGAGGATTTTATCCGGATACCGTACAAAATGAAATTGCACTCCAAGATATTGAAATTGCAAAAATGCTTTTGCACATCAAACGGGTCTTTTTATTATTATTGAAAACATGGGTTACACTGGAAACTGTGAATATCTGGAGCATTCAAAGAAATCTGGGTTAAAAACACACCAACTGTCGTAATCTTCCATGCATTGAATCTTCTTTTCAACTAAAACCCGAAAAATCGAAATGAAAGCTTGCTTATTCTATTTTGCATTGTCTGTTTTGCGGGTAGCCTTTGTGGGTAGCACCCGGTAACAAAACAGCTTTTACAGAAAACGTCAACAATCTGCAGACTGCCCTCTTTCCCCGTTTAGTGCCGTTTAGGTTTAAATAGCATTCTATTTCTCAAAGACACAAATGAAAATCAACAATGATCATTAGATAGGGCAACTAGAAAACTTATATAAAGCCCTGTCTTAAAGAAAAAAAGCGCACAGACAATAATAGTGACGGACGGCTAAAGCAGAGTAATGAAGCGCTATCTTAATTTTCAAATATGTTTTGTGTATTAATGTAATAAATAGACAATCGAAAGAAAGAAAAAACAGTAAGAAGAACATAAAAAGATAACAATATTAAATAGGCCTAATAATAAAAAATAAATAAATCATATTGATGAATGTTTAAACAAATGTGGTGGAGAAATGGAGATCAGTCTCAGCTTACAAGGACACAAACTCCTATAGGGGAAGACGGGGTAAAAAGCGCTTGGGCGGGTAAGAAGCCCACCCCAATTATCTCATGAAATAAAGAAAATTTCAGTCAAATTTGCCCATGAGACGAATGCTAGACATTAACGCTCGTCTCATGGGCAAAATGAGACTGAAATTTGCTTCATTTCATGAGATAATTGGGGTGGGCTTCTTACCCGCCCATGCGCTTTTTACCCCGTCTTCCCCTATGTCCGCAGAACAACAATATACAAAAATGTCATTCCATGAGCCGGGATGAGTACTAATAAATTATTTGTGAGTGCCGTTTTCGCCCGTATGACAGTGAATTTCAAGGATGTACTATATGGCCGCGTACACAGCAGGCGCGGAAATCCCATGCGCAATCCGTAAAAATAAGTAAAAGAAAGAAGGGGGGAAAATAAGCGCACATGTCCGTATTTTCTCTAATCCGTATATTTTTTCTTTCTTTCTTTCTTTTACTTATTTATGGGTTATGGTGGAAGAAGAAGAAGAAGAAGAAGAAGAAGAAGAAGAAGATCAAGAAGAAAAGCAAGAAGGATAGTGTGTAGGTGTGTACTAGTATTAGCAATCATTTTATTAAACATTGTAACCCCCCCCCCCCCCCCCCACCCCCCCCCGCCCCGACCCCGACCCCTTCGCTTTATTTAGCGTTTTAAATCCTTGCAAATGCAAACATTGTACATGAAATAACATCTGCACCTGTCGACCGATTTGTGTGTGTGTTTTTAGCTCTTCTTTGCATCTACCTTTTCTTCCAAGTGTTGTTGTAAATGTACCTTTGCGAGGCTTTTCGAAATAAATAAATGAAAAAGGAGTAAATATATAAATTATAAATAAATAAATTAATGAAAAGGGAATAAATAAATAAAAAAGGTAAAATAATAATAAATCAATAATATTATGAAAGAGTATAATAATAAAAAATAAAAAATAAATTAATTAATTATTTTTATTTCGGGTGAAATATTTGTACAATTCTATTTTACAATTCTTTGAGAACAAAGTCTAGTTCGATAGCACACATAAATAAACAGAATTTTGTGGCGGTACCATAGCCGATGAGGTTTAACCGAGGCGTGGTTACTGCTACACCTATCTGTATTGTTAAAAAATCGGGACTTTATTGGTGTTGCACTGCCTCCGGGCATTGCCTCCAGTATTGTTCCCACCATCTTTGTATTTACAAATGTCCCATATGTGTCTGTTCCAGACCGAGAGGACGTAAAGCACCATTTTTCATTCTTCACATCAATAAATAATATAAATAAATAAGTTGCATGGTTATGGTAATTCGTGCAACTTTTAAAAAACAATTCGGATTCGAATTCCGGTTTTTGCTGCTTGTGTTTCAGGCTTTAGGAAAGGGGTGGTGGAGATTATTTAATTAATTAACCAATCAACAATATTAACCAATGAATTAACCAATCAACCAATTAATAAACGAACAAACAATCGAATGAATGAATTAAGTTAATGAACGAATAAACGAACCGATATCATCCTAACCTTTTAATCAGCAATAGGCCGGACACACAAAAACAGATCGTATTCAAATAGGAGTCAAGAATTCTCAAATTAATGGGGATATTCATTTAAAAAAAGTCAATTCTCTATATCGAAAAGCGGTCAAATTAGTACTACCTGATCAAAACCTTTCAACAGACGAAAAAATGAAACAACTAGGCATTCTACCCTTGGAGAAACATCTTCAATTTAACAAAGGTGTGATGATGTACAAAATAGTTACAAACAAACTTCCAGATTATTTGTCAACTTTATTTACTAAGTCCTATATAAACCAAACTAACATATTGCCTCAACCCAGAATCGATCTATTCAAAACTAGCTTATCCTTCTCAGGGGCGTCCTTGTGGAACTCCCTTCCTGTAAACGTCACTTCGGTTCGTTCAGTTTCATCATTCAAAAACAAATTATTCATTTGCAACATTAACGTCTTCAACAGCTTTAGGATTATTAGTGTAACTATGATCAATAATTGTAGCTGAATTTGCAGTTACTCTAGTCGGGGTAGTTATAAACTGTTTCAGTCCTAGTAACGTTGTCGTAGAGTTCCAGGCGTGATGTAGTGTTAGCATATCGATATTAACCCTTTCACCGCCAAAGTCGCATTTTAGCACCACAGTGATTTAACACCTATGTCGCTAAAAGGCATCAAATTGGGGTCTATTATCTAAAGACCCTATTGTCTTAAGTTTTGGGAAGTAAGGGTAGACCTTATTGTATATATGTGTCACAGAAGAATCCCCAATACTGCAGGTGTTTTTTGTTCTCTACCCAGGTAACTTTAATGGACTTTTGTGCTGGAATATGGCTGGCGGTGAAAGGGTTAAAGTCACCCATTAGTAAAATATTGTTATGTTCAACATCTATGGAATCAAATATGCCATAGAATTCATCATACCAGTCAAAATGGGAAACAGGATTACGGTATAACGTACATATTAGTAAAGAGGTTGTATTCTTGTCCTTAATTAACCATTCTACTGCTTGTTTCGCTTCTAAGTCAACCCGTCTCTTAGCGAGATGTTGAACCGAGTTATGTACGTAGACAGCAATTCCCGTTTCTCTAGGCTTGGTGGGGTCCTTTCGTATTATTGAATAGTTTGGTATGGCAACAATATCATCAGTAATGTGAGAAGGTAAAAGTGTTTCACTAATACCGAAAACATGAAAGTTATTACAATTTATAAAAACATTGACGTCTGTAACTTTGTTAACAAGGTGATACACATTTAAATGTCCAAGAGAGAGAGAGAGAGAGAGAGAGAGAGAGAGAGAGAGAGAGAGAGAGAGAGAGAGAGAGAGAGAGAGAGAGAGAGAGAGAGAGAGAGAGAGAGAGAGAGAGAGAGAGAGAGAGAGAGAGAATGAGAGAATGCTGAAGGTAAGGACATAAAAATAATAAAAGGGAGAGGGCAAAATAGAAAAGAAAAGAAACAGAAGGAAGAGGGGAAAGAAAGAGAAAAAAAGGGGGGAAGGACAATATACCGCACGAAAAAACCCAACCCACAACCCACAGCGCCAAACAAACAAAGAAACAAACATGATTGTGTCCCTATAAGGTTCAAAGGACACGTTTAATCCTGAATGGTCAACTTAAGACGCGGATTTGACCGCCAGGGGGCAATCAAACCACTAGGGGCTTATCATGCGATATTCTTAGTTGGGCGTAGTGAGAGAGAGAGAGAGAGATAGGATGATGGGCTCATCTCCCCTCTCTCTCTCTCTCTCTCTCTCTCTCTCTCTCTCTCTCTCTCTCTCTCTCTCTCTCTCTCTCTCTCTCTCTCTCTCTCTCTCTCTCTCTCTCACTACGCCCAACT
>CM065698.1:38844238-38846738 GCA_017654935.2 Phymorhynchus buccinoides | reverse complement strand
TCTCTCTCTCTCTCTCTCTCTCTCTCTCTCTCTCTCTCTCTCTCTCTCTCTCTCTCTCTCTCTCTCTCTCTCGTATATTTACTTGAATATTTCAACCATATCTCATGGTCTTCGTCATATTTACAAGTGAACAAATTAATGTTGTCTCTGCTCAGTTCAACAATTTGTTGTGATTTTTTTCTGTTTTGAAGTAAAGAATGTATGTGTACGTTCGACGTGCTTTTGTTGTTCTGTTTTGAAGTAAAGAATGTAATGTATGGGTCAGTTCAAGCTGCTTTTCTGTTTTGAAGTAAAGAATGTAATGTATGGGTCAGTTCAAGCTGCTTTTCTGTTTTGAAGTAAAGAATGTAATGTATGGGTCAGTTCAAGTTGTTCTTCTGTTTTGAAGTAAAGAATGTAATGTATGGGTCAGTTCAAGCTGCTTTTCTGTTTTGAAGTAAAGAATGTAATGTATGGGTAAGTTCAAGCTGCTTTTCTGTTTTGAAGTAAAGAATGTAATGTATGGGTCAGTTCAAGTTTTCTGTTTTGAAGTAAAGAATGTAATGTATGGGTCAGTTCAAGTTGTTTTGTTTTGAAGTAAAGAATGTAATGTATGGGTCAGTTCAAGTTGTTTTTCTGTTTTGAAGTAAAGAATGTAATGTATGGGTCAGTTCAAGTTGTTCTTCTGTTTTGAAGTAAAGAATGTAATGTTACGGGTCAGTTCAAGTTGTTCTTCTGTTTTGAAGTAAAGAATGTAATGTTACGGGTCAGTTCAAGTTGTTCTTCTGTTTTGAAGTAAAGAATGTAATGTATGGGTCAGTTCAAGTTGTTCTTCTGTTTTGAAGTAAAGAATGTAATGTATGGGTCAGTTCAAGTTGTTCTTCTGTTTTGAAGTAAAGAATGTATGTTACGGGTCAGTTCAAGTTGTTCTTCTGTTTTGAAGTAAAGAATGTAATGTTAAGGGTCAGTTCAAGTTGTTCTTCTGTTTTGAAGTAAAGAATGTAATGTTACGGGTCAGTTCAAGTTGTTCTTCTGTTTTGAAGTAAAGAATGTAATGTATGGGTCAGTTCAAGTTGTTCTTCTGTTTTGAAGTAAAGAATGTAATGTATGGGTCAGTTCAAGTTGTTCTTCTGTTTTGAAGTAAAGAATGTAATGTTACGGGTCAGTTCAAGTTGTTCTTCTGTTTTGAAGTAAAGAATGTAATGTATGGGTCAGTTCAAGTTGTTCTTCTGTTTTGAAGTAAAGAATGTAATGTATGGGTCAGTTCAAGTTGTTTTTCTGTTTTGAAGTAAATAATGTGTAGGTCAGTTAAACATGTCTCTGTGGAAGGGAAACATTAAAAGTGATTAAAAAAATCCAGAGACTGGGAGTTTACATTCAAGAGTAAAAAAAACAAACTTATTTAAACCAGTGCTTCGCCAAGCTTAAAAACAATATGGCCAATTGTTTTCATTAGTAGACAGCTTAGAAGACATTAAAACAAAATAATGTGCCTGCTAGGTTAGGTTAGGTACATTATAGTCACAGAGGCGTCTCTGTGAAATTCGGGTTGCTCCCACCTGGAGCCAGAGCCAGACCCAGAGGCGCGCCACCCAATTTTTTCTGTTTTTTGCATGCGATTTTTGTGTGACTGATGAGGAAGGAAGGGAGGGGGATACATTTTGACCATATGACAACTGTTTCGTTGCCACTGGGTTTAACGTATGCTAAGTGCATGGGCACACGGGACCTCTATCGTCTCTTTCGGATGAGACGATAGACCGCAAGGCCTAGTGCAAAGTGAGAGGAAAAATCCCCTGTACCCAGGTTCGAACTCGGGTTTACTTGATACGAAGCGAACGCGTTACCACTGTGCCACTCTACACTACAACGTTAGGCTTAATAATAATAATAATAATAATAAATAATAAATAAAGCTTCTATAGCGCTCTTCGATTATAAAAAATCATCCTCAGAGCGCTTTACAATATTACGAGAGGAAAAAAATTAATAAAAAAAGCTCAAGCCGTTCATCCCACTCACCCCTTTCACATACACATTATTGACACCATTTCAAAGAAGGGGGGAAAAAAAATAAAAAAATGAAAAATAAAATCAAGACATGGACAAACAGACCCCCACCCACCTCACCCTTTCAACACGCACGCCATTTATGCACTTAGGCTTACAAAATAAGTTTCCATATTTTCTGAAACAATTATACAAAAAAATGAAAGAAGCTTGTGTGGGATACAACACGCTGCAAAATAGGCTTACACCAGAGGCGGATCAAGAAGTAAAAGAAGGGGGGAGGGTTCCAACGGCACACACAGAGAAGACAGACAGAGAGAAGGACAGAGCGTGAGAAAAATTTAGACAGACGGAGACAGAGATAGAGACAAGCCAGAGACAGACAGAGATAAAATAATAATTAATTATAATTTCTTTATTTTGTAAAGCGCAAAAATCCATTGAAAATTCTCGATGCGCTTTACAATGATAAGATAATTTTTTTTATAAAAACGACTTAAGGGGGCTAGGC
>CM065698.1:38801738-38816738 GCA_017654935.2 Phymorhynchus buccinoides | reverse complement strand
GGTTGGGATTCGGCTGATTGCATTAGTTCTGCTCTAACAGACAGCTTCATTAATGAAAGTCAGTGTCCATAGAACAGGCTATTGATCAGCTGACTAGCGTGGCATTTGTTCAAGCCACGCCTGACAACCAGCGTCAGAAGACATCCGGGGACACACCGCTGTGAGTCAAACGCACACTGGACTGGACTGGAACCAATTTATTGTCAGATTAACTATAAAAGCTGTACTGACATTGACAAAAAAAGTAAAACAAAAAACGATGAAATTCAATAGATAATAAAGAAATTACACACAAATTTAAATTAAAAAACAACAACAACCCCCACCCCCCAAAAACAACAACACCCACCAACAACCGAACAAAACAACAAACAAACCTCTCTCTCTCTCTCTCTCTCTCTCTCTCTCTCTCTCTCTCTCTCTCTCTCTCTCTCTCTCTCTCTCTCTCTCTCTCTCTCTCTCTCTCTCTCTCTCTCTCTCTCTCTCTCTCTCTCTCTCTCTCTCTCTCTCTCTCTCTCTCTCTCTCTCTCTCTCTCTCTCTCTCTCTCTCTCTTCTCTCTCTCTCTCATCTCCAACTCTCTTTCACTCACCTTAATCACCCTATCTTAATCCATAACACATTTGTGCAATTACGTAGAATCTCAATCAAACACACACACACACGCTCACGCGCACACACACTTATCACACACATCACACGCACACATAGGCCTACACACATCACACGCACACACAGACCTACACACATCACACGCACACATAGGCCTACACACATCACACGCACACATAGGCCTACACACATCACACGCACACATAGGCCGCCTACACACATCACACGCACACATAGGCCTACACACATCACACGCACACATAGGCCTACACACATCACACGCACACATAGGCCTACACATACACACACGCACACATAGGCATACACGCACACATAGGCACACATAGGCCTCACACGCACACATAGGCACACACATCACACGCACACATAGGCCTACACACATCACACGCACACATAGGCACATACATCACACGCACACATAGGCCTACACACACACACACGCAGGCGCACACGCACACGCACGCACGCACGCACACGCACGCACGCACACACACACACACACACACACACACACACACACACACACACCTTAGCATATTTATTCAGGGAAACAAGACGAGCATGATAAACACCATACAATTCATCTCCCGAAGACTAATATCAGACAAATACACGCAAAATCGGCATAGACAGGCTTAGACAAAGCAGAGAAAAAACACCGGGCAGACAGACAAGTAGGCCTACCCATGCGTGTGTGTTTGAATGATTACGAGCTTGTGTTAGCATAATGTATGTGTGTATGTGCAATCAAACGGGATTTAAAGAAAACCAGCAATATTTCATTAGCAATATTTTAACACTGACTATTAACCTCAAGTTAGCAGAGGAGGCAAACACTTGGCTACATACAAACACACATGCACACACCTACTTCCAACCACGGATACCTGAATATACTCATACATGTCATGCATAGAAATAGCAGATACGTACTGATATTATAAATTTTGAGAATCAATAGAAAACAGTCATGATTGCATTCGCACAAGGAAATACATACATATCAGGTTCCATATGATTATGCCGTCTAAGCTTAGCAAATTAGTAATTAAGAAAACAGGTTTATTCGTGATTATCTTCATTGTTCTTTTTAATTACTCCTTTTCTCTTCTATTCCAACATACCTCCGTTTTACGGCTTCGAACAAAATACCAAGCAACAACTTTACAGTGTTTTCATTAGCCATTAGAATAGCCATGGCAAAAGCTGATGGCCGTGCAAAGAATTTACGAGGTAAATATTGTGATATAATATCAGAGTAATGTGGACATAGGGCCTACAAGTAAAAATGAGTTTCAGATTCTAAAACATTGGGACAAAAAGGGCAGCACATAATATCTGGTGAACTAGCGTGAAAACGATATTTATGAATTGGAGACACGCCAAGTCTAAAGTGTATAAGGACTTTTCTTATAGCTATGTTATTAATATCATAAACTACCTGAGGGAGGGTGGGAACAGATTTAAAAGATGCATAGAAAGAATAGCGTTCACCTGAAACATCACTATTCCAATCCTGACAGAAATAATCTATTAGTCTTTGCTTGAATTCCCGTAGGAATACATTATTGCTATATACACACCTTGGTTTTCCCAAGAGAGAGAGAGAGAGAGAGAGAGAGAGAGAGAGAGAGAGAGAGAGCAGCATGATCAAAACGAATGTGCATTACACAATAGGTGCTCATTCCCTCTGCAGTCATTCCTACGGGCCACTACGTGAATGGGATGAGTTCGCTTCGCGTTTTTGTTCCTCACGCTGTAGCCAACATAGGATGAAATATAACTCTGATCTCCTTTTTAAAATAAATCAGTCTCAACGAAGACTTTGGGCATGGGGCAGGACAATCATCCCCAAGAGGAATAATAGGGGGAAATGAGCAACAGCCAAAGGGAAGCAAAACCAAGCTTTATCCTCAAAAAAAGGATGAACCAGGCTTACCTATACATGGGTGCTCCTGGGACATTTCAAAAATCCCGCAAGCCCCGGCGGAGTGCAGGGACAGCGCCCCTCCTGGGGATTCCGGGGGGCAAAGCCCCATGGAAGCTGAAGGGAAACAACAGTCTCCAATGTAACTTACAGGCTCTCATTGCACTTTCACTTCTGGTTAAACTAAATTAATTTCATGACCTCTTTAACCAGCAACATGCATTGTCTCAAGTTCTCCTAATCCGGCGACGCCGGCTGCAGGCAATAAAAAAAATCCTGAACTTCAGGACATCCTGAAGCAGAGCATCCATGCCTATATGACCATCACCCACACAGGGTATCGCAACGTACAGTGGTGGAGAGAATTGTGTACAAATAAATCAACAATTATTCAAGAATGGCATAGCCTTTAAATCTTGAATGTGTTACACTTAAGCAACACACAACACAGAACACACTGCTATCTTGATAGAAGAATAAAAGAGTGAGGCTATGAGAGGAGATAGTGAAATAAAGAAGAAGAAACTCTCCATTAAATAATTATCTCTTCCAAAGATATTTTCACCAACAGGCAAGGATGACCCAATGTGGCTCAGTTGGTTAGAGTCAGTGGCACATAATGCACCAGGTTTACAAGTGTGAGGGTTCGAATCCAGCTTGGGTCAAAGTGGTGTGTCCTAGGGAAAAGCCATTCCCTTATTCAGCTAGAGTAGGCCATGTTGTCCCGGTAAAAGTGTCATGCATGCTGTGCGCCAATATCAGTCTAAGCGAAGACTTTGGGCATGGGGCAGAACAAACATCCCAAAGAGGAAGAATAGGAAGAAATGAGCAACAGCCAAAGGGAAGCAAACCCAAACTTTATATCCTCAAGAAAGGATGAACCAGGCTTGCCTATATGGCCATCACCCACACAGTAAGGGAAAGAAACTCATTAATTAACTCCCTCCACCAAACGTTGTTTTCTAGTTTGTGGTGGTGTATGGCTTTGACTTTGACCTGAGTGTTGAGTTGAGTGTGTGTGTGTCGTAAGTCATACGTTTCGTTAGTGTGTGTGTGTGTGTGTGTGTGTGTGTGTGTGTGTGTGTGTGTGTGTGTGTGTGTGTGTGTGTGTGTGTGTGTGTGTGTGTGTGTGTGTGTGTGTGTGTGTGTGTGTGTGTGTGTGTATGTGTGCGCGCGTGCGTGTGTGTGTGTGTGTGAATATTCTGACAAATAAATATAGGTGAAACTAGTGGTGTTAAAAAAACGGTTCGATAAAACCGGTTCGAAGAGTGAACACCGGTTTAAAACCGGTTCGGATTTTTTAACCGGTTCTCAACTCTAATAATAATGATACCTTCTGTAATACCACGCTTATTCTGCTTTCGGTACTAGGGGAAGACGGGGTAAAAAGCGCATGGGCGGGTAAGAAGCCCACCCCAATTATCTTATGAAATAAAGAAAATTTCAGTCAAATTTGCCCATGAGACGAATGCTAGACATTAACGCTCGTCTCATGGGCAAAATGAGACTGAAATTTGCTTCATTTCATGAGATATTTGGGGTGGGCTTCTTACCCGCCCATGCGCTTTTTACCCCGTCTTCCCCTATAACTGATCACGGGAAATTAATCTAACGGTGATTATTGCAGTGGCTTGGATGATTCATTTTTGTTTTTGTATTATTTTTTGCCTGTCTTTTTCCATCTTTCCACCCACTTCTCTGGCACAGAAAGACAAGATGATCGTAATTAAAATGCATAAAAAAAGGCCTTGACAGACAGAAAGACCGAAATACAGGCACTCACACACAGAGAGAGAGAAAGAGAGAGAGAGAGAGAGAGAGAGAGAGAGAGAGAGAGAGAGAGAGAGAGAGAGAGAGAGAGAGAGAGAGAGAGAGAGAGAGAGAGAGAGAGAGAGAGAGAGACAGAGAGACAGACAGATACAAGACAAAAACAGAAAGACAGAGACAGAGGAAAGCAGAGAGAGACTGACAGACAGCAAAGCTGACTGAAGCCGGGTTTTTGTTTACTCCCACCCGTTCACCTACACTACAGGTAGGGATTATTGCGAACTCACTCACTGCCACTGTTACCCTACTTAACACTTCCCACCTTCCACCTTTTCGCCTTCCAGGTGGGAAGTAAGAAAGTTGGCTTCATTCTTTGCAAGGTTGGTAGGCTGTGAAGTAATCACTCTTTGTGACATTTAGGCTTTTTGCAGACAGGCACTACTGTGACAAACCATAGCAACAACAACAACAACATACAGTATTTATATGGCGCTGAATCTTGATAGAAATCAAATCAAAGCGCACACACACGTTAGCATTCATAGCGCATTCAATCACAAACGCAATACAAAGCGAACACACGATGACATAAATGGAATAGGGGAAGACGGGGTAAAACGCGCATGGGCGGGTAAGAAGCCCACCCCAATTATCTCATGAAATGAAGCAAATTTCAGTCTCATTTTGCCCATGAGACGAGCATTAATGTCTAGCATTCGTCTCATGGGCAAATTTGACTGACATTTTCTTTATTTCATGAGATAATTGGGGTGGGCTTCTTACCCGCCCATGCGCCTTTTACCCCGTCTTCCCCTATAGCAGAAACAGACCTAATGGCAAGAGAGAGAAGAGAAAGAGAGCGGAGCTTTAATGAGCCTCAAAGCTCTTCAAACGAAGAATGGCTAATTTGAACGGGAAAGAAACGAGTGCAGAATAACGAAACAAAAAACAACAAACAAACAAGAGTAAAAGGTGGACCCAAGTCAATCCTGAAGCTCAGTCAAAACACTTCTTTTGGTGAATAAAACCCTTCTTACATACTCTTTTTAAAAAAAGCACTTTTTTAATAATTCGTTAAAAGGCGTGAACACACACCTAGAACAACAGGAAGACCTGCCACTTTGGAGGGGTTGGACATTTCGTTGAAACCGATCAGATCAGTTATTATTTTATTTGGCCTAAGCGACTCAAACAGCCATTAGAAAAGAGAAGTCACACACGCTTTCTCTTTCATTCAAAAAAATCTGAGTTACGGAAAACTCGCCACAGTAAAATTTGGCAGTTTGGGCGATTTGATTTCTTGGAAACTAGAGCAAAGTGAATGTTGCGATCTCTGTAAAGGTAGTCTTTCTGGGGATCTCGACACGTTTCTGGCAACAACAAAAACAACCAATCTGCTCGACTGCTCTCTTAAAGAAGATAAGGCTGTAGAGAAAGAAAAAAGCGGAACAGTTTTCTTCTTCTGGGTTCCCAGGCCCTAGGCCCTACATTTTGTTATTATGGACAAATAGATTAATTACGTATGTGTCCGGTCTTCAGTTTTCACTGGTCTCCCAACTGCATTCAGCCAACAATTTCTGATTACAGAGCTTATGGGAGAACATTATTTGTAAGCGTATTGTTGGAAAACAGGCAGGAGAATGGGCCAAAGAGGCAGAACAAATCAGTCGAAGATGGTAAGAAAAGGAAACTATAGAGTCAAAGAATAAGATAAGAGGAAGTTGCTAGCACAGAACTTCCACAAGGAGAGGGGACTATTTGTGCCGATTAGATCCTCTCGATGGCTTAGAGTCATAACGGACTATCTTTAGATAGTCCATTGACTTATTATTGATGTTTTTGCAAAAACTAAGAACTTGTATTAAAAAAGACTGCAAATAATGTAAAATGGGGATTATGCTTTTTATATTTCTGCAGTCTTTTTATGAAACATGTTATTAGTTTTCACAATATGTTCAATAATACGTCAATGGACTATGTAAAGATAGTCCGTTTTGACTCCAAGCCATCGCAAAAGTCTGGTGTCCCCACAAGGGGGAAGAGAAGCAGTAAGGAACAAGAAAGACAAACAGTAAAGAAAAACAAGAAACACACACAAACAAGAACACTAATGACCAGATTCGGGGACAATCACAAACAAGAACACTAATGACCAGATTCGGGGACAATCACAAACAAGAACACTAATGACCAGATTCGGGGACAATCACAAACAAGAACACTAATGACCAGATTCGGGGACAATCACAAACAAGAACAAAACGTGGAAACTGTACACCCAGACTGACCTGTGTATGCAAGATGCATGCAGCAATTCGAAGCTTGCATCGACGTGTCCTTGGCCGTGGGTGTGCACGTCTTTCTTGAGCAGAGAATGTTGTTGTTCTCATTCTTTTCTTGATCGTTTCAATCTTCAAGGGCATCTGCTGTCCAGAAAACTTTGCATCGAGCATGTGCCTTCAACTTTGTATGGTAGGATGGGTGTCTTTTATTAATATTTTTGGCACAGAAAAAAATCCTTGTCTTTTTCTTGATCCTTTGTGTTGTTTCATCGGTGGAAGGATGTCTTTCTTTTGGTACAGAGTAGTATAGTAGTCCTTTTCTTTATCATTTGAATCTTCAAAAGGTTAAAAACATCTTCACCATCAAAACTCAGCTTAGTTAGTGTTTTGTCGGAGTGTGTGGGGGTCCTTCTTCAGGCAGAGAATATTATTGCTGTTCGTTTCTTCATCGTTCAGTCTCCAAGGCCCGTTGAGGTTGAGAAAACTTCACCATGAATGATGCTGTCACCTCGGCTTGTGTTGTTGTGGCAAGACTCCGCGCTGAAAACCTGCCAAATCACACAGGTGCACAAGTAAGATTAGCTCCCAGGCCCTGTAGACATGAGTACGCATTAGACACTCAAAACGGGGATTAGTATGTAAATTAGGCTAAACAGCCAATCGTTTTGGGAGTTTAGTCTAATTTACATACTATTCCCCGTGTTGACTGTCTAATCCATACTCATGAGTACAAGGCCAGATGAAAATCAACTAAGCTCGCTTTTGTCTACGCCAGCTGCGTTGTGGCTAAACGATTTAAGAAGTAAGGGGAGGGGGGGGGGGGGAAGAGGATTACAAGTTTTTACCCTCCCCATGTCTCTCAACCACAAGTAAATGTCTTCTCTTCGACCCCTGCCCTCCAAGGAAACATGTATGCACGCTACGTGATTCAAAACATGTCGGTCCGCCGTAATACGTTGTACAAAGCCCCGTTGTAAAAGTAAATCGCCTTGGACAGTTGCCTTATTATTCGGCTATGCCATTGTTGGACAGGGACCGTCCCGTCGTGTTGCTATGTCATGTGGGACACGGTCCTGTTGTGTAGTTATGTTATGGGCTTAATTACCCGGTAGCAAATGATTCATTGTGAAGCAATGTTTACATTAAGCAATGGCCCGTCGTCTACTAATTGTACATTGGAGAATGTCCCGTTTTGTCCTGCTTCGCAGTTATGTTATAGGCCCCTATCAGCAAATGAGTACTTGGAGAATTGTTACATTAGGCAATGGCCCGCCATCTATCAATGGTACATTGGAGAATGTTCCGTTTTGTCCTGCTTCGCAGTTATGTTATAGGCCCCTATCAGCAAATGAGTACTTGGAGAATTGTTACATTAGGCAATGGCCCGCCATCTATCAATGGTACATTGGAGAATGTCCCGTTTTGTCCTGCTTCGCAGTTATGTTATAGGCCCCTATCAGCAAATGAGTACTTGGAGAATTGTTACATTAGGCAATGGCCCGCCATCTATCAATGGTACATTGGAGAATGTCCCGTTTTGTCCTGTTACGCAGCTAAGCTTACACTGGAGAATGTCAATCAAATCAAAATCAACTTTATTATAAAAAAAAACTGGGGGCACAAGAAAATGAATACAAACACCATTCACACCTGCGGCATCAAACATTACAAACAATAGCCTAAAAGACCCCATAACAGTACACATCAACATACTATTACATGGGCTCCCAAATTATTATTTTAACAGTACTCATCACCATATAGACAGGTACATAATACCATCATGCACAGATGCACCACCATACACATACACACATATACATGCACACACACAGTTGCTGGAATTTCACATGTGAATCATTTTTTGTTAAACGCTAATTAACTTATCTCCATTAACAAATATTGATATATGAAACAAGACAAGAAGCAATTAGGACATAAACTCAGACATGGAGATGCCCTTCGTGTACCAAGAGGTGTGAATAATAGTAGAAAAAAATAACAGAGTGGGGTTCGTGATATCAACTAAGGTTCAGAACTCTTTTAAAATAGCCTTTATGAAACAAACTAAACGGATGAGAGTTCTTTTATTTTTTGACTGAAATAAGGAATTAAACTTTATTATGTTTGGGTTTTTTAAACAATAATTGGACAAATAACGTTTTCTAGCATCCTGGAACGTTTGACATTCAAAAACATAATGACATTCATCACCTAGAGCTTGGTGGTCGCACTTAAAACAAAACCTTTCACTATGGCCCAGTTGTGCAGCAGTAGAGAATCGCATATAAGATTGTCCCGTTGAGCAGCAATAGATAATCACACACTCATACTCTCTCTCTCTAACTCTCTCTCTCTCTCTCTCTCTCTCTCTCTCTCTCTCTCTCTCTCTCTCTCTCTCTCTCTCTCTCTCTCTCTCTCTCTCTCTCTCTCTCTCTCTCTCTCTCTCTCTCTCTCGTCCCTGTCTAGAGTGATAAAAAAAAGAGTCCCGAATCTTGCTTTTGGTGTAGAAGGTATTCGAACCGTTGATCCATATTCTTGATTCGTGTTAAATTCACAGTAGCAAAAGGAACCACCATAGCGCTGCACCAGTGACGTGCATTGATCACTCCAATAATTATGGTCAATACATAGTAAATGTATTTCTCTAGGTGGGAAGGAAAACTATAATAAACCTTAGTGACCTAATAAGGCCTGAACTGACTGAAGTTTGTTTTACGTCCTCCCGGCACAAAGCCATATGGGACATCAATAAGGCCCCATCCTCATGCCTTAATAATGGCAACGTGTCCTTTTTCTTCAGTGTTCAAATTCTGATCGCTTCTCGGCCTTTTGGCTAAGACAGTGATTCAGGAACATACATTTTTGTTTATATCCTGGTTGGTTTGTTCAGCCCGTCGTACATGGCGAAAGCCGATACGCGACGTTAAACTGAACTACCCCCTTTTTCTTCAGCAGACAACTGAGTTGGCAAAAACGTCAGACACGTGGGGAAAACTATCATAAACCTTAGCGACTCAATAAGGCCCCATCCTCACGCCCTAAGAAAGGCTACGTGTCCTTTTTCTTCAGCAGAGAACTCGGTTGGCAAAAACGTCCGACACTCATTGTCGGGACGAAGTTCACAATCTTGTAAGGGTTGGCGCGGCAATCCCAGAGCTGTGCCTGTATCTCCATCTTGCCTGGTCGGGCGTCCTAGAGCATCGTGGGCTGGGCAGAGCAGAGCTGCAAGATATGTTCTGGAATTTGGTGTCCTGAAACATTCATCTGTGCGGGCGAGTTTCAGTCGATTGAGGTGGTTTAGTGGTATGCAAAGGCCAGTCCTTAGCCGGAAGAAGATTGTTTGCCGGTGTCTCTGCATGGAGCTGGTGAATTGGATTAAACGCCATCTTCTTTGCCTAGCCTTCTCCGCAGAGACTGGTGGATGATAGTTTGGGCTTCCCTGCAGGTCACCTGGTGGTTGAACCGCTCCATTTTTCTGCCTGCTTTGGAGAGAGCGTCAGCCTTCTCGTGTCCTGTGATCCCACAGTCAGATGCGATCCACTGGAGTGTGATGGAGGACCGTTTTGAAAGATCGTGGACGGTTTTCTTGATGTTATTCGGGTCTTGTTCATTTCTGGTGCTTTGAAACAGGGATCAGGAATCTACGGTCCGTGAAGAAGACAATCTTTGGTAGCAGGTTTGCAGATTTTGAAAGCATTCTGTAGCACATGGAGCAGTGCTAACGTTTCGACTTTATAGTTGGAAGAGATCTTTCCTTGTGGAAGAGCCTGGGGATCATTGTTCTATTAGTTTTCCTAATGAAGATGCCTCCTCCATTCTTTACTGCTCCCTCTGCCGGAGGATCCGTCTGTAAAGATGCGAGTCCTCTCGCTGGGATAGTACTGGTTCTCCATTGCCAGATCTTTCTGATACTCGTCCATAAGTCTTTGTATTCTTTGGAACTAAATATCGATTCTTTCGGTGGTAGCAAATGGTTTCTGAGTTCGCTGGTTAATGCCGAAAATCTAGACCTGAACAAAACAAACCACAATCGTTTTATAAACACATACAATCATTTGTATGCAACACTGACTAAACACAAGAACAAACAAACAAACAGCAGCAAACAGGCAAAATTAACTGAATTAGACATAGAAACGAAACCACTGACACAATGCGAATGTTCGGAGAGAGATCGAGACAACATACAAACAAGTACACAACTGTAAAGTGACTTTAATCATACAAAATAACAAAACAGTTGAAAGTTTGACAAATTTGTCTTTACAGACGAATAACTTACAAAATAAAACAGCAAAACAACAAGACAATAATGTGCCCGCGTGTGTTTCGAGACCGCAAATGATGAAGTTAACCTTAAGCTAAAATTCAAGGCATGTGTTGGTGAACACAATTCAAAAGTGAAGGAGAGAGTGAAGGAAGAGTGAGAGGATGGAGGTTAGAGACAACATGAATTGTATGACTACAACACTACAATTCCCGGAGACAGTCAGTAGATAATCACCAATGGCAAAGGCTGTTGAGAACGAAGTGTGAGAAGGAGAGGGGGGGGGGGGGGGGGGTCAGAAAATGTTGGTGTGAACTTAGAGGGTTAAATAAGAGAGAAAATGAATGAAAAATGCAGTGAAATGTATAAAAGTGGTCAAATGTTACAAATGATGACACCATAACATTACCGGGTGAAATTTTTTGTGTTAATAATTAAATAGTATGAATGAAGTTTGAAGTGGAAAGAGGGTTCGGGAATGAATTTGCCGCCTAAGGTCTGACCCCAAAGTGGGTAGCCCCACCCTTGCATCGATCTGGGGTGAGAAGCCAATCGGAAGTCCGCGAGGAGAGAGAGAGACGGACACATAGACATGGACAGATAACAAAAAAGAGAGAGAGAGAGAGAGAGAGAGAGAGAGAGAGAGAGAGAGAGAGAGAGAGAGAGAGAGAGAGAGAGAGAGAGAGAGAGAGAGAGAGAGAGAGAGAGAGAGAGAGAGAGAGAGAGAACACTGAAAAACTGTATTGGTTTAGCAATTTAAAACGAGAAAAGCTGAAAAGTAGGCTGACTAGTCCCGTTTCTCTCCTACACACACACACACAAGCGCGTTGACACCCCCCCTACACCCCCCCAACACACACACAAGAAGACAAAGAAAGCCAGGAAAAGGAAAATAGACCGCAAGAAGTCTCTACAAACATGACAAGGGAAGTAACAACAGAAAACAAGTTGCCCTGAGTTTTACTTAGTTGCCTCCCGTGAACTTTTGAAAACCTATACCTGGACTAATACTGCAAACTCCGCTTATAAGGAAGTGGGGGGGGGGGGGGGGGGGACTTTTTGTAACTTCCTTTTAACCGACGTTTCTTATATCCGAACGTCGGTTATAAGGAATTTTGCGATATTTAGTTCCTTGCGTGCGTGAGTCGTGTGTGTGTGGTGTATGTGTGCATGCGCATGTTTGTGTTGTGTGTATGTGTGTGTGTGATGCGTTTATGTAGGGCCCTATGTGAGTGTATATAGGTATGGTGTGTGTGTGTGTGTGTGTGTGTGTGTGTGTGTGTGTGTGTGTGTGTGTGTGTGTGTGTGTGTGTGTGTGTGTGTGTAGTATTTGTGTGTGTATGTTGTCGTGAATATATATTGTTATTTCATGCTTGCGAATTGTGTGACAATGCATACTTGTATTATGCCTATTATAAGTAGTAGTAGTAGTAGTAGTAGTAGTAGTAGTAGTAGTAGTAGTAGTAGTAGTAGTAGTAGTAGTAGTAGCAGCAGCAGCAGCAGCAGCAGCAGCAGCAGCAGCAGTAGTAGTAGTAGTAGTAGTAGTAGTAGTAGTAGTAGTAGTAGTAGTAGTAGTAGTAGTAGTAGTAGTAGCAGCAGCAGCAGCAGCAGCAGCAGCAGCAGCAGCAGTAGTAGTAGTAGTAGTAGTAGTAGTAGTAGTAGTAGTAGTAGTAGTAGTAGTAGTAGTAGTAGTAGTCACAGCAGTTGTTGTTGCTGATTGTTATGTGCCTTTTTTACCGGCCAAACGAAGCCTGACCGGTATTGTTTTGTCTGCTCATGTCATTGGATTTTTGTCACAGTTTGATGTTTTTGTTCCATTTCAATTCTGTGTAAAGCGCATAGCTGTAGCCTACATAATAATAATAATAAATAAAGCTTCTATAGCGCTCTTCGATGATAAAAAAATCATCCTCAGAGCGCTTTACAATAATACGAGAGGGGGAAAACCCCCCAAAAAAAACAACAACAACCAACTCACGCCGTTCATCCCACGGATGTAGTATTTCACATACACATTATTGACACAAATTCAAAGAAGGGGATTTTAAAAAATAAAAATAAAAATCAAGGCATGGACAAACAGACCCACACACACCTCACCCTTTCAACACGCACGCCATTTATGCACTCACAAATTCTCGGGGAGGGAGAGGGGGGGTGTCATACGAGCTCACAAATTCCCAAAACAATATGTGAATGTAAAACAATATTACGAGAAAGGCAGAGAGAGCGAAGGAGAGAGGGGGGGGGGGGGACAGAGGGGGGGGGATGAAAGGGCATAGGGGGGGGGGGGGAGTGGGGAGAAAGAAGTAAAGTCAGAGAGAAAGAAAGAACACACACACACACACACACACACACACACACACACACATATATAAGAAGGAAAGCGCATCAGTCTACCTGATCCAGGCACACCTCTCTACATTCCTCCTCACCGGGAGTATGTTGTGTGTTTACTACGATTTCTATGACCTCCCTTATTGAATCCTTCACTGGATCCACCAACATGGCATCCCATCTCTTCTACTCTCTTCGAGGGATTGTAACTTTAGAACATTATTATTTTTGTTATTTTACACAAGATTGTTACCATTTCTTTTTAATTAAGTGCTGGTTTGCTTTTATTGTGGACTTTCAATCTGGTGCAAAGAGGACAACCTTTCTCTTGTAGAAAGTCTTCTAGCTCAGTTTGAATGTTCACTGTGGACATACATTGCAGGCCGATATGCAGACTGAAGAATCTTTCTCAAAGATGAAACAGCTGTCTTTGCATAGGCATTGTCGATCTCCCCCATTGGGAGAAAAAAGTAAATCAGCACATTATTTTCTTTTATTCTTTTCAGAACACAGAATAAATTGTAAAGTTAAAATTAAAGTTATTCAGTTTCTTTCTTAGGCTCACAAATTTAAATATTGGACACAAAACAAGTTTTTTTCAAGCAAACTATATATATATAAGAGGAAAGTTTAATGGTGTGGTTGTTTTTTCTTCTTCAATTCTTGTACGTTTATATATATATATATACGCACACGCACGCGCACACACACAGAGGCACACTTTACACGGGGTTTGTGTGTGAGATTGAAATTGAAATTATGAAGGGGAAAGGAACTTTTTGAACAGATGAGTCTTAAGGCCAGACTTGAATGCAGACAGGGACAGAGCAGACCGGAGGTAGAAGGGGAGCGAATTCCAGATGGTGGGTACTTGATAGCTGAAAGAGCGGTGACCAAAGGACTTAAGTTTCATGCGGGGGACTTTGAGGAGTTTCTCGCTGCTAGAACGGAGAGTGCGGGATGGTTGATAGGTGATGAGATGGTTGGACAGGTATGTTGGCAAAGTGTTTTGAAAATGGCGGAAAGCGAGGATTGCTAGTTTGTACTCAATGCGAGCATGAATTTGCAGCCAGTGTAGTTTGATCAGAAGGGGGGTGACATGGGTTCTTTTTGATTTCCTCAGGACGAGTCTGGCTGCATTGTTTTGTATTCTTTGGAGACGATTGATTTGAACTGCGGGGAGTCCGGCAAGAGTTGCATTGCAATAGTCAAGTTTGGAAAAGACCAACGAACATACTAGTTGAGTAGCGGCTTTTTCAGAGAGTGAAGGACGGATTGAAGCAATCTGTCTCAGAGCGAGGTAGGCGGAACGGCACAAGTGGCTGATCTGGGTGTCCATGGACAAAGAACTGTCCAAATAGTAGGATGGGCGCTACATAAATGTTCCTCATTATCATCATCATCATATAGTAATAAGCCAACTGTCCGTGTGTGTGTGTCTGTGTGTGTGTGTGTGTGTGTGTGTGTGTGTGTGTGTGTGTGTGTGTGTGTGTGTCTGAAACACAAAACGGACCTTATAACTCCGCCGTTTTTCGACCGAATCGCTTCAAATTTGCTGTGAGCCCTAACGGGCCGATGGCAACGGCAACCGAGGCGGCCGTGTCATTTGCGCGGTTCGGCAAATGCGCGAAACGCGCATCCGCCGGCCTCTCGGCGCCCGTATCTCCGGTGTTTCTGGACCGATTGCGGCCTTCAAATTTGGCAGGAAGATCACCGGAGATGGTGACTATCCGTGTACCAACCCGGAAGCGAATCGGTTCAGAAACGCGCGCGCTATACGACTCCG
>CM065698.1:38734238-38796738 GCA_017654935.2 Phymorhynchus buccinoides | reverse complement strand
AACTGCTAATTGGTATGATAATTTTAATTCTATGATGGATACAGTGATTCTTGATACCAAAGAAGTAATTTTATTTGGGGACTTCAACATAGATTTAACATTGTCAGGTACTCATTGGAGTCATTCTTATGCTACATATGGTCTGGAACAAGTAATCGATCGTCCGACACGTATTACAGATAAAACAGCTACGTTAATTGACCACATTTATGTAAATACAAAATCTAATATACTTGAATCATGTTCAGTACAAACTGGTTGTAGCGACCACTGCTCTATTTGTGTAACATGGAATAAAAAAGGTGTCAAAATTCCAAAGCCAGGGCACAAGGAAATTTTTTACAGATGTTTCACTAACTTCGACGAAACTACTTTTATAAGTGATCTATTAAATTCCGGACTAGATTTTGTTTATCAAATAAGAGACCCTGATGATGCAGTTGATTACTGGACCCGTACGTTTATTTCTGTATACGATAAACATGCCCCTTTTAAAAAGAAAAGAGTAAAACATTCTATTAAACCACCTTGGATAACAAAAGAAATTGATGATGAAAGATATAAAAGAGAAAG
This sequence comes from Phymorhynchus buccinoides, assembly GCA_017654935.2. Lineage (NCBI taxonomy): Eukaryota > Metazoa > Mollusca > Gastropoda > Neogastropoda > Raphitomidae > Phymorhynchus > Phymorhynchus buccinoides. The sequence continues at coordinate 38,796,165 of CM065698.1, read as the reverse complement.
TTTACTGTTGTCCAAGGATAAGGAAAAATTGCAGCAACAAACAAACAAAGTAAACTCAATGAAACGCAAAGCAAAAACAAAATATTTTCAAAATTTAATTTGTTCATCACAAAATCAAAAATTGGTCTGGAAAGCCATTAACATGTTAACTAATGCTAACTCCAACAATCACAATCCAATAAACGAAATATCACCTGATGACATTAACCTTCATTTTACTAACGTTGCTAACAACATAATTTTAAATGACAAATCCAACCAAAACGATTTATCAGTTCTGCAAGAATTCTGTCGATCAAAGAACATTACTTCAACCTTCACCATTCCGCCCATTTCAGTCAATGAAGTACTGTTCGAACTCTTACATTTAAAACAGTCAGGGAGTCGCGATTTAGATGGAATGGATGGGAAAATACTGAAAACCGCTTCATTTGCTATAGCAGACACTCTCACTTACATATATAACTTATGCATTGATAAAAAACAGTTTCCTCTAAAATTCAAGCAAGCAAAAGTTATACCATTACATAAAAGCGGTGATCGATCAAATCCAGCTAACTACAGACCTATATCAATATTAAGTATATTGTCTAAACCACTTGAAAAGCACATCCAAAAACATTTGAATTCTCATTTGAATCATTACGATTTAATAAATGAAAATCAGTCTGGTTTTAGACAAAATCACTCCTGCCATACTGCTCTTATACAACTAGTAGATAGATGTCTTTCAAATATCAATAACAACGAATTTACAGGTGCTTTATTCATAGATTTTGCTAAAGCGTTTGATGTTATCAACCATTCACTTTTAATTAAAAAAACTTACTCATTACAACATATCTAGCAGTGCTTTGTGTTTCATTGCGTCGTTTCTTACTGATCGACAACAGCTGGTTGAAATCAATTCTGTAAGGTCAAAGTTACTCCCGATAAAGTTTGGTGTTCCCCAGGGATCAGTCTTGGGGCCACTTCTATTTTCAATCTACATTAACGACTTGCCTTTGTACATTAAATGCTGTTGTGAAATGTTTGCTGATGACACTTCATTGCAATCTAGCAGTGCCAGTCCTTTTGAATTAGTAGACAATCTGCAGACCAATGTTAATAAGCTAACTGAGTGGACAGAATTGAACCACATGTCTCTTAATGCACAAAAAACAAAATGTATGTATATAACCACACGTCAAAAGCGAAAGAAGATGAACTCTGTGTTTCCTCCATTGTATGTCAAAGATAAAATAATTGAAGAAGTTTCCTCCCATAAAGTGTTAGGGGTTATCATTGATAAGGACGTATCGTGGAGTGATCACATTAATGACCTCGGTAAGCGTATCTCTAAAAGAATTTACCAGTTATCAAAAATAAAGAATTTCTTAGACCTTCATTCAAGAAAACTCTTTTTTCATGCACACATCTTACCTCTTATAAATTACGCATCCACGTTATGGGATAGTGCTAGTGAAAATAATCTAAAATACATAACTCGCTTACACAAAAGAGCTTTAAAGCTTGTCCTACTTAAGTCTACTAGTTTGACAATAATTGACTATAAACAACTAAACATCCTTCCGTTTAAAGAAAGACTTTTCTTAAACAAATGCCTATGTATGTACAACATCGTAAACGGAACAGCCCCAAATAAAATAATAAGTTCCTTTACATTAAATGAAAATCGACATACTCATAAGCTTTCATTTCCTAAGCCCCATAACGATCTGTTCAAATCCAGCTTGACATACTCTGGGGGAAACACATGGAACAACTTGCCATCATTCTTGAAATCATGTCCATCTAAACCAGCTTTTAAAAAAGCTTTAAAGAAGCACCTGGTTGATAAATTGTAATCTGGCATTATTGAGATGTATATATGCATTGATTGTTCTTATGTCTGGAAATATTCTTTTCTTCCTTCTATCTTCCCTTTCCTTCTGTTTTTTGTTTTGTTTTCCAATTGTGTGTGTGTGTGTGAGTGTGTGTGTGTGTGTGTGTGTGTGTGTGTGTGTGTGTGTGTGTGTGTGTGTGTGTGTGTGTGTGTGTGTGTGTGTGTGTGTGTGTGTGTGTGTGTGTGTGTGTGTGTGTGTGTGTGTGAGTGAGCGTGTGTGTGTGAGTGAGCGTGTGTGTGTGTGAGTGAGCGTATGTGTGTGTGTGCATATGCGCACACGCGCGCATGTGTGTATGTGAGTGTTTCCTCCCCCAGCTTTCTCTCCCTCTCTCTTCCTCCCTATTCCCTTCTCTCTCTTCTGTTTGGTTCTTTGTTGTTGTTTTTTTCTTTCATTATACTGATCATAATGTTTTCTGTTTTGTGTTCCTGTAAATATGTTAAGTTCATTGATTTTTGATTGATGTGTATTTTTTTTTATGAGGGCAGGATGAAAAAAAGCTTTGTTAGCTTATTCTTTAACCCTCAATAAAGATGATTTTGACTTGACTTGACTTTGACACACATGCACACACGCTCGCTCGCGCCACACAGTTATTTATTTGTTAAAAATGTTTATATATAACTTATCATAAGGCTAACAGTACTTAATCCAGTATCACAATGATAACCCAAATTTAGGCCAGAACCCGCCTATGAAAAAATATATAAAGAACATTAGACAACGTTTTATTTCCCCCCAAACTCAAGAAGCATCCCAGATTCTTTAACTTTGCAAGTCCTACTTACTTACTATAATAATTGATTGGCAATGTACAAACCAACGGCCGCCATTACTTAAATTCTTGGCAGAAATGATAAAGATAATAACATAACATAGGCCTACTGTATAACCAGTTATTTGGGTTGTTTATATTCAAAAGACGCCTTGTAAACATGGGGAAAGCTTGACTTCTAAAAATAATAACAGAGTAATGATTGGTCATGTGACAGTGCGTCGATAACGTCATTTTCTTGCGATTTGGAAAATTAATCCGCAATTCACTTAGACATTTGCTTGTATCCAATCATGTCCCTACAAAATTTAGTAATTATCACGGTAGATTACATATTTTTAGAATGTATATCTGATATAACCCATTGCTATGTCCCCAGATTAGGGACTAATTTGAATGCGTATGAAGATACCTGTTTACATGAGTGCGCAGGTTTCAGTTACGCCATCTTCATTATAAAGCAGAAAGAACGTTGAAAACGACCGAACAACCACAGTTCTGAAGCACAATCTCCGGGTCATCAAGATATCAGTCAACACATTCTTAGGCCTACATCATGAAGTGGCAATACAAAGAAGAACATCCATTTGAGAAACGACGGGCTGAGGGTGAAAAGATCCGAAAGAAGTATCCCGATCGTGTGCCAGTAAGTGCAAGTAATCTAACAGTAAACATCTCAAAATGGATTTGTTCTCAACATATGAATATGATATAATACAGTGCGAAATCGATTATGATGTACCATCACATTTTATCTTTTGTGTATTTTGTGACCGTGGGCCCTCAAGAGAAGAAGAAGAACTAAGGCCGTGTACAGTACACACATAAGCTGATATTCTATGCGGAAACCCGTGCACAATCCATAAATAAGTGAAACAAAGAACTTAAGAAGAAAAAAGATTTGCGCACGTGTCCGAATTTCCCCTATGTGCGTACACTTTTATCCTTCTTTCTTCTACTTAATTTAGGGTTTTCCGTAAGGAACTTACGCGTCTAATCATGTGAACCCGGCCTAAACCTATCCCTAACCACTAAACCAGTAACCCTAACCCTATCCATAACTCTTCGCACATGCGCAGACATGTTGAGAACAAATCCATTTTGAGAATACCACAGTCTACTAACAGTACTAACGCTAGGTAGTCTACTAACACTAACAGTACACAAAAAAGGAATGGCAGGCCGAGGCTCTGGGTACGGGCCCGTATGACGTATCTCACATTCTCCATGCTACGGGTACGGCACTCAATCACGGGACGCATAAATTGTGCTTAAATGTCTTCAAAAACTACTAACTGAAGTATTTTTACGGGTATAATTTGACCGACTGGCTAGACTGAATGACTGCAGATTAACACACACAGTTTGGACAATGACTTAGCACAGCTGTATCAGTGTATGCACACACATTTACTCATGCACACACTCCCCCCGACTTTATGAAGAAAGCTCTTGGGTCCAGGAGGGGATAGAAGGGTATCGAGCGAGCTGAAGTCCTGCACCAGGGCTGTTCGACTGGCAGGAATAGGAAAAACAACGACACTAATGGCACAAGCAACAGCTCTCAGAAGACTGTACTTTCTGAGTGTTTGAGCTTGCCAAATAGTTAGGGTTTGATCATGGTCTGTCTCTGAACTGCCTTGGAGGCTCACACAGCTTCCAAGCTGGCTGTGGGGTAACATGAACACCAGATACCCGGGGTATCCTACCACAGAGGAAGACCTAGACTGTCACAGTGTCAGACGCACCAACATGGCACGCCCGCAAACCTTCAGACGCACCATAGGTGTACGCCCGCAAACTGTCAGACACTTGGACTGAATGTGCCAGGAAACTGACAAGTACACGGGGTATAAAGTGACCAGGTCACACCATCAGGCACACCCTCCGAGTGTCCTTGAACACTGACTTCCACGCTGTTCTGAGACACTAGGGAACCGACAAGCACATCATTGTCCAGAATACACCAGACCACTAGGCGCACACCTAGTGCAGACCTGAGGGTTGTCTGGTACACTCACAGGGTATGCAATTGCAAGAACACTGTGGGATACACCACAAACAGTCAGGTGCATTCCCAAAATGCCCAGGAAATCTGTCAGGCACAGCAGACATACCATGCCAATATGTCCGGGAACTGTCAGGCACACCAACTTGACCAAGTACCAGGAAACTGACCGACGGACTCACTGGGAACTGCCAAGCACATCATGTGCCAGAAAACAAGCAGACAAATCCACCATGGGTGTCGGAACAGTCAGGTGCAGCCTCGGCTTGCACCAGAGACAGGGCAGACACTTTATCTGAATGGCTCATGGGATTTTGCCCCCTGTCATGAGCCTCCAAAACACCTTCCTGAACATAATTAAGATAAGGACTGACATACTGACAAACTACAGGGCAGGAATCATTTTTAGGCTGGTCGGAAATAGCCTGCACCTTCTGCACATTGGCCAACCGCTGTCCTTTCTGCATGACTGGAAACCTTTCAGGCTGACCTGTTGGCCATTCTGCAGGAGAATCTTTTGACTTCTCGATTGCACTTGGGGATAACGCAACCAAGGAGTCGGGGGACTCTAGCTAGTCCACCTGCAAAGCCATCTCCTGTTTTCCAACAAACTGCACACTTGAATTAGTGGAGATCTCAGCCTTGCAGACACTGAGACAGCAGTGACCCTGGTGATGATGGGGGATCTCTCCTTAAGGTTCATCATGATCAGAGGGATAATTAATCTCATCTCCAAAATCAAAATAATCTCATTGTCAAAAACTTTGGATAAGTAAAATCAAAATAATCTCGTTGTCAAAAACTTTGGATAAGTCCAAAGTCCTTGATGCATTAAATATATGAAATAAGAAAATGCATTTGTTGACGACAAATTTGACTAGGAAGAGTTACTATCCGGTATCCCTGAACATGATATGATCCAAGTGTTGCAGCAATCCCGTAACCGTAACCACTGTTTTTTGGGGTGTTTTTTCAAATTTGCATGCGATTTTTGTGTGGCTGATGAGGAAGGAAAAGGGGGGGGGGGGGGAGATACATTTTAGCCAAAATGACTTTTTCATGCCACTGGGTTTAACGTGTGCTAAGTGCATGGGCACACAGGACCTCGGTTTATCGTCTCATCCGAAAGACTCCACGCCCAGGTTCGAACTCGGGTTTATTGTATACGAGGCGAACGCGTTTTACCTCTGTGCCACTCTACACCTAGATGCAGATGGGGCCTGGATGATGTCAGGGTGCAGGGCATTCCATTTCCACTCCCTGATGGTGCAGGGAAGGAAGTTAAGGAAGAAGGAGAGCTCTGCACTTCTGGGTACGGCAGGTGCTGTGGTTCTGCTCGATTGTTGCTTGTGCCCTCTTTTTCCTCTTGCAGCTAAGTAAGGGCTACAAATTAGACTAACATATTTCAAACTTATGATTTCAAGCCTATGATTACAGTAATGTCATGAAACTGAAAGAACCTGACTTTGAAATTGAGAGTTGAAACATGAATGGGGTGTCTAAAGAGTTATATATATTACAACTTTGCCATTTAGCTGGATCGTTTTGCAATTTTAAAAGAACATTTTTTTTCATGTAAATTGTAATCCATACCAACCTGCTAGTATGGAATGGTTGTAAATGGAAGCAATGGATCAGTATTGCACTGATTATTGTGATCATTACCAGTTAATATAATCACTGATGATGGTTGCAGGTGATAGTGGAGAAAGCCCCCAAGGCCCGCGTTGGTGACCTGGACAAGAAGAAGTACCTGGTGCCTTCCGACCTGACGGTGGGCCAGTTCTACTTCCTCATCAGAAAGCGCATCCACCTGCGCCCTGAGGACGCCCTCTTCTTCTTCGTCAACAACGTCATCCCCCCGACCTCCGCAACCATGGGAGCTCTCTATCAGGTTAAATCACTGGCTAATTAGTAATAGTAAAAAAAAATACTGTCAAACCTCTATTACGAGACCCTCCGTTAAAAGACCTCCTCTCATTTAAGACTGGGGTTTTTGGGGTGTTTTTTAACGGATGTTGAACTCTTCCTAAAAGAAATGACCTCCGTTATAAGACCCCCTCCAGTTGAGGACCAATTTTTCCTGACTTTTTGGAAGTCTTAAAATAGAGGTTTGACTGTATTACCTTGTAGTAATTACTTCAAGATCATTGTCGGAATTGTGTTTTTAAAAACAATGAATTATGATCAAGGCATACAACGATACGTTGAATTTTGTTATTTTTAGATTTAAGTAGTACATGTATGCATGTGAACAGCATTTTTCACAAAACTGTTGTGTACATTTTGGTGTCTCATTTAAAATTTTGACTGCTAGTTCTCTAGTTTTAGTTCACTCAGACTCGTCGAGTCATGTAAGTTTTGTAATGGCAATTTTATTCAAAGTTCAAGAATTGTCTTAACCCCTTGACCGTTGGGAAGGGGGAAAAAAGAGTCCATCTGGGAAAATGGCCTGGAGATATAAATTATAATGCTCTTGACTGTTTTACATCAAAAAAGAAAGCACACCCAGTGCACCCTTTCATCTTATGACTTCATCGGTAACATCATGAACTGATGAAGCATGTAATGATGTATGTGGCTGCTGGCAGTCAAGGGGTTAAGTAACTAAACTAGTGTCCTTACAATGGTTATATAAAGGATGAGATTGAGAGTGTGTGTGTATCACTGTATCAAGTGTATGTGTGTCTGCTTGAATGCGTACACATGATGTGTGGGTGTGTGCACTTGTGTGTGCTTGTATGTAGGCACCGGCACCGAAAACTTATATCTAGGAATTCAGGTTTGGTAAATAGCTCATTAAAAAGCACTTTTATAAATAGGAAGAACACAAAAAAAATGAAGACTCTATCTTAAACGGTTTTGAAGATACAGCTGTTTGAAGTTGACGTTTTGCGTCATTATGCGAAAATCTTAAATTTCCCTCAAGTTTAGAGATCTACAAAAACCCAAATATGACTTACAGCAATATTTTTTAAGCATAGTTCAAATCTGTATATCATATATATTGCAAAAACTCACAAAGAGTATTCCTGCCATAAAAAGTATTTTTGTGACGGAGCTTCAAACTTGGCAAAAATACCAATTTCTTACGTCAGAAACGAGACGATGAGGCATTTTTGGAACATCACCACACATAAAGTATTCCTTGTATACCCCTGAAAACATATTTCTGAGGTGTCTACAACATGGTTAATGGGCTTATTTTTTTCTAGGCAGCTCACTTGACATATAAATGTTTGGCTTGGCCTCAAAGTATGGTCATCAGCTAAAAACACCCAACGGAAAATCAAGGGGAGACACCCAGTATGACACTTTGAACACCTGTAACTCAAAAACTATGCATCAGATTCCTTTCAAATGTTGCATGGTTGTTTAAAACATAATAGCAAACAACATGTCAAAAACCCACTCTAAACAATCAGCAAATAAGAAAATTTATGCAGATTTGTATGCTCAAAAATAGACAAATATGCACCATGAGTGATCTGAAAAAACTTTCAAATCTTTATTAATTAAGCATGAAATATGTGCTTTAAGTTGTATTTGATTGATATTGTGATATCTTACTGTATGTAAAATTGTAAATAACTATTAAAGCATTATCAACCAGTATAATCAGAATATAAAATAAACAAAATGTGAAAAAGACCGTACAGAGTGCCGAGAAATGCAACTTTCAAGAAAATTTCCTTCTGTACTGTTAAGTTACATAAAATGTTTCATACTGTAACATCTATCTGACCATAATTAATGAAAAGCTTAACAAATAAAGTATTGTCAATCATTGAATCAGTCTATTCAGAATGTAATTTAATAAAATGGGGGGTGAGGGCACATCTTTACCTTTACCTGAAAATTGTATGCATAAATGTCTCTTTGTATTGCAAGTGCTTGAAGGTGAACGAGTCGAGTGCTTTTTTTTTCAGTCAAGGCCAGATTTTGGAGAATATTTGGTTAACGGAACCCCTGAGTGTTACAATTGCATATTTGGCTTTTAGAGTATGTTCATTTATCAATGAATATCAACTTGAGATTGTTTAAGCAATTGTTTTATTTATTAACTATAACATGTTTGCATAAACTTTTTTTGCAACCTAGTAATAGTATAACATATCTGGTTGGTGGTTACAATATGAGGGGTTTGTTTGTGCTTTCAAGTGCTTTTATACTAATGTGCAAGTGTATGTGCACATGTATGTGTGACACTGACAGTGTGTCACATGTTTGTCACAACAGTCTGCCTGTCTCACTGTGTATGCATACTTCGTGTGTGTGTGTGTGTCACTGTGTGTGTGATGTTTGTGTGCACATGTGTGACAGTGTGTCACATGTTTGTCACAACAGTCTGCCTGTCTCATTGTGTATGCATACTTCTAGTGTGTGTGTGTGTGTGTGTGTGTGTGTGTGTGTGTGTGTCACTGTGTGTATGTGTGTGTATGTGTGCATGCACATGTGTGTCACGTTTGTCACAACAGTCTGCCTGTCTCACAATGTATGTATACTTCTTATTCGTCTTCTTGACTGTACGTGGCCACAATCAACACTTTGATTATTATGCCATGGAACCGGGGAGGTTCAAGACCACTTTTGCCCGAAGAAAGGCTCAATGCCTGAGAAGAAATAAACAACAGAGAGAGCACAGATACGAGAACTTCGTGTGTGTTTGTGTGTGTGTGTGTGTGTCTTTTTAATTAAGATTCATTGAAGTTGAATACTTTTTTCATGAAACTATTTATAAGCATCAAAATGAGTAAAGGAAAGAAAAAAGGCAACATAGCCTGTTCCATATACTGATTTGAAAGTGATTTGTAAAATAAAAATAAACAGTACATCGATAATGACAAAATAAAACTTTGTCCGAAATACAAGCAATTCTTCAAATTCTTCTAAACACGTGATTTTAATGATCAAAATCAGTTTTCGGTGTTAAAAATGATACTCGTAAGCCTAATCGAGAGCAGACGACAAAGCGTCGAACACGATTCTTCACTTCCGGTCTTTCGTTAGCGTGTCTCATCGTCCGATTTTCTTGCAATCACGGACCAAATAGAGCTAAAAACTATCAATGATTGCAAAGTTAACAATAATATGTGTTCAACTTGAGATGTAAATACTTTTCACTGAATATAATAGCTCCGAAAAAAATACAATTGCAAAACAATCGGTCACCGAGTCCGTGATGTCAACACTGCAAAAGTTGTTCCTAGTCTGTTCACGAATCGTGAAATCGTAGCTGTACTAGGACTTATAAAGTAATATAAAGTACATAATTTGATTCCAAAAGGATTCTAGTTTAATTACCTATCAGCATTTGCCCAAGTAACCCTTGATTTCGATGAGAAAAGTGTTCGAAGCATTGTCAAGATCATCGGACGAACTCGAAGTGGCCGCCATTGTAAGTCAGTCACAGGTCGAAGTAGGTCAGATATGTAAGCGTTGTTTTCATTGGCTTGCGCTTCGTCAGGCCAGCTCGTAGTGCTTAATCTCTACAACCATTAGATTCAGCAAAAAACGATCTTTCCATCGCTATGAGGTAAGGATAGGTTTATTTAAACCAAATCGGAGAATTATCGGCTCAAAGTTATCTCATATTTTGCAAGTGTAATTAATAATCTTTGCTGGATTGGCTTAAAAAAAATAAAGTATGGAGGTTAAAGGGGCGGCCTTTAACCTCTCATTTCACCTCATTTGCATACTGTGAATGGAATTTTCCATGCTGAAAGAGCCAGTCAAAACGAGCGACCCTCCAACTTTCTCAAATTCGGCCATGGCGGCTTTGCGATACGGGAAGCTGATCGCGGTTTACAGTATGTTTTTTACAAAACAAATACACTCTCACAGTCTCACTCAACACACAAATTACACCACGGATGAATAAATGGAAGATCAATGTTTATTTTCATCGTTGTTTCAACAAAATTATTCACCTTTTTCATACAGAAATCACAAGTGAAAGATAGTCATTTTTCAGGCTAAAACTGACTTTCCCGTAGGCGATTACTATACAGCGCCTCTACCTATTGTATGTCTGTGTGTGTCATAAGATCAACACTTTAGCACTGGCAGAGGTTCGGATTGTCAGCAGGCCCGGGTCATTGACCCATATTGATGGTGATTTGATCCCTCATTTTGTGCAGCAAGGGGTCATCTGGCCCATGAAGCTTACGATCACATGTATTGATGTAACTGTAGTACTACACTGACACATTGTTGACCCATTATTTTGGAAATTGACCCATCATTTTCTGTACTCAGGGGTCATATGATCGATGACCCATGAACTGATGAAGTTTGAAAACAATGTGAAGCTCTGTTTATTTGTGAAGTTGTTCTTCTGTGTTTGAGTGCAGTATCCAATCACTCTGGCAAGCAATAAAGTTGCACAGAAGCAGCCAACATCATGTCCGTTACGTTATTTGAAGTGAGAACAAAGACCATAAGACGAGTTAACCACTTCACTGCCAAGGACGTATTGCGTACTGACCTGATGACATCACTGATGACGTCATCAGATGAAGAGGAATAACTCTGATATGCTGGCTTTTTCTCTAACACAGTCAAGAGAGTAATATCCCCAGACCATTTTGACAGATTGGCTCTATCAGTTGTCTTTTTCATGGCATGATTTGCCCAATGATTTTTCTTTACTTTTCTCTGGCAGTCAAGGGATTAATTATTTGCTGTTGCTTGTCGTAAGAAAGTCATTCTGTTTATTGCTATTATTAAATAAATAGAATTGGATGTGTTTGCAGGAGCACCATGAAGAGGACTTTTTCCTGTACATCGCCTACAGTGACGAGAGCGTCTATGGTGCCTAACCACACCAGCCAGCCCTGTGTCATGACAGCGTCGGCCTTCGTCGAAGAGATTTGGTCATCATAAACCGGAGAGAATGAATGAATGGGCATGTCATGGAGTGGAACATCTAGTATTTTAAGCACATGCACACTGTGTGTGTGCTTTTATAAATATAAAAAAATTCATTAAAGCTGATGAAACCAAGCGAACAAACAAAAGCCAAATTAAAATAACAACAAAAAAGCACGCACTAACATGCTTTTAAAAGAAGGAAAAAAATGCACACAAAAAAATTAGAAAAAAAGTGGAACCCCCCCCCCCCAAAAAAAAAAAAAAAAAGACAAAAAAAAAAGTAAAGGAAACCAACAAAAACCAACAATTTTTTCCCCTTTCTTTCCACATAGCTTGAAATAGTATTGCTGCAATTCTTGACACTGTTGTTTTGTTTTCCTGTTCAAACTTTGTAGCTACCTTTTTCTGTACCGGTTGTACTTTGTTCAGATGTACTTTGATATTTACGAAGAATAGCTGGCTTGCTGCTTGTTTTCTGTCCTTTTTTCTATTTCTCTCTTCTTCTTCTTCTATTTTGATGATTCAGCTAGTCACATTTTACTTTTAGTTTATCCACTCCCAGTTCATTGTACCTTTCCTAGTTTCTATCATTCCCTCTATCAGTCCTTCTGTCTGAAAAGTCAGTTAATTAAGAACTGTAGCATGAAGGAAGTTCAATGTTGATAACAAATATTAATCTTGGTGTGCGTGTTGTTTTTTAAAACAAAATTTAGTTCCCTTCAGTTTGTTTCTTTTGTATTTTTAAATGTGCGTGAGTTTTTTTGTTTTGTTTTAAACACCCAATTTAGATTATAGTTTGCAATGTAACTTTTTTTGTTTGCCTCTTCATTGTAGGTTTTCCTATCAATCATAAGGGTTGAAAATATTGCGTGTAGCACTAGCAGGTTTACTAGTGAAGCACATGTTTCTGGAACACGTGTGTGGTATGTGGAATTTGCAGATTCAGCGATTGTTACTACCAGGAGCAGTGTTCCATGATATTTAACTCTTGAAAGTCTGTGTGTTGGTGTGTGTGTGTGTAAATGACTATGTGTGTGTCATTGTGTGCGCGCATGCAGGTGCACTGTTGTATATATATATGGTACCTGACAAATCAGTGTATGGGAAAATACTATTATATTTCATTGAGAGGGACTGTAAGAACCCCCCAACATACTTTCTTTTTTTCTTTCTTTTTTGCTCTCCCATCTTCTGGGCTGTACAGTGGCGTTGCTCCCACGCCGCTCATCTCGAATTTCAATTCGCAGCCACACCTCAGCTTGTTCAGGTCGCAGAATCCGAGACCAGCAGTTCATACTTTCTTGTCCAGAAAGAGTTTTGGAGTACCCCTGTAGTGTTTACTTTTTTTTCATCATAGTTCAGGCAAAATTTTAAATGATCATTTTATTGGTTTTGTAATACTTTTGTGCATTTTGATTATTTAACATTTTGATTTTGTTTGTAACGTCCATGTGAAATATCGGTGTGTATTTTTTGTTTTTAATTGTGTTTTGATCAACAATTCATTATTTGTCCTTTCTTAAGCATTTAGATTCATTTGTTTCATTACGAACTCTGTTATACAATAGAAGTTTTTTTGTGTGTTTTTTACTTTAGCTCTTCCACATGAAAATCCAAACTTGTTTGTGCAACATGATATTAAAATAATAATTTAGATTAAGTTCATGGCTTTAAACTCGAGTCTTTAAACAGGAGTCTTTTGGTAAATCATTTTTGGCATACATGTCGTTTTGGATATTTTTAGCTTTTGCTTTATAAATCTTTATTTAAAAAAAATAAAATATGTATATATACTATATATACCATAAAAAAAGAACATGCAAAATAACAAGCTTTCGGTTAAACTTATTTGAAAAACGTTTTCACGCAGCTCTATGTTTAATTTGAAATTCAAACCAGCTAACAAACAAATAGAAAGGTTAACCTCTTAGTCTTAGCAGTTCAGAACATGTTTGGCTTTCAAGTAATATCAGCTTCAATCCCATTACATTGAGTATAAATTAGGATATGTATTCTTCACAAGATCTGTGTCAACCTTCATGTCATCCAGCATCCCCAGTCTTTCATGGAATAGTGAGAGCCTTTTTTTGTTTGCCTTTTACTTTTAGTGTATTTATTTTTGTTAGAAAGCTTCTGTTATAGAGGGCAAATTGGTTCAGTAGGTGACTTGCTGTAAAATATATTGACCATTCGGTTATAGTTGATTTGTATTTGTGAAACATATATATCATATTGTGTCCAATTATATTCGTGGAACTTGGTGTTTTGGTCAGTCTCAGTGGGGAAAAACTGAAATAAAAATTGAAACATAGAAAATGTGACTGTGTTTCCTCTGTGTTTTTTGTTTCAATGGGGCTGTAAATGACGTCAGTATTCACCAACTTCTGTCTTCTCTCTTTTTTGTGTTTTGTGTTGTGTGTTTCAAACACTGTTTGGTTTTGTGTTTGTTATTTTGATCAGTCATAATTATATTGTGAGACAGTCAATCACTCAATGGTATATGATTTTATTGATGTGTGGGAAAAGTGGACATGCAATAATTTTGTTTTACCCCCCAAAAAGTTGGCATCCATAAGGACGGGTGCAACAAACATGTTAATAATTATTGGTCAAATATTAACATAAGTACATGTATAATGTAAGTGTTTTAATTTTTAGTCATCCCCTCAAAGTTTTGCATTTAAAATTGTCACTGAGCAGGGGCGGACCAAATGATTCGTAAGGGGGGGGGTTTTCCGTGTGGAGTCCAGGGATCTGCATAGGTCTTGGGTTAAGATGTAAGGATCTTGTGGGGGCCCAGGGGGTGAAGCCCCCGGACACTTTTGCAATTTAGTGACATTAAGCAAAAATTGAGCCATTTTCTTACTTTTTACCCTTGCATAAAGTGCATGCTTGGGGCTAAAGGGGAGGGGGTGGTGTTTCAGAAACCTTGTAAACCCCCCTCAGATCCGCCCCTGCTGAGAAGTAACGATTCTGTCATTTTTGGGAAAAGGGACAGGTCTAGGATTGTTGTCGTAAAACTGAAAGAAGCAAAATAATTTGAGATTGAGGGTCATAATAAACATGAGGGGGGTGATTAAATTACATCTTTGCCAGTTATTGTCATGCTGAATTTGAGGTCATTGAGCTCCATGAAATAGGAGTTCAGCTGAAATACAGTGGACATCTGCAAAAAAGGGGCTGCTATACTACATACGATTCAATCCATACGAATGATGTCAATGAGTCATGATTCACATGAAATAGGCCTACTTCCATCTAAAAATAATTCTATGTACTTTTTTTTGTAGACGTATCAAAATGTCTGATACAAAAATACAAATATCTCCTCAGACTCGTGTTCGGAGGACTACAAATATAGTGAACAAATCTAGTAGGATTTCATCAGATTCATCTAGACGGTAGAATTTCACATGAATCATGCCTCACAAATCATGTTGCAATCGGATCACAGTGAATCTAATCATATGCAGTGTAGCGGCCTTTAAGTATATGTATTACTTGGTCTTGACTAGAAAAGAAGAAATTCCTTTGTTTTATTAATTTTTTTTAAAAAGAGAAGAAAGAAATAGGGCATTTGAGAGAAGCCACTGAAGGAAGAATGAATGAAAGCTGGGTTTATCGTCTGCTTGGCTACAAAGAGCGCATGTGAGATGAACCATCAACCAACCACCGCAACCATCATTCAGTGCTTAGAGCAGATCCTGAAGGTACTGCAATGCCAGGTCTGCCAAGGGCACAGAATATTTCTTACCTTCAGCCCATTAGAAATTATGCAGATGATTTATTTAGAAAATGTGAGATCGATAAGTTGCATCAATTTCAACCATGCCTATTGTTCCTCAGTGAGAGCATAATTCTCCAATATTTGATATAGATTATGCTATGAAAAAAGACGATAATATCAATGTAATATCAGTAGAAGCAAAAGAACACCTCGAAAATACATATCCACATCATCTTAAGATTTACAGAGATGGCTCGGGTTTAGTATCTTATACAGGAGCTAGATTTGTGATCCCTGATTTAAAAGTTAGAAAATCATTTTGTTTAGGAAAAGACCTTTCTGTATAGTATACTGCAGAACTATATGCAACCCTTATGGTCTTATCCTCGATATCTGATGTTAATATAGCAATTTACAACATTCTAATTTGCGTTGATTCTAAATCTGTCCTTTACGGCTTACGATACCTGAATGTAAACATTAGGAGAGACTTGATTTTTTTAAAATATCAAATTCATGATTTTGTTTCATTTTTATAACGGATCTTTATTCAACAATTACACAGCATACATTTTGTCAATCACAATCACATATTTCAGCAATGTCATTCATAACTAATACTTTCAGACTGTTCAATCAATAACATCCATAACTAACTTTCAAAATAATCAATCAGTCTCATTCACTGTGGTGAAAATGATGTTTTACGTCCTCTCGGTCATAGACACATATGGGACATTTGTAAATACAAAGATGGTGGGAACAATACTGGCTGCAATGCCCAGAGGCAATGCAATACCAGTAACGTCCCGAGTTTTTAACAATATAGATAGGTGTAGCAGTAACCACGCCTCGGTTAAACCTCATCGGCTATGGTACCGCCACATGATGTACAATGCTTTTTAATGTACATTCATTACTTTTCATTTTCATTCATTACCACTCCTTGTTCCAAGCCAGACATTCATATTGAGATATTCATTCTCATTTACTCATTAGCAGTCATTATCTTCAAGCCTTTCATAAATTCCTGACTAAACAACATGCACAAATTTCATTATGGTAACCTCGCACTTACATTATTAACATACTCGATCGACGACGAAAATGGTGTTTTACGTCCTCTCGGTCTGAATCAGACACATATGGGACATTTCTAAATACAAAATTTAATATGGTGGGAACAATACTGGAGGCAATGCCCGGAGGCAGTACGAAAGCAGTAAAGTCCTGATTTTTTATTAATACAGATAGGTGTAGCGGTAACCACGCCTCGAGTATAATGCGAAATACTCGATCATTTCACACTACAGTATAGTATGTGTTCCCCCCAAAAAAAATGGATAGACTAAGGGAGACAAACCAAGGAATCTGACTTAAAAAAAGGCCAGGTCGGGTTGCCTCCCTATAATGCTGTGTCGGTATACAGTAGTTAAGTGATAACATCTCATTCATTCCACTATCAAGCTTCCATACAAGCAGTCAAGTACATGTATACTTTAGTTGTAATAGTATTTTCCATGTTATCTTCATCCAAATTTGTGCACGGGGCAACAAAAAAAACCATTACCAGGAGAAGACAACTCCGCATTGTGCGATGCCGCTGTACATAACACGCTCAAAGTCAAAGTGTCCCCACGCCAGATCTGCCCCGGGCAGTTTCTGTGTACGCCAGATCTGCCCGGGGCAGTTTCTGCGTACGCGAAATGTGTCCGAGGCTGTACGCTTGATTCGCCCCTGCCACGCAAATGTTGCCCACGCAAAACCAGTCCCCAAAGAAAAAGGGGAAAGCACCCCTTTTGATTTAATGATTACATGACCAAAAACCGTACTGATAATATCCCTGTCTTTTCCAGTCTGTACGATTCTTTGTACAGTTACCTTCACGAAAAAAGGTCTCTCTCTCTCTCTCTCTCTCTCTCTCTCTCTCTCTCTCTCTCTCTCTCTCTCTCTCTCTCTCTCTCTCTCTCTCTCTCTCTCTCTCTCTCTCTCTCTCTCTCTCTCTCCACGAACAAATTTAGTGTGTGTGTCACCGTGTGTGTGTGTGTGTGTGTGCGTGCGCGTGGGTCTCTGTGCGTGCTTGTGCGTGTACATATTTAGATATTTTTGCTGCTTTGTAAAGGTTTAGTTTGAATGCTATTGTCACTTCGTTTTCAATGTCAGTGTGTGTGTGTGCATGCGCGCGCGCGCGCGTGTGTGTGTGTGTGCAGGGGCGGATCAAATACTTACAGACGGAGAGGGGGGGGGGGGTCACTTTTTGGCCGGGGTCCAGGGGCAATGCCCAGGTTAGTGGGTGGGTGGACGAAGCCCCCCCCCCCCCCTTATATTTCAACATTATAGGGTGCATTTGGAGGCTTTCCCTGTGTCTTTTATTGTCATACAGGAACCCCTGTACCCTTCTCCCCCCGTCCCACCCCTGTTGTCACTTTATTATAGTCTTTTCAACCTTCCTTATTTTATTTTTGTTAATAGAGCCGTTACCGTGCAAGGACGTTTTTTTAGAGCTCATCAAGAGAAGACAACAAGTTTTACATAGCACAGCATAGCAATTTTGGCTTGTGTTTGAAGCCTACATGAAGTACGATATTCCGTAGCCAAAATTTAAGATGAGTATCATTTGGATAACAACAATTTTCCGTTTGGAAAAAAACAAAAACCCACTGACGTCAATATACATCCAGCCCTCAAAAACAACGGAAAGAAAGATAAAGAACAAGAATGAAAGATAAAGAACAAGAATGAAACATTAAGAACAAGAAGGAAACCCCAAGAACAAGAAAGAAATATCAACAACAAAAAGATTATTAGATTAGAGAATAATTATGTCTAGTAGGTGCTCTCCCCTAGTCTACAGAATCAGATTCAACAGTAAAGGGACGTAATTTGCCGTGAACGTTCAGTCCAATGCAAAGTGATACAATGTAATATTGTGTTCTTGGTTTAAAGGATGCGTCCGTCATCATTACTATGGTTAATTTATTTAAAGAAACCATATCTACAAGACTATGAGACCACTAACTGAGAAATAAACCTAAAACGAATTACGTTTGAAACTATTTGAGGAATATGTACAGTCACAAGGAAAACACCTAAGCATTCTGTATATGTTTTCTGAATTGGGTCCGTTTTGTTGACAATTACTTGTTAGCTTTGCGCAGTGGCGGTACCATAGCCGATGAGGTTCAACCGAGGCGTGGTTATTGCTAGTTGAAAACTAATCCCAATACCCCGCGCTGACGACCCTCGTGGTCGGCAAGCGCAATTTTTTACGGCTTCTACGGGAGCTAATTTTAAAACATGAAATGGAATTTAAGATTAAAAAAATTAAGTAAGTATATAACTTATAGGCCCAATCTTCTTCTGTGGTCGACGAAAATGGAGTTTTACGTCCTCTTGGTCTGAATCAGACACATATGGGACATTTGTAAATACAAATATGGTGGGAACGATACTGGAGGCAATGCCCGGAGGCAGTACCAACTTCTTTATTATAGTTAATAACCGGTTTTTAGTCCAAGAGCCGAAGGTTCGGGGAGCTATTGTTTTTGTCTGGTCCGTCCATCCGTGTCCGTCCGTCCGGTGTCCGTCCGTCCGTAAACCTCATGCACAGTAAACCCGAGTTCGAACCTGGGTACAGAGGATTTTTCCTCTCACTCTTATGGTCTGAACGTGGAGTCTATGAGACGATAAGCCGAGGTCCCGTGTGCCCATGCACTTTGCACATGACATAAACCCAGTGGCAATGAAAGTTATTATTTGGTCAAAATTCCCCCCCCCCCCCCCCCCTTCCTTCTCATCAGTCACATAAAAATCGCATGCAAAAAAAAAAGGGTGGTGCGCCTCTGGCTGCGACGCGCTGTACATGTATACCCAAACAAAACCAAATTATGATTATTATACAGTCAAACACTAAAAAGCAAACACACACACACACACACACATTTTGTTTAATCAGCAGGGGAATTAAGCGCATACGTATTTCAAGTTACTGTTCCAACCAGATTTACTTCCCTTGCACGCTACTTTGTTCTTACAGCTGGGTGTTGTTTTTTTGTAACCCCAGTTTAGCTCTTGCAGAACGGGAGTACATTGGGATGGGAACGAGGGCTGTGCGCTGTCCTGTCCGTGTGTGTGCGTGTGTGTGTGTGTGTGTGTGCGTGCGTGTGTAACCAAAAGTGTTCCAAGTACATAGCGCCTAAACCACTTAATCGATCGCAATGAAACTTGGTACAATGATTCCTCAGACCTTGCACGCGATGTCAGATTCACAGAACGACAAAGCCATACCAATGTAATCCCAGTTGAGAACATTTTGAATATTAAATTAGAGACTTCAGAGACAATGGATGGTTTAAGCCAAAGTAGGTATAGTCAAAAGGGGTGTGGTAGTAGTGGGGTCACCTTACAACTTTTGTTGTTGCTGTAAAATATTTGATTTCTCAATATTACCATTCCGATACAGGGATTTTGTAACACAGAAAAACACAATTATCTGAAGATGATCAAAAAATTAACTCCCTTGACAAGGGAGATAATACACTCTACACGACCTTTCACCCCTACATGAATGGCCACTATTCCTCTGTCTATCCGTCTCTGTGTGAGTAAGGGTGGGGTAGGGGGATGCGGGGTGGTGGTGGGTGGGTGAGTGTTACGCTGGTTGAGAACTGTTGAGTCAGTATGTATTATAGGCATCTAAAGGAAAATACGGGAGTTTAGATTGATAGGGCCGCATCCGCAGGGGGGGGGTTGCACTCCCAGATACTCAATACATTATTAAGGCTAGTCTTTGAAAGGGCCAATAATAAAGTGAGATAAAAACAAGTTTGAACTGGGAGTACGTTTATAAGGCGTTTGACTTCCTGTTTATTTTTTATTCTCTCTCTCTCTCTTTTCTTCTCTCTCTCTGTCTCTCTCCCCTCTCTCTCTCCCTCTCTCTCTCTCTCTCCCTCTCTCTCTCTCTCTCTCTCTCGCTCCCACTCTCTCTCTCTCTCTCTCTCTCTCTCTCTCTCTCTCTCTCTCTCTCTCTCTCTCTCTCTCTCTCTCTCTCTCGGCACGAGCAAATTTAGTGTGTGTGTCACCGTGTGTGTGGATGTGTGTGTATGCGTGGATCTCTATGCGTACTTGTACGTGCTTGTGCGTGTGCATATTTAGCTATTTTTGCTGCTTTGGAAAGGTTTAGTTTGAATGCTATTGTCACTTCGTTTTCAATGTCAGTGTGTGTGTGTGCACGCGCGTGCGCGCGCGCGTGTGTGTGTGTGTGTGTGCAGCGGCGGATCAAATACTTACAGACGGAGGGGGGGGGGGGGGGGTCACTTTTTGGCCAGGGTCCAGGGGCAATGCCCAGGTTAGTGGGTGGGTGGACGAAGCCCCCCCCCCCCCCTTATATTTCAACATTATAGGGTGCATTTGGAGGCTTTCCCTGTGTCTTTTATTGTCATACAGGAACCCCTGTACCCTTCTCCCCCCGTCCCACCCCTGTTGTCACTTTATTATAGTCTGTTCAACCTTCCTTATTTTATTTTTGTTAATAGAGCCGTTACCGTGCAAAGACATGTGTGTTTATGTGTGTGTGTGTGCACGCGTATATATGTGTGCGTCGCCCGCCAAGTTACATCCCTTACCTCGCTTTACAACGTCGCTTACACAAACCTAAAAATAACTAATTACCTCCCCTGTTGAATTTCAGTTTTCGAGGTAATTTTAATTTCCTGCGACAAGGTCTTGACCTTGATCCCAAAAGGCACACCCCCCATACCCCGCCTACATACCCACCAAGTGTCATCTTCATATCTTTTTTCCTTCATGATAAGCTAGACCTAAAAAAACACACACGTTTATTAGAGTTAATCCCCTTTTAATGTCTCATTATCGCGTGGGTCAGTTTGAGCGTGTAAGCTATGGTGTAAATTTGTGTGGCAGGGGCAATTATGGCGTACGCGAGATAAACCCTGGGCAGATCTGGCGTTACGCTGAAACTGCCCGGGGCAGATCTGGCATGGAGTCACTTTGAGCGTGTTACACCGCAAAAAACTTTTTAGAGCTCATCAAGAGAAGACAACTCCCCTTGTGCGATGCCGCAACAAGTTTTACATAGCACAGCATAGCAATTTTGGCTTGTGTTTGAAGCCTACATGAAGTACAATATTCCGTAGCCAAAATCTAAGATGAGTATCATTTGGATAACAACATTTTTCCGTTTGGAAAAAATCCACTGACGTCAATATACATCCAGCCCTCAAAAACAACGGAAAGAAAGATAAAGAACAAGAATGAAAGATAAAGAACAAGAATGAAACATTAAAAACAAGAAGGAAACCCCAAGAACAAGAAAGAAATATGAACAACAAAAAGATTATTAGATTAGAGAATAGGTCTAGTAGGTGCTCTCCCCTAGTCTACAGAATCAGATTCAACAGTAAAGGGACGTAATTTGCCGTGAACGTTCAGTCCAATGCAAAGTGATACAATGTAATATTGTGTTCTTGGTTTAAAGGATGCGTCCGTCATCATTACTATGGTTAATTTATTTAAAGAAACCATATCTACAAGACTATGAGACCACTAACTGAGAAATAAACCTAAAACGAATTACGTTTAAAACTATTTGAGGAATATGTACAGTCACAAGGAAAACACCTAAGCATTCTGTATATGTTTTCTGAATTGGGTCCGTTTTGTTGACAACTACTTGTTAGCTTTGCGCAGTGGCGGTACCATAGCCGATGAGGTTCAACCGAGGCGTGGTTATTGCTAGTTGAAAACTAATCCCAATACCCCGCGCTGACGACCCTCGTGGTCGGCAAGCGCAATTTTTTACGGCTTCTACGGAAGCTAATTTTAAAACATGAAATGGAACTTAAGATTAAAAAAATTAAGTAAGTATATAACTTATAGGCCCTATCTTCGTCTGTGGTAAGTAAGTTTGTGTTTTACGTCCTCTCGACCTGGGAAGGCACATATGGGACATTCTTCGTCTGTGGTGGTGACCAACTTCTTTTTTATAGTTGATAACCGGTTTTTAGTCCCCGAGCCGAAGGTACGGGGAGCTATTGTTTTTGTCTGGTCCGTCCGTCCGTAAACCTCATGCACAGTAAACCCGAGTTCGAACCTGGGTACAGAGGATTTTTCCTCTCACTCTACATTAGGCCTTATGGTCTGAACGTGGAGTCTATGAGACGATAAGCCGAGGTCCCGTGTGCCCATGCACTTAGCACATGATATAAACCCAGTGGCAATGAAAGTTACTATTTGGTCAAAATCCCCCCCCCCCCCGCCCCCCCGCCCTTCCTTCCTCATCAGTCACATCAAAATCGCATGCCAAAAAAAAAAGAAGGGTGGTGCGCATCTGGCTGCGACGCGCTGTACATGTATACCCAAACCAAACCAAATTATGATTATTATACAGTCAAACGCAAACACACACACACACACATTTTGTTTAATCAGCAGGGGAATTAAGCGCATACGTATTTCAAGTTACTGTTCCAACCAGATCTACTTCCCCTGCACGCTACTTTGTTCTTACATCTGGGTGTTGTTTTTTTGTACCCCCAGTTTAGCTCTTGCAGAACGGGAGTACATTGGGATGGGAACGAGGGCTGTGCGCTGTCCTGTCCGTGTGTGTGTGTGTGTGTGTGTGTGTGTGTATGTGCGTGCGTGCGTGCATGCATGTGTGTGTGTGTGTGTGTGTGTGTGTGTGTGTGTGTGTGTGTGTGTGTGTGTGTGTGTGTGTCCGTGTGTAACCAAAATGTGTTCCAAGTACATAGAGCCTAAACCACTTAATCGATCGCAATGAAACTTGGTACAATGATTCCTCAGACCTTGCACGCGATGTCAGATTCACAGAACGACAAAGCCATACCAATGTAATCCCAGTTGAGAACATTTTGAATATTAAATTAGAGACTTCAGAGACAATGGATGGTTTAAGCCAAAGTAGGTATAGTGAAAAGGGGTGTGGTAGTAGTGGGGTCACCTTACAACTTTTGTTGTTGTTGTAAAATATTTGATTTCTCAATATTACCATTCCGATACAGGGATTTTGTAACACAGAAAAACACAATTATCTGAATATGATCAAAAAATTAACTCCCTTGACAAGGGAGATAATACACTCTACACGACCTTTCACCCCTCCAGGAAATAGACTGGGTCCACACAGTACACTGAATGGCCACTATTCCTCTGTCTATCCGTCTCTGTGTGAGTAAGGGTGGGGTAGGGGGATGCGGGGTGGTGGTGGGTGGGTGAGTGTTACGCTGGTTGAGAACTGTTGAGTCAGTATGTATTATAGGCATATAAAGGAAAATACGGGAAGTTTAGATTGATAGGGCTCTCCCAGATACTCAATACATTATTAAGGCTAGTCTTTGAAAGGGCCAATAATAAAGTGAGATCTCTCTCTCTCTCTCTCTCTCTCTCTCTCTCTCTCTCTCTCTCTCTCTCTCTCTCTCTCTCTCTCTCTCTCTCTCTCTCTCAATCTCTCTCTCTCCGCTGCAAGAGAGGATTAGGCCTACCTTGATACATACAGCGAGATATTTTCTTGGCATTATTGCTTGCTGTTGACTCACGGGTTAAACCCTTCAAAGACATTTCGAGGCGAAGGTCACGGTGCAACCATTCTTTTAAAGTGAAAGCCAGAAAGTACTGTTGACCACAAAAGGAATAAAGATGAATGATAGTACCTTCTGGCTTTTACCCGAGAAGAATGATAGTACCTTCTGGCTTTCACCCGAGAAGAATGATAGTACCTTCTGGCTTTCACCCGAGAAGAATGATAGTACCTTCTGGCTTTCACCTGAGAAGAATGATAGTACCTTCTGGCTTTCACCTGAGAAGAATGATAGTACCTTCTGGCTTTTACCAGAGAAGAATGATAGTACAGTGGTACCTCCCTTATAAGACCTCCCATTATAAGACTCCCTCCCATATAAGACCTGCTTCTCTGAGACATTGCCCTTCTTTGTAAGTATTAGAATTACATCCCTTATAAGACCACTCCTTTATAAGACCTCATTAGTCGCCGAAGCCGGGTTCGGGGAGCTATTGATTTTGTCTGGTCCGTCCGTCCGGTGTCCGTCCGGCGTGCCTCCGTCCGGTTTTTCGGTTCAAACCGGTTTTCCCCCACCTCTATTCTTTATACAGAAGTAAGTATAATTGTACACACTTTAGGGGGTGACCATTGAAAAAGAAGCGGAAGAGAGAAAAGGGTGCACACATTACATTATCAGTTTTCCAAGAAAGGAATACGCACGTCACCCTATTAGATTTACTTGGGTTCAGCTTCAATATATAGGGTAAACTCAGGAGTAGCAAACAAAATAAAAACCTAGTTCCGGGCTGGGGAGGGGAGGACTACAGGGAGCTGCCGGCAGCTACTAATTTTCACGTTCGCCCCCAGCAACTGGGAACTAGCCAATCCTAGACACTCCATAAGGCAATGCCCAGGCCCCAACCAAAAGGACAAACAGTTAGATCCCTAACTATTGGGGTAAAAAACACAAAAAATAACTCTTGGAGATGAGGGTGAGCATGGGACTGGGGTAGGGGCGCTTGTTGCAGGTTTCAAGTTTCAGTGCTGGGTTGAGGCTGTGAGCTCAGCTGACACTGGCTCTCCTCCAGAGTCTGGGATGTTGGTCCAGTTCAGGTGGCGTTGAAGCCTGGAGTCAAAGAGTGCCAGGGATGGTGCATGCAGTGGCTACGCTTTCTGGGAGGCGGTTCCATTCAGGGATCGTGTATGGGGGAAGAAGGTTCGACATGATTTGATGTCGTACGGCTGGGCGTTGGTTTGACGTCCACTTTTCTTCTGGCAGCTTGATGTTGGGGCGTGCCTTGTTTCGATTTTGAGGAGGCCGTTTCTGTGCTTGTACATGGTGGTTAACCGGGCCTTCATTCTTCTTTGCTGCAGTGCGGGCCAGGAGAGTTCTTCCAGCATACTGTCGACACTGGAGGTTGCCTTGTAGTCCTGCATGGTCCACCTTGCCGCACGCCTCTGGACCTTCTCAATGGAGTCGATGCAGGTCGTTGTAGTGGGATCCCATACAGGACTATCGTACTCTAGAACAGATCGAACAAGTATATATGTCTGTTCGCCGGCACACATAACTAAGTATATAGGCCTCATCACACACCCTGAAGAATGAGTTTTTGCAAGAAACATCGAAATCACCAGGAAAACATATTTTACAGAGATCTCACGTGTGGGGATACCGGGGAATCTTTCATGCAAATGATTCCCCCACCTTCTGGAACTTGTGGCTTCCTTTAATCTGTCACTTTCTTTGATTCTACCTTTTCCCTTTATTTTATGTCATCTACTATCTTTCTACCTTACCGGTCCATTTTCCTGCATTAAATTATTTTGTTCTAGAAACTCTTACAAAGATTTTCTCCAGTCAAAGACGATATGCTGGGCCTAAGCATTTCAGTCGTAGTTGGGCCCATAACGGCAGCATAACACATCTGCGCTCATATGACAGGAATTTGAGTGATCGACGATGAAGAAGAAGCACTTAAAACCTAGTGCAGTAATGAATAAACAGAGGTATTTTACTAATGTCAGCCTGCCATGATGTAGAGAGGACATTATATAACTATAATCATCCTTTATGGAAGACAAGTGTGGTGATTCTGACGATTAATATATCGGAATGACTGTGCCGATTATCCTGATGATGAAAAGAAAAGTTCTTGGCTTAAGTAAAACTTTCTGGGGGGCAATATCCAGTTATTTTTTTCAAATTCTGTAACACACACGCAAACAGATGCACAGACACACAAAAGCCAATAAAATTATGTTCTTGTTCCACAAAGTGGGCCAAGGACAAAGAGAGAGAGAGAGAGAGAGAGAGAGAGAGAGAGAGAGAGAGAGAGAGTGCAAAGGGGACAGAGCTTAGAAATGAGAGAAAAAAAAGCAGACAAGGGCATCGCCAAGCGGCAGATATGCACTGCAACAGTGCAAACCCGGCAGAGATATGTTTTGTAGCATACGCTTAAAGCAACAAACAAGTCTGATAGGATATAGTTTGCATAGAGTACGTCCATGTGTTTATATTTTTTGTACACACACACACACACACACACAAGCAAGTATACTCATTTCACAAATTCAAAAGAGCCTCACAAACCAAGTTAGTGAAACATGTTTCATATTTTTATTTATCAGGATGATAATCTCATAAATGATGGTAAATCACATCAATGCCAGCACTAAAACCAGACAGACACAGACAAACAGAGATATAGAAATGCATCTTCAAAGGAAAGTTTCTGATAGTAAATGAAATCAGAAGATTTCCTTCCCTGAAACAGACTGCAACGCCACTGACCAAAACACCACACAAACAAATACACAGCAAGTCACCCAAGTGCAAAGTGACATCATTTTATTGACAAGACAAAACAGAACATGTAATATTTCAACATAAATGTCTTTTTCAAACAACACAGAAAAGAAAACAATATTTCCTCTCCAATTTAACCTTTACCGGACTTCTGACACACGACCCCTTGACACACTAAACATGTTATATCTCTAAAACTATTTAAGCAATCTTCATGAAATTTCATGACTTTGTCAAAAACGTAAATGGCTTTAAGTGTGTTAAATGTCATTAATGTGTATAAAATATAAATGACGTAATATGACGCGTAATTTTGATATACCTGTCTGGATGACGGGGATCTCCCACGACCCCTACTTTAAAGAGCACTGCAGTGCATTGAGTAGGGGTCGTGGGAGACCCCCGCCATCCGGACAGGGATAAACACATGGTGACTCATTGACAAGTAGGGGTCGTGGGAGACCCCCGCCATCCGGACAGGGACAAACACCTAGGAATTCGCTCTTTGCTGAGTAGGGGGTCGTGGAAGACCCCCGCCATCGTGTCTGTGTAGTCAAAAGCATGATCCGGTAAAGGTTAAAGTAAAAGCAAAAGCACAAGCCAGCCCCCCCCCCCCCCTCCCCACACAAACACAGTTCATGAATACTGCAGACATTCACATTCCTTGAACAACAGTCAACGCAAACCTGCGTTTCATTTACTTTCGATAAAAAAGCTGGCCACCACCACAGAAGAAGAAGACATTTTCATTTTTGGTGGCATTTGTTTGTCACACTCACTATTATGTGTGTGTTGTTCTATGTTGCTGTACACAGTACACACTGTCACTGATGTTATGAATGTACCGTATTTTACACACTATAGTATATAAGGCGATAGTTTTTTTTCCTAGACTGAATCCCCTGCACCTTATAATGTGACTGATAATATAGTAAGAAACTATAATAACAAAATCTGAATTTTGTGTCAAATTTGGGGTGTGCGCCTTATAATCAGGTGCGCCTGGTAGTCCGTAAAATACGGTAAATGTAGAAAATTCAGTGTGGTGGGAACAAAGATATTCTAAAAGGGTAAGATGGACTACTTAAAGAGCTCGGCGAACCGGGCTGATAGAGTTATCGTTAGTGGCGACAGTACATTTTCAGTGGAGGCTATCCAAAAACTCGGAGAATTCAACTGGCCTATCGACGTGTAAAATGTGTCCTGTTTAAAAGGGACATAACCAGTGTTTCTGTCCTCACTACTCACATAGGGAAAAGAGACCGGATGCTTATCTTCCCCTAGAATATCTTTGGTGGGAATGTCAATTATGTACCATATGTATTGGACTATAACTTATAAGGCACACCTTGTTATAAGGCACACACCCCAAATTTGACACAAAATTCAGATTTTGTTATTGTATTTAAAAAAACACCTATATTATTAGTCATATTATAAGGTGCAGGGGACTTCTTGGATAAAAAGTATCGCCTTGCAGTCCAAACAATATTGTATGTTACTGTGCATAAAATTACTGATGTTTTGTCTGCAAATATAGAAAATTCAGTTTGATGGAAATCATGTATGTCTTCTTCTTCTTCGATCGCTCAGACAGTTTCCTGTCATATGAGCGTAGACGCGTCATGCTGCCGTTATGCGCCTAACTAACAAATAGTTAGGCCCAGCATGTCCGACTTCGGCTGAAGAAATCTTTGTAAGAGTTTGTAGAAAAAAGGCAGGAGAATGGATCAGTGAGACAGAAAGATAGCAGATGACAGATAAGCAAAGGGAAAAGGCAGAGTCAAAGAGAGTGATGGATTAGAGGAAGTTACAAGCACAGAACTTCCAGAAGGTGGGGGAACTATTTGTACGAAAGACACCCCGGTATCCCCACGGGGGAATCATGTATGTCATTTATGATATTCAGTTTTGTTGGAATGACCTGTGTTGCTTTCACATACACTATACAGCTCACACTGTTACTAATGTTTTGTTTGTAATTAGTGTAAATGTGCCACGATTCATTTTGATGAAAAGCATATCTGTTGCTGTTCACAGTGCATACTGTCACTGATGTTATATACCGGTATATCGTCAGTGAAATTCAGAAACCTCGTATCTCAATTTTGGTAGTTTTGAGAAGAGTTTTAAAAATTAACCGCATTTACCACAATTGATTAACTATATATAATGATGGATATGTTGTTCAAGACATTGCGAGTTTAGTCCTGCATTTTATTAAAATTTATTTGTTATTATTTTTAATACTTGGTAAGAACGAAGATACAAGATTTTTGACCTTAAGTAGATCTGAATTTGGGACATCAATTTACACAACCTCATTTACCCCAGATAGAAAGTCGTTAGAGATACAAGCTTTTAAATTTAAAGTAGCTATCAATTAGTTCCTGATAAACAAAAAATGCCCTACGAAAAGGTAGTGTGCCACCTTAATGAAAGGTGGCGGGAAAAATTAGAGAGCTGACTATGTATCTAAGTCAACCCCCCCCCAAAATCAAGATACAAGGTTTTTGAATTTCACAGACGATATGTAAATGTACTAATTCAGTTTTTGTGGGAAAAATCTGTGTTGCTGTGCATACAACTCACACTGTCACTGATGTTATGTACATAAATGTACTAATTCAGTTTTGAGGGGAAAATCTGTGTTGCTGTGATTACAACACACACTGTCACTGTTATGTATATAAATGTACTAATTCAGTTTTGAGGGAAAAATCTGTGTTGCTGTGCGTACAACACACACTGTCACAGACATTAGGCATTAGGTACTTTACAGTCACAGGCATCTCTGTGAAATTCGGGTTGCTCCCACCTGGAGAGCGCGTTGCAGCCAGAGGTGCGCCACCCATTTAAAAAAAGTTTTTTTGGCATGCGATTTTTTGTGTCTGATGAGGAAGGAAAGGGGTAGGTGGGTACATTTTGACCAAATGACAACTTTTTCATTGCCACTGGGTTTAACGTGTGCTAAGTGCATGGGCACACGGGACATCAGTTTATCCTCTCATCCGAAAGACTCCACATTCAGACCGTAAGGCCTAGTGCAAAGTGAGAGGAAAAATCCCCTGTACCCAGGTTCGAACTTGCGTTTATTTGACACGAGGCAAACGCGTTACCACTGTGCCACTCTACACAGAGTTATGTATAAATGTACTAATTCAGTTTTGAGGGGACAATCTGTGTTGCTGTGCATACAACACACACTGTCACTGATGTTTGGTCTTTCAATGTACTAATTCATTTTTGAGGGGAAAATCTGTGTTGCTGTGATTACAACACACACTGTCACTGATGCTTGGTCTTTAAATGTTTCTTCAGCTGATATCGCCACCTGAAGTCGGAATCACAGTGAGGACAGCTGTGGGGTTTCTCTCCGGTATGGGTCAGACGATGCGAGGTCAGACTGTTTGAATGGGTGAACCCTTTCCCACAGTCTGCGCACACGTGAGGTTTTTCCCCTGTGTGGATTCTCGCGTGTATCGTCAAACTGCCGCTGTGGGAGAAAGCTGCCTCACACACGTCGCAAACGTAAGGCCTGTTGCCTTCGTGAACCGTCTTGATGTGCGACTCTAAATGACCTGACAGCTTGAATCCACTGTCGCATTGAGGACACTGATACGGCCTCTCCTCTGCGTGGATTAGCTTGTGTCTCCTCAGATGGCCGCCCTCAGTGAAACCCTTTCCACAGATATCACACACAAAGGGTTTATCACCGCTGTGATGCATCTTGTGCTTCTTCAAATGACTGGCCTGAGTGAAGCTCTTGCCACAAACGTCACAGTCGAAGGGCTTGATACCGAAGTGAAGCAGTTTGTGGCTTTTTAAATTGCAGCTTTTATAGAAGACCTTTTTGCAGATGTCGCACTCATAGTGTCTAGTCCTCCTTTCTCCACCGCCTTTGTCTCCGGTATCTTCAGTATCAACTTTCATTTTCATTTTTGGTGACATTTGTTCGTTACACTCACTATCTAGTTTATCTATGTCTCTACTATCACAGTTGTCAGCATCACATGTATCGGGTGAGCAGGGCTCAGGAAAAACAACGTGCAGCTTCTCTCCATGAACTGACGCCAGGTGGAGCTCCAAACTGCTGACCAGAAGAAAGGCGGCAGAACAATGCTGACACACATGGCTCGTGTTCAGAGGCGTCAGCGACCCAGAAGCGTTGTCAGACATGGGC
Source organism: Phymorhynchus buccinoides (assembly GCA_017654935.2). Lineage (NCBI taxonomy): Eukaryota > Metazoa > Mollusca > Gastropoda > Neogastropoda > Raphitomidae > Phymorhynchus > Phymorhynchus buccinoides. The sequence continues at coordinate 38,765,371 of CM065698.1, read as the reverse complement.
TGTGCTGTGCTGTGGACAGCTGAGGGCTGATCTGGTGAGTCTTCCTTCATAGACCACGCTGGTTCCAGCTTCTGTGAAAATAAATATTTCCAGAGTTCTCATAAAAAACATTTTCTTTCCTTTCTTTCTTTTGTTATTGTTCGCCTCCTGTATCATTGGTTAAAAGAAACTAGATAAACACGTGCTCCGCACAGCAGCACCCCTCCCTTCCGCCCACTCACCCATGCTCCGCACGGCAGCATGAAGCATCTGCTTCGCTTGGGGTTTCCCCTATCCTGCTTTCCCCCTCCCCGTGTCCCCCACCCCCTCTGCCCACACCCAGCTTTCCCCCTCCCTGGGCTGCGTCCCTCCTCCCTTCCGCCCACTCCCCTCTCCTTTAAAAAAAAAAGATGAAAAGCCTCCCCCCCCAACCCCCTCCCCCCAAAAAAAAATTGTGGCTAGGGGCAGACTCGAATCCGTGACCTACACATTTCTGACTCAGCGTCCTAACCTATTGAGCTACTAAGGCTTCATCGAAAGTCGCTGTAAAAATTTCATTATAAGAGGAAGAAGGGAAAGCAGTCAAGTCGGACCAATTGACGCAGCTTCAAAATAATGCCAATTGACACACGAGCAACATTTTGCCTTCAAAATCACACATACACACTGTAGTAGACAGCACACACTTAATCATTGCTTGCTCGGTTTCCTGTCAATTCATGAGTGCAGATGCGTTATTCTCCGCTATGCACCTTTCAAAACAAATATGGTTAGACCAAACACAAAACTTCCAGAAGGTAGAGGAACTATTTGTACAAAAGACCTACTCGCCTCCCTCTTCTCCTTCCTAGCCACCCCTCCCCCTACCCCTGTCCCTTCTTCTAACCAAAGCAACCATAGAAGTTTCTAGGTGCAGTGAGTTAGCCTCGGCTTTCTGTTAGCACACGCACGTGTCTAAAAATGAACCATTTTGAAAATGCAAATGGCTTCCAACAGACTGTCCACCCCAAATTAGACAGTTTAACTCACTAGTTTTACGACGGATTTTATAAATTTGCATCATGATATTGCCTTTGATTGTCAAAGTGGTTCGTTCATTCAAATAACCATTACCACAGAAAAAAAAAAAGAATATTAAGTTTACAGATTGCAGTAAAGTTGACGGTCTCTGCATAGCCAACTTGAAATAACTTTGGCAATCTTCATGTTCGGGCGAAGCAGACGACCCAAATTTTGGATGTATAGCCAACTTGAAATGTGACCTGAATAACTTTGGCAAACTTCGTGTTTTCCGAAGGTAGCTTCATGACGCAGCTTAAAAATAATGGCAATTGACACACGAGCAACATTTTGCCTTCAAAATCAACTTTCAAAAGCAACATTTTTAATCTGACATAGCGGAATAAATAGATGAAGTGCGTATCTTGACCTGCATGTCAAGCAAAACTCCGACATTTACGCGGTACTCAAGTTTTTAGCTGTCCCTCCTCGGATCCTTAGCGCATTATAATATAGATACTCTTTCTATCGACATTATGTTATTTTATCCCCTCCCCCATTCCACCCCAAACAAGAAGAAAAAACAACCATAATACCAAGTACTGATTGTTAAAAAAGAGGGAGTGGGCGCTTACTAGAAAGTGACCCTCTACACAACTTTTGGCCAAAAGAAGGGAGGGGGTTGCTACTGCTAGATACTGGGCATTTGCTAGGGATTTTACAGTATTAGTGGCATCATTTTTTAAAAACACTTATATAACTAATCATAAAAGGAAAAAAACAACAACAAAAAACTCCTCACCAAGACAAACCCAGAAACCGAGCCTGCAGATTCTTTCTTGTCAGGGTTCATCTTTCCAGTGGACAGACGCTCGTTTGGCAAGGAAATCTGTAACAATAAAAATAAAACAAAGAAACTTGAAACAAAAATTAAAAAAATTCATCCTTTGTACTGTTTGGAGATCTATTTAAGTAACAACACATATAAAAGACTCTTTGTTAGGCAAAATTATCTTACAGGCTATACATGAAGAAAGTCCAGTTGGACTAATTCAAAATCTCGCACAAATAAGCTCACTCCCCTCCCCTCTGCCACAGTAACACAGACCTGTGTAACCTTTCAGCATAAAACTTTTTTGCATCATTGTTTTGGTTTTTAGGTAATTATTAAAACCTCAGTGACTGCCACTAAATCAAAGTCTTTTTCCTCGATCAAAAGTTCTAATTCATTAATTTTATTTGACAAGGAATCTGAGTTAGTCAACTTACTACATAGTGTACACATTTTAAAGAATGACCATTGGGTTTCTTCGATTCACGTGTGAATATTATATATATTACATTATGTACATGCTGAGTGTTAGTACCTTCAAGTAAATTTTTATCTTTACCTCCCCCTCCACCCATATTCTGCAATGACTCTCCCCCTTACCCTCCCCCCCTCTGACAAACTTGATTTCATTGCATCTCTCCTCCACTGACACTATCTTCTCACTTCTCTCGATCTGTACAAAACAACACCTTCACTTTAGCACGAGATTTGTTCTCTTCACCAAACCTCCCCCTCCCCACCCCTTACACACAACTGACCCTTGTTTCCAACTTCTACCATCTATGATTGCGTACTCACTGTCCCCAACCTCTCTCACTTCAATTTTTTTTTTCTTCCTTGATTTGTGTTCACAGCCTTGCTCTTTGGTTTCAACTTTGTTGTATCATTTACGCGTTGGACTGTAGAGGGGAAGTATTGTTTTTATTTTGATCTTGATGGTTTTTTGCTCCTTCTGTTGCCTGCTTTTTGCTCCTTTTGCTATATTTGATGTTTGCTGTTTAATTGTTTGTCTGTGTTGATAAAGGCGCATTCGCCGAAATATCCAGTAGTTTTGTTTTGTCTCTTGTGAATAAAATAACGTCACTTTGCACTTGTCGTGTAGAACCTTTGTTTGTTTGTTGTATGTTCCAGTGACGTTGCAGTCTGTTTGTTTGTTTTTTCTTTAAACCTATCCCTAACCCTAAACCTATCCCTAACTCTTCGCACATGCACAGACAATAATTGAGACATGTTGAGAACAAATGCTGAGAAAGATCTTGGTGTTATACTATAGTTGATCCATTACTATCTTTTGAACCACACATCAAGTTCAACAATACTGTTAAAAAGGCAAACCGTACTGCTGGACAATCAGAACAATAACTAATAAATCAAAGGAAATTATGCTACCTCTTTATAAAACATTAGTACGCCCCTTATTCGAGTATGGAAATCCTGTCTGGTATCCCTTTTTGAGAAAACATATTGATCATTTAGAAGGTGTCCAAAAGAGATTTACGAAAACAAGTATTGGAACCAGAGATATGGACTATGAGGACAGACTAAAGTATTTGGGAATACCTAGTTTGGAATACAAACGTCTAAGAGGCGATTTGATTGAGATGCATAACATTCTTAACAAGTCTTATGATCCTAACACAACTAAAACTTTACTAACTCTAACTGACGAGGAGAGAACACGAGGGCATGATTTAAAGCTAAAAAAACACCTAAATAACAGTTGTTCAGCTCAAAACGTTTTTTACTAACAGAGTAATAAAAAACTGGAACAGACTGCAAGTACCTTCAAGTAAATTTTTATCTTTACCTCCCCCTCCACCCATATTCTGCAATGACTCTTCCCCTAACAGAGTAATAACTGCATGGAACAATCTTTCTAATGAAACTGTAAATCACAACTAAATGCATCATCACTAAATATGTTCAATGACGAAAATGGTGTTTTACGTCCTCTTGGTCTGAATCAGACACATATGGGACATTTGTAAATACAAATATGGTGGGAACAATACTGGAGGCAATGCCCGGAGGCAGAACAAAACCAGTAAAGTCCCGATTTTTTAATTAATACAGATAGGTGTAGCGGTAACCACGCCTCGGTTAAACCTCATCGGCTATGGCACCACTACAAGTATTTGTTGCATTTGAGTAAACTAAATATGTTCAAAAATCTTATTGACAAAAAATGTAATACTATTATGTACTCCACAAATTTGGAGAAATAAAAACAAACAAAAAAACAAACAAAAACAAATACACAATAGCCGAAGTAATTCACGGGCAAAAAAAAAAGAAAAAAGAAAATATAAGGTAGGTAGGTAGGTGATGTAGGGCTATGCATAGGCCTCTTGGCCCTTATTACGCCCCTTCTCGATGAATTTGACTTGACAAAATTTATTTAGTGGTTTGCGTCTCTTAAATCAAAAACTAATAAAAAGATAAATCTTTAAGAGAATGGCTTTTTTATATATATATTTTTTTATTCATCAAAACATTTAAATTTTGTTATCAAATTTGGGTTTTCGTCCAAAAGATTTTTGAATTCATTAATGCTAGGTGCATTCTTTATGTTAATTGGTAGATCATTCCACATATGAACAACACGGTTAGTAAAAACGTTTTTGCGGGTGTTAGCGTTAGATCTGTTAAGAAACAATTTACTATCACTATTTCTTGTTTTGTCTACTGTACATTTTATGAAAAAGTCATTGAAATTTATATCATCAAGATTATGTACAATTTTATAGGTTTGAATAAGGTCCCCTCTAAGTCTTCTTCCCTTCAAAGATGGTAATTTCAGAAAATTTAAACGTTCCTCGTAAGACATATTTTTTACATGCTTTAACTAACTTTGTGGCTCTTCTCTGAACTTTTTCAATTATTATTGATTGTCTTTTTAGGTTAGGATGCCATATACAGTTACCATATTCTATGCGAGGTCGAAGAAGAAATTTTGGTGTTTTACGTCCTCTCGACCCGGGTAGGCACATATGCGACATCATGCGAGGTCGAACCATAGCCTTGTATAATTTAACAAATATATCTTTATGAAGATAGTCAAATGATTTTTTGATTAATCCCATTACTTGGTTAGCTTTATTGGTTACCTTCTGTATATGTGTATCAAATTTCAAAGCTGGATCAAAAGTTATTCCCAAGTCTTTCTCGTTTTCACATATATTAATTTTACTTGTGCAGTTCGGCTTCATATAATACTCATGTTTAGGGTTTTTCCTTCCTATGTACATTACCTTGCATTTTTGGACATTAAAATATAAATTCCATTTATCTGACCATGCTTGTAAAGAGTGTAAATCTGACTGTAGTATTTCTTTATTATCAGATGTATTATATAGCTTTGTCACAGTTTGTGTCATCCGCAAAGATCTTATTCTTACATTCACTATTTACTTCATCGGGCAAGTCATTTATGAATATCAATATGGTGAATATGACTGGGCCTAAAATACTGCCTTGGGGAATACCACTGATTACTTGTGCTTGTTCCGAGTATGATTTACTTACTCTTACTTTCTGTTTTCTATTTGTTAAAAAGCTTCTAATCCATTGTAATAGTCTACCATCAATTCTATATGCTGACAATTTAAATGTATCTATATTTGAGAAAAATATCTAGAGGGCAAAAGGCTTCAAAAGCCTACAGAGCCTAAACTGATATATATATGAAAATCCATTTTGAGAATGCCACACCTGCCAACGTACATGTTTGCAGATGCAAATGGGAGATGTAAAGTAGGTAGGCCTAGATTTCTATTAATTCTAAGATTACAACTTAGTCTTAGGGGTTACAAGACTCAGTATTTATATATCTTCTCGTATGGGCCCACAAATCAAATCGCTGCTCTTTTCGGTTACTAACAAGTCAATAAATCGTTGTACACAACGGGATACAGCATACCCTCTTACTTCAGGCTGTTCAGATCAATTTCTTGTCGCAAGTCTGGACATCAATTTTTGCGTTCCTTCACTTCCCATACAGGGAGTTAACTGTGTAAACAGTACTTACCAAAGAAAAGGTGGATAGGCTCAAGGCCTTGTTGTGGAGGAGGTCGTCGTGGTGACTGAATGCAGGTCTAAACAGCTTAAGCAGGTTGTATTTTCCACGCATTAGGACCTATGCACACGAATATTAAATATTACACACTGGGACATTTTTGGATAGAAATGAATAAAGTTTTGCATCGATATTAAGTGTTTGTTCACGTTGTAAGCGATTCAAAATGTCTGCTCCCAGTTCACATCACTAAATCAGTGTTTGCTGAGCGAGTCTGAGGTCCAAAGCAACATATGTTTGGTAGAACTAGGTATGATGCTTAAAATAATAATGCACAAAAACTTTAATGTGATCATGAAATATTGTAAGTGTCTAGGACAACAATTTGGACTTTTGGAGGATCACGACACATGACAATACCAAGTCTTACTCTTAGTGAAGTTAGTTAGTCTAGTTCAATAGTAATCCATGCAAATTTGCAATTGATATTGCACGTTCAAAACTTCAATATGTGTTACAGTTAGTGATAACGACGGTCAGTTTGCCCTTACCACCACGCCTTAACTGTCGAGAAACTTGGTAACTCAACCGCTGTCCATCATCAGTAGACCGCAATTTCAGCTGAAATGGACAGTCCACTTTGAAAGTTGATGTGTTTGGTCGTTGTCCTGTTGATTGTGTTGTGTGTTTCTTTCCCCCATGAACACAGGAATAGCAAAGTTCATGGTACTTGATGTCTGGGTTGAAGACTCTAGTGGGTAGTCTTCTTTGAGCTGCAGAGACTGTCCCTTTTCCACAACTGTACAAAGTTGTTGTCTTGGTATGTTTTGATTTTTTGGTCAAGTTCTTTGAAAGAATTGAATGATTCACCCACAGCAAACTCCATTTTGTGACTTGCAGGAAACTGTTGAACTCAATATCGATACCGTTGTAGGAATAGACTACTCAGTCTTAGTGCAGACAGCCCTCTGTGATCAAAAGAAAGGTTGATCAAAGAGTATCACAACATAAAAGTAAAACAAGACACTGATACTATCAGTGTCTTGTTTTACTTTTATGTTGTGAATATTAACCTTTGACATGCCGAATGTAATTGTGAATTTTACTCACCCAAAAGTAGCCCCAAACCAGCCCAAGCAGTGACCGTGTTATTGCTAAAATCTACTTTCAGTTTCTATGTTTGTCACATAAGGATTACCCCCCTTGATCAACCCATGGTGCTTAGCACGATCTCGGCCAAAATGGCCAAATAACATGTATAGGCCTACACGAAACACCTTGTTTAAACAGGTAATCGTACTGGGGAGGAGAAATAATAAATACGCCAGCACTATCAGTTAATGCGTACAACCGACAATTTAGCCTGCAGACTAAAATGCCGGAACCGGCATTTTAGCCTACAGATTAAAATGCCGGTTCTGGCAATGTAGCCTATTCGCTTAATTTTACCTCAAGTAGGGCCTGTCGCAGCTAAAAAAGTCGCTCAGTCAAATAGCCCGGCTACTATGAGAGTGTGTATTTGCGACATTTTGGGACATTGAGCATGAACCACAAATTTCACTTTTTTTTGGATGGGGTTAGGGTTAGGTAAATGGTTCAAGTACAGAAAAAGTGAAATTTCTGGTTGTCGCAAATACACACTCTCATAGTAGCGGGCGATTTATTTGATTGAGCGACTTTTTTGACCGACAGAACCTGTGGGTAGGTAGGTAGGTAGGTAGATAGGGACAGGCTTGTGAAATCAATGTAGAAAAAGAATAGTAATTTTCCTTTAGCTTCAAGAGGGGTGTGGCATTTGTCCCCCTCCTCACCCCTCAAGTAAGGCTCAATGGTCCATAGAGAGCACTACAACAGACTTTGAACAGTACAAGTACCACCTGCATTGCCTGGCTAAAGAGATGAGCTGGGATATATAGAGTCGAGAGCATAACATGATTACATCAATAATTATAATTGCAGTATAGCCCGCTTTGAAGTCTTTCTTGAGCTCAGTGTACTTTACATTAAGAACAAGAAAGTTAAAGGCAAATAAGCAATGAATAAGTCACTACTTGAAAAGTAACATTTACATAATTATAATGAAAAGAACATTTATAAAATTAGGATAGAAATAGTGAGGCAAGGAGAGATGGAAACATTTTTGTTATTGTATTTATAAGTCTATGGTTCACCCTCATTTAGAATATGGCAACGTTATATGGTGCCCTTATAAAATCTTATTAGACAGTCAGCATCAATTGAACGAATCCAAAGGAGAGCGATGAAATTGGTTTTAAAGATCTAAAGTTCCATGATAGATTAAAATTGTTAATTTTACATTCACTAAATTATGGAAGACGTATAACTATAAGAGGTGACCTTATCCAAATTTGTATAAATATTTTAATAACTTAGATGACATTAGTTTTGAGTCTCTTTTCTCACCATCCTTGTCTTACACAACTAGAAACCAAGAGGGTAAAATTCAAATTCAAAGGTATATCTTATCACTAACAAACATTAACATTGTTTCAGTAACAGAGTTGCTATTACTCCTGGAACTCACTGCCACCTGAACTAAAAAATGCACCATCTACTAACGCCTTCAAAAATCTACTTGACAAAAACAAATTATGATTTTGATGATTGAAATTGCAATCATTAGTTTCCTTTTGCATGCAAATGCAACCTAAAGACAAATATTTGGATGGGACAGTTTTATCCTTTCCTAAAAAGACAGTCTCATGCTATCGAACATGTTCAAAGGAGAGCAACCAAACTAGTAAAACTAAAAGCATTACGGAAATTAGATTATGGTGACAGGTTGCATAAACTTAATTTACCATCCCTAAAATATAGGCGACTACGTGGTGATTTAATAAATATAATGTTTATTACAAAATTTCACAGTTCTGATATTACTAACAACATTTGTTACAACTTTCTAACTACTTAAAAACTTTGAATAATGATTTGAAAATACTAACCCAATGCAGCAGAACTAACATTAGAAAGAATGTCTTTAGTAACAGAGTTACAGAGTCACTAAATACTGGAATTCTCTTCTAGCACGTATCAAGTTGGCACCTAACCTTAATCAGTTCAAAATCATCCCCAATAAAGACCCCAAGCTTCAACAATTAAAATATGAATATGATTAACACATCTAAAAGCGTCCTAGTCATGCCAATCATGAAAAAGAATAGGAATAATCAGAAAGAACACATTAAAAGGCTGCGAGGCCTAGTTGTCCTCATTCTCTGACCTGACTTGACCTGACCTAGTATAAGCCGTGATGAAGGCAGAAGCCAGTCCCTTTACTACTACTAGTACTACTACTACATGATGCTTGCTTGCAACACACACACACACACACACACACACACACACACACACACACACACACACACACACACACGCACACATGCACGTGTACACACACGCACACACACATACACACACACACACACACACACACACACACACACACACACACAGTGACGCACACACACACACACACACACACACACACACACAAACACAAACACACACACACACACACACACACACACACGCTTTGTATTATACAAGACTTACATGCCATGTCCAATAACCTGTACATTACGTTAATGATTAACTTATGAGCAAGAAAATTTGATATAGGCTTAATGTGTAAGATTACCTGCTAAATAAGCCTAATGAGTAATTTTGTGCACACTAAATTAATGCACAACAGTAATGGTATGCGCATTAACCCTAATGAGCACAGAGTGAGCAAAGCCTCAGACTAGAATTGTGATGCTGACAAAGATGACCGTTTATCACTATTTGGGGGTCTGCCTTCGTGAATTGCTCTGAGCATGATGATTGAGTTTTTTATGAACTGATTTCTATTTCTCATTCAGACAACTGCTGATATCACAGATTGCATACCATTCCCATGTAGAGAGGAGGAGTAGAGAGGTTTGAAAATGGACAGCCATGAAAAAAAGCACACCTTTGAGCAAGAGTTGTGTCGTTTGCAGTCAACGAGGGACAGAAGACAGTGGTTCACAGAAGAAAAGATAAACGCCTTTATCAGTAAGGTAATAACTCTGCGTTCTGCTGTGAAAAAGCGGCCTGATGAATATGACTTTTTAAAGCGGTATGACGTTGTGGAACTGGGAAATGTGAAGAAGCTGGTAAGGCCAGGAAACAAAGACCAGCGTCAGTTCTACGTCTCTCTTGGGGACCTTTTTCATGCAATTCAAGAAGCACATGTTGCATGCGGACATGGTGGTGAGAAAAGAACTGAGAAAGAACTGTCCAAAAAGTATGTCAATGTCACGAGAGATCAGATCAAGCTCTACCTCTCCCTTTGTGAGGACTGCCTGTTGAAAAAGTGCAAGATTAACAAAGATGTTGCAGAAAAGCCCATCTTGACACAACGTTTCTGCACAAGAGGACAAGTTGATCTAACTGACCTTCAAAGCCAGCCTGATCAGGACTACAGGTCAGAGTAAATCCAGCCTCTGTCTATCTGTCTGTGTGTCTGTGTGTCCCACTCACTTGCTCACTCCATCATTGAGTCTCTCCATCATTCATATTCACTGTCTTACCTCACATGATCTATTCTGTCTATCTCAGTCCTTCCTAATTTGTACTTTTTTTCCGGCCTGTTTGTTTGTTTCTCTGTCTCTCGCTCACTCCGTCACACACACGCATGCACTTACACACGCATGCATGCATGCACGCACACACACACTCACACACACACTCACACACTCACACACACACACACATGCTCTCTCCTCTCTCTCTTTTTTATAAGCCCCTAGAGCTACTATTTGCTCAGTTCATGCACATTAGGCCTAATGTGCACCTTGCACATGAACTTTTTCGCAACATGCTGCGAGCATATATTCACAACGTTACACTTTACCATTGCCATTGCTCATACATATAGTGATCGCAACAAAGCTCATCTTCCTGCATACTATCAGAGACTGGAACTCGTTACCTGAGGAGGCTGTGTTTGTCTCTTTGGCTGGCTTGAACTGTCATTCATCAAAGCACTATAATTTTGTTTTTGTTTTCCTGCATGATTCAGCATGACGTTGGGGCTCGGTCAGCGATTCCTGGCTGGCTGGGTCAAAATAGATTAGGCTTTTTTTTGGCCTGACTTTGGATCTCAACCATACGCAGTCTAAAAAAAATCAAACTGTTGATTGTGGATACTCAACAGGAGAAGAAGACTCTTTTAGTACTAATAGATAAGTAGAGAAGAATAAAGCTGTCTTAATTACTGGGATTTCCATGGTACCGTGATGTCCATTAGGTAGGGTTTGACTGTAGTTGTAAGCTTTCATGTAATAGAAAAAAGATGGTAACTCTACTTCAGTATCTTCACAACCTCTGAGGTAAAACCTGCTTAAAGTAAAGAAAGGGGGATGTTATTTCTTGGTTTTCAAGGCCTTCACGGTTGCTCAATGCATTGTACTGTATCATTGTGTGTATTGTGTTATTTTTATTGTTGCATGGAATCACCCATAATGCTGCCCTCATCCAGAGAGAGCATCGCTGAAAGTGCAACACCAACGTGCAACCGATTTAGCCTTTTTTTCTGCTTTTCCCCCCCCTCATATGTTTGATTGAATGGGAGATATAAGGGGAAGGTGCGGGAGAAAGAGTTTTGACCAATTCGTGACTCCTTTACCACTGTTTTCTGGTTTTTTTGTTTGTTTTGTTTTGTTTTTTAAACAGGACCTTAGTTTAGTTTTTGTTCAGACCATAAGGTCTTATGGAGGGAGGCCAGGTACATAATTAAGCTTTTTTAAAGGCACTAATTTCATCAGTTAGCGTGTTTGAAGACTGAAGACTGCAAAACTTTATTTTGCAAGTATAGAGATTTTTTCAGACAAAGCCTGGTCTTATGGCAGATGGAGTATTATATTCCAGTTGAACTTGATGCTTAAATAAGTCAACTTTGTTGGTTTGATTGCTAATGTTTTCTTTACTTTTGGCTGTTTTGCTTGTAGATCTGGACAAGGAACCAGAAAAACTGACACAATGGATGGAGATAAAGAAGGTTTTTGATAGAGCTAAATGTTTCCTTTGCTTTTGGCAGTTTTGCTTACAGATCTAGACAAGGAACCGGAAAAAACCTGACACAGTGGATGAAAATAAAGAAGCTTTTTCACAGCTAAATGTTTTCTTTACTTTTGGCAGTTTTGCTTGCAGATCTGGACAAGGAACAGGACAAACTGACACAATGGACGGAGGTAAAGAAGGTGTCACGGAAGGTGACCTAGCACTTTGGATGGACAATGATGTTGTGATGGTCAGTAAAATCCATCAGATTACCTTTCTGAAGTTTCTCTTCCTTTTAAATCTTCACTTTTAGTCTTTACCCCCCCCCCCCCCCCCCCCCATCCCCCCGCCCCACTCTGGGGATACCAGGGGATCTTTCTTAGGTCCCCCACCTTCTGGAAGTTCTGTGCTAGCAACTTCCTCTAATATATCACTCTGACTCTGCCTTTTCCTCTTCTTCTTATACTATCTTTCTGACTCAGTGGCCCATTCTCCTGCCTACAAAGAAAATCTTCCAAATAATTTTATCCTTTGAGCTCCTCCAAGATCAGACTGTCGGCTGAATGCAGTGAAGAGACCAGTAAAAACTGAAAAACAACACATACGTACCTCACCCATTATGGCCATATGGCTTGAGAACGCAGAAGAAGAAGAAGAGTCTTTACAGCTTCTTGTGTACAGTGTGTATGCATGCATGTGACTGGTTGTGCTAGTTGTGTACATATGTAAGAGTGTTTGTGGAAGTGTGTTGGTTGTGGGTGTAAAGTATTAGTGTGTGTCATTGTGTGTGTCTGTGTGTGTGTGTTTCATTTAACTCTTCTAGCACCATGGGCGAAAGTATTTGCCCAAATCATCACTCTACACTCTTACCAAATGCAAAAACATTCAATGCTAAGCACCCTGCCATGTGTTTGTCTGTTTTTAGAGCTCTTGTCACTGCTTCTGCCATTAAGGCAATGCATGCGCACTTGAACAAAATAGTTACTTCCCTCTTGTCGGTTTAGAAGCAATGGATAACCAAGAACGTAAAAAAACACCCAACAACTTGGTGCTAGAAGGTTCAACTTAATGTCTATCCAGTACATGTGTATTGTTGTGTGAGCATGTGTGTGCGTGTGTTTACATGTGCACATGTGTGCATGCATGTGTTCGTGCATGCATGATGCCACATGCGATGTTTGTGTGTGCGATACATGTGTTAGAGTGTAGAGTGGCACAGTGGTAGCGCGCTCGCTTGGTGTCAAGTAAACCCGAGTTCGAACCTGGGTACAGGGGATTTTTCCTCTCAATTTTCACTAGGTCTTACGGTCTGAATGTGGAGTCTTTCGGATGAGACGATAAACCGAGGTCCCATGTGCCCATGCACTTAGCATACGTGAAACCCAGTGGCAACGAAAAAGTTGTCATTTGGTCAAAATTAAAGTCACACAAAAATAGCATGCCCCCCCAAAAAAGAAAAAAGAAAAAAAAGAAAGAAAGTTGGGTGGCGTGCCTCTGGCTGCGACGCGCTCTCCTGGTGGGAGCAACCCCAATTTCACAGATACGCCTCTGTGACTATAAAGTACCTAATACCTAATACCTAATAGTAATACCTATTTGTAAAACATTTGTTGTTGTTGGTTGATTCCTTTTTGTCTTGTAGAAGGTGGAACCAGTATGGTCCATGGATGATGACTCACCGGATCAGTCCTTGGACGTCTACAGCACCGCACAGCCCATATCTGACAACGAGTATGTGTCGCTGCTGTCTCTGAACGCAGCTCATATATGTCGGCGTTGCTCTGCTATCTTTGTGCTGGTCAGCAGCTTGGAGCTCCACCTGGCGTCAGTTCATGGAGAACCTCTGTTTTTCCCCGAGAGGAACGAGAGTTGTGAGCGGCAAATACTGGTAAGTATGATTCACGCAGCTCAGTTAGATTCAGTGGGGTGTTTTAAATTTTTTTTTAATTGATTTATTATTTTATAAATCCATTTACTGATTTAGAGAGGAAAGAGGTAGAAAGACTAGAGGGTGAAGGGTGGGAGGGAGGGAGGGAGGGGGTGGGGGGAAAGATTAAAGAAGGAGGAAGAAAGAAAGAGAATATTCTTATTACAACTGGGTCATTCGTGGATCCTAGGTTGTGTACAGCTTATAGTTGACAGTACTGAAATGGGGCATTTGCAGCATGCTGGTTACCTTGAATTTCACTGAGTTGAAATTAGAGAGTTGAATTAGAAAGGTCACGGGAACTCGGGCAAAACAAGCGTGGGTAATTTAGTAGTCTTGTATAGAGTACGAACACTCGTGGCAAATGCCGTATTGAAAGCCCGTTCTTCTTCTTCTTCTTCAGCGTTCCCAGGCCATATGGCCATAATGGATAAGATACATATGTGTCCGGTTTTCAGTTTTCACTGGTCTCCCCGCTGCGTACAGCTGACACATTCTGATTTCGGAGGAGCTCAAAGGAAAACAAATATTTGGAAGATTTTTTTGAAAAAGGCAGGAGAATGGGCCAATAAGTCAGAAAGACAGCGGATGACAGAGAGAGCAAAGGGAAAAGGCAGAGTCAAAGAGAGTGGCAGATTAGAGGAAGTAATCAAGTTGCAAGCACAGAACTTCCAGAAAGTGGGGGAACTATTTTTACGAAAGATCCCCGGTATCCCCACGGTGATGAAAGCCCATTCAACAACAACGGAACAGTATCACAACAGTTTGAAGTGAAGACAGAGAAGAAATTGCATTCAGATCTGCTTACCATCCTGATTTTGCCGTAAGTTTTACGGGGAAAAAAGTCAAATTACGATAATTACGGCTACGAAAAAAATATGGGGGAAAAAATCCTATGTATAAAAACCCCCCACTACAGTTGTGTCGGTAAGCGAAGCTTTTGAAACGATGCGGTGAAAAGTCATTTCACGCCATTTCCTTTTCTGTTTCAAAATGGCGTCCAAGTGAGTGCATTCCGAAGCTTCTGTATCTTCTGGTCAAAAATCAAAAGAAAAGACATCAAAAGTGGCACAGAAATTCCGGGAAAGTTACCTCAAAATATCAGGAATACGTCGTTCAGCACTAGGTGACGAGCATGTGTTCTGTGTCTACTGCTCGACGGACATTAGTATTACACACTCAGGTCAGTACGATATCGATGTTCATTGGTCTAGCGTTGGATTACAGTGTTTTTTTCCTCAAAATTACGTTTTTTTGTTTCATAAATTACAAATCTATTCTATCATGTTACCGTTTCACTACGAATGAGTTATACCTTCCAATTTGGAGCAAATGCCAATTTACCAAAGACCAAAAAGTTCTAGTCTTAACAAGACTAGATTACTTCCCTTGGTCTACACAGCCAATACCACTAAGCTGCCGCGGAACCCACTCACTACGTCACTTCCGGAGAGGCAACTTCAAGTCATAATAAAAATTTTTCCAACTTGGAGCAGCCATGTTCTTCTTTGCTCTTCAATTTATTTCGTTTTTCTACCTCTTATTGTCGCCATCCTCCTCGTTTTGGGTTGCCCCTCTGCCTTGGGGCTGCAGGTTTGTCGGCACATAGCTTTGGGGTATTATTTTTTCGTTTTTACTTTGCTAAATAATTTTTGAAAGTAGTTGCTGTGCTTACGTGCTTTGTGCCCCCGGACGCCATGTCGTCCGTCGATCCTGTTGTTTCGTCTCACTCTAGTGGGGTCTCTAGTAAGCCTTCTCGGGAGGATAAGGGGAGGTGTTCAGATACACCTCAAGCTTCTTCTTCCTCTAGCTCTCGTAAGCATTCGAGTTCTAGGCCGAAGTCTTCCTCTTCTTCGTCGTCGAAGAAGGAGCAACCCCCCCCCCCCCCCCTCCTCTCCCTCAGCCTGTGGTTTCTGAGTCTTCTGCGGTGGTGTCAGAACAGGTTATTTCCCTAGTGGATTCGTCTACTCTGGTGGCAGACATGCTTGCCGAGTTTAAAAATAAAGGTTTAGTTTTGGTCCCTTCGGCCTCCTTGACCGATTGGTCGGTTAGACCTGGTAGGCAAACGGACTTGACGACTGACTTGACCTCGGACAGACCCGCACGGTACCCTCACGGGACACGAGAAGACAACCAGTGTGTACGTTCCCCTCGCTTTACCATGAATGATAATGATGAACCTACTTTGTACTCAGTTGAGCAGCTGGCCCAGAGGGAGCGCGTTACGGGCATCTCCATCTTCCCCCGAGAGGAAGACCTCGAGTCGGACGGTCGGTCCTTCTCCCAGCGTGACGTGGAAGCTGCTCGCTCCATCGACGCCCACAGGAAATCCCGTCCTGACGCCGTCCCCTTCTACGGCTCTCGTTCTCGCAGGAGCGAACGTCTCCCCTCTTCTCTCGTTGATGATCAGTCTCACGATGATCGGCAGTCTTGTAGCCCGAGTAGGGCGAGAAGTACGGACGTGCATTTTACCCAGCAGAGCCGTTGCCCGCGTAGGGCCTTGCCTCGGCGGTCTCTTGAACACGGAATTTGCGATGACTTCGACGACTACTCGCCCAGGCCCGTGCGCCGTGCCGGCGGCACGCGGCCACCAGTCTCCACCGTTACGGACACCCGTCACAGAGCGACACCTTCGGGGGTGGACCCCCCGATGCCTGTTCTGGAGCCCGTTTCACGTCAACCTGGCCCCCGTCATACGGTTGAGCTTCAGCCCCCCTTGGATGCTCGTCAGGCCAGGCACTCCTCGAAGCGTCATGCGGCGCGGCCTCGAGGGTCTTCCGTGGATGAGGAGTTTGATTCGTCGCCTCGTGAGGGTTTGGATGACTTCGACCTAGCCGTTCAGGACGAAGTGTTTCGCATCATGAGGACTGGGTGTCAGGGGTCTCAGTGGTCCTCGTCGAGGTCTGACCACGGCTACGATCAACTTTCTCAGTCTGAGCGGGACAATAGTGTGTCTGACCCCCCTGTGTGTTCAGACCCAATCCCTTCGACCGGCAATTATCAAGGCTATCTGCACATCCTTCAGCCCTACTGCAAGGACATCAAGCCGATGGTGCAGCTCGAATCATCTCAGACAGCGGGACAGCCGCAGTTCTTTGGCGAGCTACAAGCGCAGAAGGAGGCTCGTCTAGCGCTTCACACCTCTCCGTTCGTCCGCCAGACACTGCGTAAGGCTGACTCTATCCTGTGGGCTCAACCGCCACCGTTGCCCGTGGACGACGACGACATCTCTCCTTCCCCTCAGCCGGAACCGGTCCCGTCTCAACCTGGCTCGTTTGTGAAGAAGGACTTCTTCCCGCCGTTTCAGCTGGCAAACCCCTTCGTGCCTGTGCCTTCGCACTCGGAGGTGTCCCAGCAGGATCGTTCCGCCCTTAGCTATGGGCGCAGGATGAGACAGACTTCGGTTCTCATGGGCCAGCCGGCCTTCAACAACTTGGAGAGATCCATGTTCTCTATTCTTCGAGCCTCGTCATTAGCCACGTCAATGCTTCAGTCTCTGGCGCAGATCGCCGGTTCTACGGCCGCTTCCAAACCTGAAGACTTCAGGCTGCGTGATGGTGTCGACGAGCGTGCCCTGGGTGTTGCCTTGGCTTCTCTCAACCAAGCTGTGAGCTCCATTTCGTCCGTGGCCTCCTCTACTAAAGTGCAGCTAGCGGCCACGTTCAGGGACGCGGTCCTCAAGGATTGTAAAGTGCCTCTCTCCCTGTTGGATCGTTCGAACATTCGCTCTGGCCCCACCGATCCTCGCTCTACTTTTCATCAGGCTTCCCTCAAGGACAACCTGGAGCGGGTCAAGAAACGGAGACTGGACTTGGGCCAGGAACGTATCATGGAGTTGGCTACCAGGGCTGCCGGCCGGGGGTTTGCTTCCCCCCAACCTAAGCGCGCGCGCTTGGACTTTAGGCCTCCTCCCTCTATCCCCATGAGAACCGGTTCGTCTCGAGGGCGTTCCTTTCGCTACCCCAACTACCAGTCAGCGGGACAGCGTCAACGCCCCTCATACCAGCGTCGCCCTTTGTCCACCAACCGCCGTCCTCCGTCCTCGGGACGGGGATCGGGCACCTCGGGTTCTTCCCGGTATGTCCGTGCCCCGTTCCCAGCACGGAAACAGCCTTTTCAGTAGGGCCCGCACGACCTTTGGGGGATTCAGGCGCTTCGACCGACTCAAGTGTGGGCTCCCTTCTGAAATGCTTTTCAGCATGGGAGCACTTGGTCGAAAGCCCTTGGGTCCGTCAGGTCGTGCGGGTCGGCTTCAGGTTCCCCTTTTCCAGGGAACCTCCCCTGTCTGCCCAACCCATCTCTTTCCCGCCCCCTCAAGACCAGTCAAAATTCGAAGCGATCGACAAGGAAGTCGCTGCACTCTGTCAAAAGGGTGCCATTGTGCAGATTGTGCCTACGGAACCGGGTTTCTACTCTCGACTGTTCGTGGTCCCCAAGAAAAGCGGAGAATTTCGCCCGGTCTTGGACTTGTCCCCCCTCAACAAGTTTATTCGCACCGACAAGTTCAAAATGGAGACGGCAACTTCGATCCGTCTCTCCATTCTTCCGAACGACTGGGCTACGTCCATCGACCTGAGGGACGCATATTTTCACGTGGGCATCCACCCTTCACGTCAGCGTTTCCTGCGCTTCGTCTGGAAACACAAGACTTATCAGTTTGTTGCCCTTCCGTTCGGCCTGTCCCCGGCCCCTTGGATTTTCTCAAGAATCACCAAGGAACTCGTTCGTCTCGCCAGGTCCCAGGCAATTCGTCTTCACGTTTACCTGGACGATTGGTTGTTGCTAGCGGCTTCGCAAGCCCTATGCCTCTCTCAAACAGACACTCTTGTTCGACTGTCCAGGACCCTGGGTTTTCGCATTCACGACGGGAAGTCGGAGCTGACTCCTTCGACCTCCTTCAGCTACCTCGGCATGAAGTTCGATACAGAGCGGTTTTCAGTGCAACCGTCAGAGACTCGAGTCAAAGCCATATTCGAGATTGTCTCGACGTTCAGACTGAGGACTTCGCTCTCTGCTCGTCAGCTTCTCCGCCTCCTGGGGCTTATGGAATCGGTAGCGGATTTGCTTCCTCTCGCACGGGTGCACAAGCGGCCACTGCAACGACTGCTGTCGCAAAGGAAACTGTCTCAGATGCCTCTCGAGCAACTAGTGTCTCTCGGCGATTGGTTCCTCGACTCGACGGAACAGTGGATGAATCTCGAGTGGCTCAACAGCTCGGTGCCTATCCGTCCCATGCAACAGCAACAGTTTCTCCACACGGATGCCTCAACGACGGGCTGGGGCGCCCATTTGGATCGGGTCGAAGTTTCGGGCCAGTGGACTTCGGCAGAGAAGGACTGTCACATCAACCTCTTGGAGATGGAAGCAGTAGCCAGGGCCCTGAAGTCTTTTGCACTCCTTCTCTCCGGGAAATGGGTCACTGTCTGCGGAGACAATACGACGGCTCTCTCTTATCTTCGCCGCCAGGGAGGAACACGGTCTCCGGCCCTTTCGATGAAAGCGGAAGGGATTCTTCTCTGGGCCCAATCAAGAAAGATCGTGCTCTCAGTGGAATACATCCCGGGGAAGTTGAACGTCCTAGCGGATCAGCTGAGCAGGAAAGGACAACTTCTCCCCACGGAATGGACCGTCGCTCACCGGTCCCTCCTCCCGCTGTGGCACCTTTGGGGGAAACCTCACGTGGACCTGTTTGCCACAAAGTACAATTGCAGGCTTCCTCTCTATGTGTCACCTATGAGGGACCCCCAGGCACTAGCGCGCAACGCTTTCTCGATCTCCTGGACAGGAATGTCAACTTATGCGTACCCTCCCACGTCTCTGCTCACCAAAGTGCTGGAGAAATACTGCCGCGACAGGCCCCGCTTGATTATCATCGCCCCGTTCTGGGAAACGAGCCCTTGGTTTCCAGAACTCGAGAGCCTGTCTCACGTTCCAAGCGTCCCGCTTCGTCTCACAGGGGACACTCTGCTTCAGCCTCGCTCCGGTGTAGGACACGCCAACCCCCAGCTGTTTCAGTTGACCGCATGGCTACTATGCGGGCCGGGTTGCGAGCACGACTCTTACCAGACAAAACTGTTGACCTAGTCCTTAAGGCTCGTAGGCAGAGCACCAATAAGCTTTATGACATTAGGTGGGCTTCTTGGTTCGGGTTTTGCACAGCCCATGGCATTCCCCCCTTAGACCCTTCTGGTCCACAGTTCACCCAGTTTTTAGCTCACCTGTACCAGGACCGCGGCTTATCCGCCCAGACTTTGTGTGGTTACAGGTCTGCCGTTGTTCATACCGTTGCTGTGGCGACGGGCAAGAGAAACCCTGTTTTTTCGTGTGCCATTGAAGTCTCCCATCTCATTGATGCTGTGCGTAATGTCTCTGTTTCGTCCTGTGTTCGCCTTCCGCAGTGGGATGTTTTTCTGGTCCTCTCATTTTTTAGGGATAAATGTGAGCCCATGTCCTCTTTGTCCTTGAAGTTACTAGGCGGGTTAGCGGTGTTCATGCTCTTAGTGGTCTGGGTTCCGACGTTGAGTTCAATACTTCGGATCAGTCAGTCACCTTGTCTTTTCTGCCCGAGTTTAGGGCCAAGAATCAGCCTGCTCAGATTGCTTCCCCCTCAGTTACTGTTCAGAGTCTTTGCACCATTCTTGGCCCCGATGATTCGGATAGGCTCCTGTGCCCTGTCAGAGCCCTTAAGTATTACCTTAAGAGAACCTCCCCCTTCCGGGGGCACAAACGCCGTCTGTTCATCTCCCTGAATGAGAAATACATGAGGGATATCTCGAAATCAACCATTTCTAGGTGGTTAGTGGGCGCTATTAAGTTAGCGTACTTAAGTGCCGACAAGTCATTGCCCTCTAACCCCCTGAGAGCCCATGAAATCCGGGCTATCAGCACATCCCTGGCTATGATCAAGGGTTTTCAGCGTTATGGAAGCAGCGTACTGGAAGTCTCAATCCACCTTCACTAGCTTCTACCTGCGCCATTTCTCCGCCAGAAGGCAGGACGACACCTTCGGCATCAGGAAGGTGGTGCTTGCGCAGACTCCGGTTTCTCTGGCCTAACGGTAATCGTTTGTTATTTTTTGTTCTGATGTTGGTATGCATATGCTTATGCTGTTTGGGGGTATGGATGTTTTGATTGTTTATTTGTTATAATGTCCTCTCTCTTACAGGTTATCCCTGGCGTTCCAGGTCAGGTTTGTCTTGTGGGTACTGTTTTTTTGGCTTAGTTGGAGTGTAACTTCAACAATGTTTTCTTACCCACCTCCTCGCTGGGAATCAACTCATTCGTAGTGAAACGGTAACATGATAGAATAGATTGAATGATTTTAGTTAATATAACTATCTATTCTATCTATATACTTACCGTTTCACTACGATCAAGGTTCCCACCCACCTCCCTCCGACGAAAACATCATTGGGAAGGTTGGTTTTTAAAGAAAGAAAGGAGAAAATTTCTTATCATGACTTGAAGTTGCCTCTCCGGAAGTGACGTAGTGAGTGGGTTCCGCGGCAGCTTAGTGGTATTGGCTGTGTAGACCAAGGGAAGTAATCTAGTCTTGTTAAGACTAGAACTTTTTGGTCTTTGGTAAATTGGCATTTGCTCCAAATTGGAAGGTATAACTCATTCGTAGTGAAACGGTAAGTATATAGATAGAATAGATAGTTATATTAACTAAAATCATTCACTTTGCAGTATAGGGGTAAACAGGTCTGTACATTGATTAAAAACAGGCATTAACCCACAGCAAGGAAATACAAAATGACTTTGAAACATTATCAAAAAAATGAAACATTCCAATTTTTAAAATAACATTTGATGACTAAAATTTCGTACTACAGTTGCGAAGAGGTCACAAACACTTTTGACAAGAATAACATATAAGCTGATAAATCATGCCAGAAGACATTTGTTTTGATGTTTAAAAAAATGATACTTGAACAAGGTTGCAACGCTGAACAGTTCAATTTGTGTGTGCGTGCGTGCATTTTAAAGTTGCTTAAAAAGTGAACCAACATGTAACTTGTATTACTATGCTAATCAATGTTTTGTAAATCTGTCAACATAGCCTGTGCTCGTGAATATGATGGTAGTTCTATATCTGAAGACAAGGCTTGAATTGCTTCATACATTGTGATGAAGTTTTTCTTGTCGGTAGGTGATCGTATCTCATTTCTTAGACCAATCGGACCATGCTGTGCCACGCTATGCTCTCGCCATGCTCCCGCTCCTACTAAGCTCCCTCTACGCTCATGCCACGTGCGAGCCTAGAGATCTGAAAACTAGACAATACGCAGCACAGTGCAAGTCACATCATAGTGTTAACCCCTTCAAGACTTCACTGCTTTAGGCAAACATCGTTACTGGCCCGGGGTTGCGCAATATAACAAGTAAGAAGCGCAACAAAACTCAACACTGTCAATGATTCAGTTTTGACAACGTTACTGGTTGATGCAAGTTTATTTTTCGCTTTGAAATCGTGGTTATTTGCATTAATATCGGAATCATTGGTCTCCTTGTTACTATTACTGTTAATGAAAACGTATTGGAGTATTTTCTTAGGCTCGGGTGGGGCCGATTTCTTTTCACTTTTCATCATTAAAAATTGATATAGAAGTGCCAAAAATAAGTGAAGCGAAAGCTGGAAGAGTGATGAAGAGAAATTACTAGAAAAACGTAATTTGGATTGAAAACCCCCCATGGATTTAGACACGTTTTAGACTCAGAAATCGCTGTTCCGAGAATACTCAGAATTAGGCCCTGACTGCCGTTCTGTTCCGAGTATGCTCGGAACTCGTCCAGAATGAGTTAAGCGCAAAATGAATCTATGACATACATAGGACTTTTTTCAATCTGTCTAAAAACATAGCCTTGGCTTATCCCTTTCACCGCCAAAATCGCATTTTTAGCACCACACTGATTTAACACCCATGCTACTAAAAGGCATAAAAGTTGGATCAGTTATCCAATATCCTTATGCTGTTAATTTTGAGAGATAAGGAAAGGGTTTATTTGATGCATGTCATTGGAGGATTCACAGTACTACAGTTGCCAACTTTTTGTTACCTAGATAAGTTTGGTAGAAATTTTTGGCTGAAAAATGTCTGGCGGCGAAAGGGTTAACTCACTCGGGACTGGCCAAATTATTTCCCCTTGTTCTGTGGGGACTGGGCATTCGACTAGGTTCGTAAAATAATCACCAAAACCAAGTTATGAAGAGCTAGGCATCAATATTTTCAGAAAAGATTAGCAACACCATGCACTAAACGATCGTAAAATATCAGATTCCATACCTTCGTCGTTTGTCTCCTATTGACGAAAACAGCTAACACATAGAAAGAAGGAAAATTTCACATTCCGATCTTTGACCCCCCTCTACAACCAAAGCTGAATGTAAAGTCTGCAATGATTGGTTGATTTCAAGAGAGGCAAGGTCAAAGCAAACTGAAAATAGGTTATGACTTCGCATCGGAAAGCTGGTTACACGCCAGAAATCAAAACCTCTTGAAAACTCTTATGAGCCGGATCCGGGCCATTCATCCTAAACGGTTGTGCGAGCCATGAGCCGGATCCGGCTCATTCGTCCCGAGTGAGTTGAGCAATGATTCGGCGACAGGCTGGGCCCCCGTCCAAGAGGCAGAAGACCGACCTGACTGAGGACGAGGAGCAGGACATGGTGGACTGGCTGAAGACCCACGAGCTCTTCTACAACAAGAAGCTCAAGAGCTTCAAGGACACCCAGCGGAAGGAGGCCCTGTGGTGGGCCAAGGCCCAGGAGATGGGCAGGGACCCTCAGATGCTGAAGACCTGGTACCAGAGCCTGAGGACCAGGTACGGGAGGATGAAGAAGCAGCTATCCCGCTCCAGCCGGCAGACCCCCTCGCAGCTCAGCGAGCGGGACCAGTGGATCTGGAGCTCCTTCGCCTTCCTCCAGCAGCACATTGTGGAGGTGCCCAGGAGGAGTCTCGGCGCTGTGAGTATACGTTTATTTTGCGTGACACTCATAAGATAAGTGCCTAACTCATTTTACAGTGTTTTGAGAAAAACGCAAAAAATGTCTTAGTACCCAAGTAAGAAAAGAGAACGGCATATTTGCAACGTATCTATGGTGATCACTTCCGCTTTTCCAGGTGCTTCTGTACTTTCTGTCATGATAGATACGAGTCAGCCGATGTCCTATGCACGCTTACTGCAAAATTGCCTAACTCTGAGTTAGGTATTTTTCTTATGAACGTTGTGTTGTTTCTCTATTTTGATGAACAAAAAACTGAATGCCCATGTTGTTGCTGGTACAGTGGAACCTCCCGTATAAGACCTCCCAGTATAAGACTCCCTCCCACATAAGACCTACTTCTCTGAGACATTGCCCTTCTCTGTGAGTATTAAAACTACCTCCTTTATAAGACTCCTCCCTTATAAGACCTCATTTTGGATGATTTTTGAAGGTCTTATAAAGGAGGTTCCACTGTAATATTTCGGAAATTCATTGACTTCCCTTTGTCAAACACAATCATGGACTCATTATTTCTCTATTTTCTAAGATTGAAAATGTCCAATGGGCATTATTTTATCCATTTGGACAGTGAATAAAATATATATTGATTTTTGTAAAGGTGTGCAGCAGGGCACCAAGGATGGACAAGTGTTTGGACAAACTGCATGGGTGCTACTCTTTCATTTTTACACTGATTTCAGTATTTTTAATTTTACCAGAAATTGAACTTCAGTTTAAAAAAAGAAAAGAAAAAAGAATTGACCACAAGCGATTTGGGGCGTTTTGTTCTATCTTGGAAGTTTACAAAGGCAGTGTAATAAGGCTTATCAGACTCAAACTGTCTCTGTCTCTCATTTTAACTGTCTGTCTGTCTGTCTCGTTGTATCTCTCTCTTAAGTTGCCCCCCTTGTTTCTTCTTTTCACTATAGCAACCGCAGTCACTGCTGACTATTATGTCGCTGTATTTGGGAGGATCTATGGGAATGCGCAAGACAACAAACTATCAAGAAGAAGGAAGTGGATAGGAGAAAAAGAAGAAATATAGAAAGCTTGGCCCAGCCAGCCAGGTCCCGCTAATCGGTCCCTAACATGATGCCGCGCCAAGCGAGAGAATGACCCAGCCAGCCAGCTCCCGCTAATCGGGCCCCAACGTGATGCTGCGTCATTGGGAAGAATAAAATAAAGGAAAATGAACTAAAATAAATTAAAATGAACTAAAGAAAAAGAGAGAAGGGAGTGTTGTTACTGTGTTTTGGAGACCCAGGACACAAAAGTGCCCAAGGTCCTCGCCTCAACAGCCTGTTCTGGGAGGTTGTTTCATGCCTTGATGGTACGTGGCAGGAAACTTGCTTGCCTGTATTGGGTGTGGCAGTAGGTCTGGGCCAGCTGCTTGGGGTGTGCTTGGCGTTGGCACTGTGGTGCCGGGACCAGCTTCTCTCTTACAGTCTTCATAGTGACCATATTGTTTTGGATCTTATAGAGCATGGCTAGTCTCGCTGTTTCCCTTCGATCTTGCAGGGTGGGCCATTTCAGCTGCTCTATCATGGAGGTCACACTTGACGTATTCCGAAAGCGGCACAGGGCAAATCTTGCAGCTCTCCTCTGGACCGCTTCGATTTTGTCGTTGTCTTGCTGTTGGTGAGGGTCCCACACTGTGGAGGCGTATTCCAGTATGGGACGCACAAATGCCTTGTAGGCTCTTTCCCTGATGGTCTGGGAACTGATCTTGAGGCTTCTAAAAAAAACGAGTCTTGTTGGCCTTTAAGCAGACGTGCTGGATATGTTTTTTCCAGCTCAAATCTCTACAGATGGTAACTCCCAGGTATTTTGCAGAGTCCACCGTTTCGAGCAAGTGGCCATGCAGCATGTACCTGCTTTCCTGCGTCTGTCTTCTTCTGGTAACAGGTAAGGTGGTGCATTTGTCAGGATGAAATGCCATGTCCCAGCTCTTCTCCCACTCAGCAAGCTGATGGAGGTCATGCTGTAGCTGATCATGGTCCTGAGGCGCCGCTACCACTCTATACACTGCAGTGTCATCAGCAAAGAGACGAGTTGGTGATGTCACCTTGTCTGGCAGGTCATTGATGTATGCCAGGAACAGGCACGGTCTAAGGGACCCCTGAATCGTCCGACGGGGCTGCCACGTACGGCCATGGGTCCCTGGACCCCTGCCTTTCAGGTTTTTTTTCATTTTCGGGAGTAGCACCCATGAAACTGTCTTCAAGCAAGAAAGTCAGTAGAAGTTTAGAACTAATGTTCCGGCTCTTGCAGAAATCAATAGGACAAAGTCTGCCGGTGTGAATTTTGAATAGGACAGTTGTCCCGACAGAGGGCAAGGCAATGGACACTTTCAGTTTCAATAGTACTATGTCCTATGACATGGGCCTCCGGACATCAGTAGGTGTGCTCTACATTTTTTTGTAACCAATATAAGTGACATTTTATGATTGTTAGTGTCATATTTAAAGATTGTCTGCATAATTTAAAAAAGTTTCCTTAAAACATTTTCTTCTTCTTCCACACTTCTCTCATTATCATGTCTCTTCAGATGCACTGTCTTCTTTCTGTTCAATTGTACGTAAATGTGTTTGATTAAAACTGATTAAAGATTTGTTTGGAGAATGTGGCTTTTTTTGTTTTTGTTGTTGTTCAGATTTGTATATTTATGACAGGTTCAATTTGTGTTCTTTCAGATAAAGCGGAAGGCGGCAGCCGACACACCAGCTGAGGACACCCCTGGTCCAGAGTCAGAAGCTGATGGGGATGGAGATGCTGAGCTGCCTGTCCCTGCTGACACACCTCCAACGCCTGCAGATCCTGGACCACTTCGCTCCATCCCCCCATCCAGCACCTCAAGCACCAGACCCTACGCCAGCCGTGGAAAGAGAGCCGCGTCCTTTCAGGAGGAAGATGACCACCTCCTGGCTAGCGTGGAGAAACAGTCCCAGGAAATGCTCAACCTCCAGCAGCAGCTTCTCGACAGGCTCCAGCCGGAGGTTGACCGAGAGAGGGACGCTTTCGTCGACTGGGTACGCTCAGCCCTGAGGAACATGGAGCACACAGTGTGGAGGAGGTGCCAGCGTGAGCTGTCGGACGTCGTCCACCGGTACATCGCCGAGAATGACACCCTGAGGGCCCAAGAGCAGCAGCCTCATCATCGTAAACGTCCAGTTGTCAGCCACCCGCCCTCAAGGCAGTCGTCCACCTGAAGTCATGTCCTCCAACCAGCTTTCAATCAATCAATATTTATTGTCCTTTTTAAAATGCATGGCATAAAAGGACATTTTTCCACTGCCTTCCCTCCACCGTGCCAGTAGGTTTGGTAGCCTCCACCCTGGCACTGGCCTAGACTCAAACTGCAACCTCTGTTCAGCAGCAACAGCCGGGGCCTGACCCACAACTCTAGGTCTCCTTCTTCTTTGTCGGCTCCTTCTGTTCATCAGGACTACTGCCAGATAGGCGTTGAAGAAGTAGTGCCAGGAGGAAAACTTGATCACCCAATGTCTTGAAATGGTCTTTGTATGCTTCCTCTTGGTGGCTGGAACTAATGGACGAGGCCCAGTACCTCCCCTATATTTTGATAATATATCAACATGACAGCGACAGAATAGTCAGCAGTAACTGTTGTCGTTATACGGAAGGAAGTAAGGAAGGTCCTTGAAACGATTGTGGCGAGGATGTGACTTGTGTGGCAGGAGCGTTGTGTCAGTGTGGCGCTGTCTCTAGAACTAGAACGTGGCTGCATCGTGGATGAGCGTGGTGCAAACATAGCTGAGTGTCATGTGATATGGAGGGAGCATGGCGAGAGTGTAGGGAGGACTTGGTGTGCGTGCAGTGGTAATGTGGAAAAGGATGAAACGTTTCTCGATTTTTGCCAGTTGCTTTAAAATTGAAAGTTGATTATATAAATTGTTTTCTGCAACTTTCCTGCAAATTGGATGAAAAACAAGAAATCCAGAAAACTGAAATCAACGAATGTGACAACCTAATTGACACAAATTGGAATAACTTCCTAAACTATTTAATAAATCGTCATCAGACTCCTTTCAGACCTGGGCAGAGTAAGGGCAACCAAATCCAAAAAGTTAGTTTTGTGACATCACTTCCAGTTTTGGCTATTCCGTGAACCAAATGAAAATTGCTTGCCCCTAAGTGCAGCACTTCCGATTGTTCCCAATCTACCTTTTTGTAAATACTGAAAATATGAACGAATTCCGCTCAGCCGTTTTTTGAGTTTGAAAATTTGCCAAATTTGCATTTTTGGGGTGCCGTATTTTTAAAAGTTGGCAAAATAATTAATTACAAATTCGGCAATTCCTCGGTGCCCCATAACTTGCTTTAAAATTTCAACAAAATCTTATGGGAAAAAAGTGGAAAAAAAAAAGAGAAAATAAAGAACTTGTACAATGACAATAATATTCCCCCAAAGGGGAGAATCCTAAATAAGCAGTAGACAGAAATATTTTTGAGGTGTGTTGACTATTTTTTAACTTTTGCTCAATCCTCTTACATTTTCAGATTCTGGGCTAAGCTTTTCCTAGTTTTCACATTCTGTTAGCAATCTTAGCACATTTTGTTCTCTCTAACCGAACGGAAGGGATCGAGCTATTGTCCTAATAATATTGCCAGGACTTCACTGTTCTATAGAAAAAAACACAGCTAAGATTCCAAGCCCTACCCACATGATCATGAGATCAGCATGTGATGTAAAACTACAACACATGTGTTACCATTTATTCTTACTTTGGAAACAACAGTCCTTTCCAGGAATTACCGTTTACTCTCCTTATGAATGTGAGAGGGTTAAAAACATGCTATACAACTTACCTAGGGTTTACTCATGCACCATGACATATATGTGTCTGTTTGTTTTACACTCTTTTCTTGATCTTGTTAGTTATTACTTGGTTGCTTAATATGCACAGGGTGTATAAGTGATGTATGTGTGATTGGTATTTGACCAATGGTGACAGTCCTGAGAAGACCATTGCTGTTGACGGGACTATAAACCATATGAAAATGAATCAATACTTGATTGCTTGTGAATGCCATTGACAATCATTTGTCCTTGCAGCAACAATGGTTGTGCTGCAGCATTATCTAAGTGTGTTCATGATTTCAGCACTCAAACATGGTAAACACCTTCAAAAATCTCCTTGACAAGGATGAAAATTTGAGCCAACTATTTTTTGAATACGATGATTTAATGACAATAATAATTTTAAAGGCATGCTTTAAGTAAGCAAAACAGTGATCAATGAAGGGACGTTTATAAGCCGCGAGGCTTAGGCTTGAGCTAGTCCCACACTATACTATGCTATGTACTATGCTATGCTCAACTCATATAGAATCCAATGATTTATTTCCAGGAAAGAAATGCTGACTGTTGCAGTCACATCATGGCAGCCTCTCACAGCTCCAAACGCAAGACGAAACCGTTCTCTTCCTGTTTGGATCCTGTCTCTTCAAAACACCACCACCCTGACAAAAAGACAAATGCTGAAAGATGCAGAGAATTCAAACAAAAACTGAAACAAGACGAGGTCAGATATAAAGAATATTTGGACAATGCAAAGCGGTACGGCATTCAGTACAGAGCCAAAGCTAGTGAGGAGGTGAAGGCGAAACAAAGAGAACATTCTAAGCGGAGAATGCAGGAGATGCGGAAAAGAAAGAAGGCGGAAAAGGCTGCCCTGAAATCTACAGAGCAGCTGAGAGCAGCTTGGAGGGTTAAATTCCAAGACAGAAAGGAGAAGCAGACCCGTCAAAAAGGTTCTGAACAAAAAGCAACACCAGACACCTAAAAAACGACCTGAAATGCCAAACAAAGATGCTGCCAAGTCAAGAAAAAGACTGAAGCGCTTTGTACTGAAAGGTCAGATGAAAAAGAGACATTGTCCAGCCCCTAAGCTCAGTCAGCACCACTGAGTGATGATCAGCCCTATATTGTTGCCACACTCTTGTCGCATTTAGATCTGTTAGTTTATGCTCAGGAAATTTTGAATGTGGCTGTTCAATTAACACAAGTTTAGTTGTTTAATGTTTGAGATGCCCACGCTTGAAAAGGCATGCTTGACTTATCCCAATTGTGTGCGTGATACATGTAGTACATGAATGTGTTAAAATCTGCCAAAGAATTTTGGACAATTTTTGCAATGTTTGTTTCATAGAAGCTGGAACAAGCATGGTCCATGGATTGGAGGAAGACTCAATCGATCAGCCCTCAGCTGTCTGCAACACAGCACAGCCTATGTCTGACAACGCTTCTGGGTTGCTGCTGTCTCTGAAAAGAGGGTGTGTGTCAGCATTGTTCTGCTGCGTTTGTGCTAGTTAATACTTTGGAACTCCACCTGACGTCATTTCATGGAGAGAAACTGCACAATGTACATGTATTTCCTGTGTTCTCCACATTTGACAGAGGGGATGTTGGTGACTTTAGCAAAACTGACTTTGCTAAGGGGGCAGATAGCCATAGCAACAGAAAATCACCAACCAGAAAGGAATTCAATAATGACGACGATAAAGATGGGAAAAACAGTCGACAGCATGTGTGTGATGTCTGCAGAAAGTCATTAGCTGCACCTACATTTCTAAAGAGGTACAAGCTCTCATATAACAGTCATAAACCTTACATCTGTGACCTGTGCAGTAAGGTTTTACTCAGGCTTCTGATTTGAAGAGGCACAGATTCATACATAGCAAACATTAAACCTTTTGTGTGTGATGTATGCTGTTAGGGTTATTCTTGGCCTTCTGATTTGAAAAATCACAAGCTCGTACATAGTGTCCATGAACCTTTTGTATGTGATGTGTGCAGGAAAGGTTTCTCAGGCTTCTGTTTTGAAGGCACACACATTGACACATAATAGTCTTAACCTTGTTGTGTGTGTGACATATGTGCAATAAGGATTTTACTCGTTCTTGTGCTTTGAGGAGACACAAGCTCATAAATAATGATCATAGATAGTGATCATAAGCCTTTTGTGTGTAATGTGTGCAGTAAAGCCTAAAGTTTTATTGAGGCTTGTAAGTTGATAATGTGCAAAACAATCCACTCTGACAAGAGACTCTGCAAATCCTCACCCTAGGACAGTGGTTTTAAACGGTCAAGTTATTTAAACTGTTTTAGTTCATGATGATCACAGACCCATGGCAATTTTCTCTAATAGAGTTAGTGATCAAGACACTTAAGGGTTCATAGAAATGAAAAACATCATGCTTGTTAAGATTGTGGGAAAGGTTTTGCAGACTCCAAAACTTAAACAAAATTATCAACAAATTAAAACAAAGTCGAAATTGAAACCCAAAACAACAGAATTTGAAGAAACGAAGATGACTGCTGGCT
>CM065698.1:38706738-38721738 GCA_017654935.2 Phymorhynchus buccinoides | reverse complement strand
ATTAGGCTAGAAATCCCGAATATCTACGTGTGTCGTTGTATAATAATTATTTTAAGTTATTACTGTCACAACTTCAAAGACAGATGCTTATGCTTGAAGACTACGCCTGAACAGTATTAAATACTTTTCTGTTGCTAGCCTTGCCAAGTCAACATCATTATTCTTAATGTCTTTCTCTCCCCCCCCCCTCCCATCCTCCCCCCTCTATCCCCACCCCCTCTCTTGCTTAGTGTTTATCTTTTTCTTAAATTTAAAAATAAATAGATTGTTTGGAATATTGGGTGGTAGCTCGGTATCATTGCTTTATTAAGGTCTGTGTACACGTTAATTACTCAATCAATCAATCAATATTTTTATTGTCCATTTTACAGGAAATTCTTTCTGCAGCGATAAAACAATCAACAAAACAACACAACAAGACAGAGACATAGTATGTAGAAAAGCCAAACAATAAAATATGCGACTATTTTAAACACCGTGCGCACATACAATTCTTGGTCACACACACACCCACAACCACACACGCACACGCACACACACACACACACACACACACACACACATGGCCTGAGATCTAGTTATGTATTGTAGTGGAGTTAAATAGCATAGGTACCTTTGCCTAACTTATCAACGTGAACATTACTCAATTTTCATCAGTTTGCTGTTAATTAATTGTAAGTTTGTTTTACTTTTATTATTATTATTATTATTATTATTATTATTATTATTATTATTATTGTTTTTGTGGGTTTTTTTTACTCTTTCACATATCCCAATTAGTAGGATTACAATAATTAGTTTTAAGAACATGACAAAATTAGTGGATTTAAACATACTGCAATGGAATTGTAGATCAATATCAACAAATATTCATGAGCTAACCCAGCATCTCTCAGACCACACCTATCAAGCCTTAGTGTTACAATCTTTAAACGTAAATGAACAAAAGCTTCCTAAACTCCAAAACTTTTATTACCCTCCTATATTTCAGAATAATGATGAAACGGGAAGGGTTAGCACAGCATTGTACATTCAAGAAAAAGTAGATTACCTAGAATTACAACTACCCTTTTCAAAAAACATTAAAAATATAAATGCATGTGCAGCAAGAGTAAAATTTAATGAATCTTTGACATTAAATATAATATCAGTTTATTTACCAAAGGGTCCTGACAATCAAAACACAGAATGGATACATACTCTACAAGATCAAAACAATAAATGGATGATTGCAGGTGACTTTAACTCACATGCCCCATTCTGGGATAATGAGTGCAAAATAGTAACTCACAATCGTTTTCTTGAAAATATAGTAGACTCGTCATTATGTATATTAAACAATGGTAGTGTTACTAGAATCCCTGACGTTTCACATCATCGGGCAACAGCAATTGACTTAACTCTTATGTCCCCTGCTATTGCTCCAAGCTGTGAATGGTGTACCTTTAAAGATCCTCTTGGTAGTGATCACCTGCCTGTAGTTATTACCATCAGAGGTAAACAAACTGTTCAAGACTGCACTAAAGACAAGATCCCAAAGTACAATTATAACAAAGCTGATTGGGATAAATTTGAAAAAATACTTTCTACTTACAATTGCGAAGAGATAATGGTCGATAATATTGACATAAGCTATATGAATTTTGTTGATATTGTTTTGTGTGCGGCTGACCTTTCAATTCCTAAGTGTAATTATGATAAACCAAGTAAGTATGCGGGTAATGTATGGTGGAATGCATCTTGCGAAGAAGCAAGAGAACAAAAAATGGATGCCTACAAAATATATTTAAAAGACAAAAAAGATCCTGAAAAAACTGCTGAAAAGAACAAAGCAAAAAATCACAGTAACAGAATAAATGAAAAGGCTAAGGAAGAATATTGGTCAAGTTTCTGTGAGAACGAAGTTCAAGATTATAAAGATATCCAAAAAATATGGAAAAAATTAAAAGAAATGAAAAATGGCATTAGTCTTCCTGAGTACCCAATAATATTGGAAGGCAATGAGTTTCCCTCGAAATTTGAAAAGGCTGAAGCATTTGCAGATATTTTCGCAATAAATAGTAACAATGAAGGCCTCTCAGAAAAACAAAAAATGTACAGAGAAAAAATGGATGGTAATAAAGATAATGAAAAAAGTCCAAACAACAACCACTATACAAATGCTCCCATAACTTTACAGGAAACAAAAGACGCAATTTCCACCCTTGGCTCAAAGAAAAAATCAGTAGGACCTGATGCGATTTCTAATGAAATGATAAAGCACTTACC
Source organism: Phymorhynchus buccinoides (assembly GCA_017654935.2). Classification (NCBI taxonomy): domain Eukaryota; kingdom Metazoa; phylum Mollusca; class Gastropoda; order Neogastropoda; family Raphitomidae; genus Phymorhynchus; species Phymorhynchus buccinoides. The sequence continues at coordinate 38,719,470 of CM065698.1, read as the reverse complement.
AGTTAATTTCACAATCTTTCTAAACCTATTTTTTCAAAAATGTTGGTCTGAAGGAGTTCAACCATCTTTGTGGAAACAATCAATCGTAACCCCGATTCCTAAAGAGGGCAAGGCAAAATCAGATAACAATAATTACAGGCCAATTGCTCTTACCTCACATGTGGGGAAACTTATGGAAATAATTATTCTTAGAAGACTTGAACATTATTGTGAAAAAAATGACATAATACCAATACAACAGGCTGGCTTCAGAAAAGGCAGATCAACGGTTGATCATCTAGTAAAAATTACCTCACAGATCAAACATCAGTTTTCCCGCAGGAAAAATGTACTTGCTACTTTTTTCGATATTAGAAAGGCGTACGATCAAGTTTGGCATTCAAAACTTCTGAATAAATTGAAATCAATAGGCCTTTCAGGGCATATATACAACTACTTAAAAAACTTTTTAAGTGATAGAAAAATACAGACTAAGGTTGGCAATGTCTATTCTAATCAAAGACATGTTAAAATGGGAATTCCACAAGGAGCCGTGATAGCTCCAATCCTTTTTAACATTTTGATGCACGATCTTCCAAAAGCAGTGTCAAAAAATGTTGAACTAGTACAATATGCGGATGACATTTGCATATGGATGAAAGTTACTCTCAAAAGACACACACCTGTTAGATCAATCAACTATATTAAAAAGATATATCAAAATGAACTGGACAAAATCAGTAAGTACATGAATGAAAATGGATTAGCCCTTTCACCTGAAAAATCGCATATGGTTCTCTTCAATACTGGTTATGACCCTACCACTCTACCTTCTTTTCAAATAGATGGATTGCCTCTTGAATACCAAAAAGTTATAAAAATTTTAGGAGTAAATTTAACTTCTAAACTGAGCTGGAACTACCATTTAGAAAGTGTTCTGACAAAAGCCAGAAAAGCTTTAAATTTGCTTAAAATGGTATGTCAACAACCATGGGGAAAAGATAGTAAAGTACTCACACATTTAGCAACTGCGATTGTGAGATCAAAATTATCTTACGCTCAGGAAATATTTTTTTCAACCCCAAAATATTTAATCAAAAAGTTGCAGAGCATCGATAGTAAAGCTTACAAGATAGCTCTTGGTGTCCCTGTTCATGCCTCAACATTACGAACTTACACAGAAATTGGAATATTACCTTTTGAAGAAAATATGAAGCTTGCGTCAGCAAAATATGTTTTAAGAAGCCATACAACACAAAATTCGTGTGTAAAGGAAACTCAATTAAAATCAGAAATACACTTTCCTAAGCGGGCACAGAACATTGATTCTCTAAAAACAATAGGCTCATATACGTCTGATTTATTTACAAATGCGGGTGTTGAACCCCGAAAAGTAGCCCCCCAGATAACTTATAGCACAATTCCTAAATGGGAGCTTGGTAAGGCTACTTATGATATTGAATACACAAATTTACAGAAATGTGATGGGCCTTTGCTGCCAACATATGTTAAGGCACATATAAATGAAACTTATGTAAATCATCTTAAAATATATACAGATGGTTCTGTACTTGACAATCATTTATCAGGTGCTGCATTCGTCATTCCATCGTTAAAAGTAGAGAAATCGTATCATATTGGAAAGAATTTTTCTATATTTACTGCAGAACTTGTTGCCATTATTATGGCATTAAATTATCTTCTTAATTTTCCATTCTCTATATTTCAGATATTATTTTGTGTTGATTCAAAATCTGTCTTACAATCCTTAAAATATTCTAATACAAGAGTGAGAGGAGAACTTATGTCAGAAATTCACCATTTAATTCATTTTTTGTCTTTACGTGGTTCTTCTATAGACTTTTGTTGGATTCCATCACATTGCGGATTATCTGCAAATGAAAGGGTTGACCGGTTAGCAAAAAATAGTGCAGCCACTGAAAACGGTTTAGCAAAAATAGATATACCTTTATCTCTACATGAAAATTATAGTCTTTTAGAAAAAGCATCCTGGGATTCTGTGTCTAGCAAACAAACAGATATATCATGTTCTGTAAAAAAGAACAAAAAAGGAAAGTTCTTTAAAAAGCTAATAGATTATAAAACAGGACAAAGTCTTCATCAAGGGTGGATTCTGAAAAGTTTAGTTTTTAGATTCAGGCTTGATGCATTGAAAACAAAATTCTGTAAACATGTGACTTGCATTTGTGGCCAGCATATTACACCATTCCATGTGATTTTTCTTTGCGAAAATATAAAAAACTATTTACCTGCTTGGTTGTTGGACACATAACCATCAATGACAACCTATAAAGACATTATTTGTGATGAATCAAAGATTCTAGAAGTTGTTCGGGGACTTATTAGGAGCCCAATTGGACCTTTGCTTTAATGTGCTTGTTATCTATTTTACTTTTCTTTTTTGGAGTTTATTGTTAATTTATTGTGTGCTTCTTTTACATGTTTAGACATAATTCTAAGTTTAAGTATTTCACTAACATTTCACTAACATAGGGCCTATAATCACATGTATACTCAGACCCACATACCCCTTACCCATCAAACACATACATCATAATCATACTACACATACATTTTTTTTTTTTTTTGTTTTTTGTGTCTTTTTTTTGGGTCTAAGATCACTGTAAGGTGGATAGACGTTAAATCAAAGAACGAACGAACACACACACACACACACACACACACACACACACACACACACACACACACACACACACACACACACACACACACACACGTACACATATTATACACACACACACAACACACACATCATGCGCACGCATACAACCATTTATCTACCCATCCATCTAACTTATACATACATACACATTATGCTTACACATACACGGGTTGTTCTTTAAAATGGGATACCAGAAATGGGACATTGGTGGACAAAAATAAAAATGCTTAAAATGATTGAATAATTCAACAAAGATAATTAGCTGAAAAGGTTAATAAAATACAGCTTAATGTTTGGTAAGAAAGGCAAGTGTGAAAATGCGGGGAGAGCTGAGAAATGTAGGGGGGTGGGGGGTGGGGTGGGGACATCTTGACCTTTACCCGCATGTTGGTCATCAGCAAATGGCCTTTATCATGACTGCGATTGATTATTCAACAAAGATAATTAGCTGAAAAGGTTAATAAAATACAGCTTAATGTTTGGTAAGAAAGGCAAGTGTGAAAATGCGGGGAGAGCTGAGAAATGTAGGGGGGTGGGGGGGTGGGGGGCATCTTGACCTTTACCCGCATGTTGGTCATCAGCAAAGGTAAAAAAAATAACGGGCTCAATTTACATAAACGTCCTTTGATTTTAGGCTAGGCACGAGGGTCGGGTTCAGGGATCAATAGGTAAAAGGTTAATTTGAAAAGGATTTTTAAAAATTAAATCATCATATTCAATATTCACATTTTATACACGTAATACTCCTGATTGTTTTAATTATAAATCAGTCATCAACTATACGTGCTTACATGTAGGGGAAGACGGGGTAAAAAGCGCATGGGCGGGTAAGAAGCCCACCCCTATTATCTCATGAAATGAAGCAAATTTCAGCCTCATTTTGCCCATGAGACGAGCGTTAATGTCTAGCATTCGTCTCATGGGCAAATTTGACTGAAATTTTCTTTATTTCATGAGATAATTGGGGTGGGCTTCTTACCCGCCCATGCGCTTTTTACCCCGTCTTCCCCTAATACGTGGCTCAGTAAGATCAAGACGACCAACAGGGGACATAACTGTAAATGACTACACACATTTGAACAGACGTCAGGTTTTGTCCTGCATACAGGTCAATATTAGGCCTACACATATTTCAGCTGAGGGTCAACCACTTTTCTTCTGCTTTATTTGTGTGTTTATTTTTCTTTCATTTTATTTACTTAGTTGATCAGTCGTGAACACAGGCATAGCTGATGGTTAAGCCGGTGGTCAGATAATCCCAGATTAGCCCAAATCCCCTAGGTTCAGTGACTGGACATGGGTAGAGGCAATGAAAAATTGGCGCGGGTTTAGATTGGAAAGGTGCCATCTTTTCTATTACTTTATTCCGTGTAACGGTTTTAGATAAGTGAATATTTTGTGTAATTTGTACGACGTAAAGAGCACACATAATTTATAGTTTGTTTTATTTTACTATCCCCCTCTTCCCTTTTTGACGAGCGAAGTCTCGTCTATGTACTGAAAAGTTTGGTGTGTGTGTGTGTGTGTGTGTGTGTGTGCGTGCGTGTGCGTGCGTGCGTGCGTGCGTGCGTGCGTGCGTGTAGTCACCGTCTCATTAAACACTTTAACATAGCAATTTTTTCAGAAATTACTAATGATAGCTCGATCACATGTTTTACACAATGTTAAAAATCACATTATGTATGCTGTGACTGCTTTTATTTAAAAGTCACTAGAACAAGTTGGTTGGAAATAAGTTTTTATTTTAGCTTCAGGGATTTATTTATTTTCTATTTATTTGCTTGTGTGTGTGTGAGAGTGTTTATTAGCTTGTGCCGTGTGTGCGTGTGTGTGTTTATTATTTGCGCGTGTGTGTGCGCGTGTGTATATGCGTTTGTATGTTTCTTTGCTTTTGTGCGTGTGTGTTTGCATGTGCGTGCGCTGGCTAAATGTTACACCCGTATGGTCTTTAGAAACAGCAGTTGCTGCAAAGAACGACACATATGTTTCATTTATGATGCATAAAACACATGTTGGGCACGCGTAAACTAATCATTGTTGTTGTTGTTGTTGTTGTCGTACCCTGGCTTAAAGACTCCAGGAATCATCCCAACAGCCGAAGCACTTGGAACACTTTGGTACAAATGCACCAGCTAGGGATGAGAACATTACGTGTGCGACCAGTTTTGATTATCCCGCCACATGAGCAGCCACACTCCAACTTCGGAGGATTAAAATAATCATGATAGTAGAGGACGAACAGTGCAATGCAGCCTTGGTTCATAGCATGTACGAAATTCCAACGATTTCTGAAGACCAGCTGAGCTTTTTCTGGGGTTTTATTTTGTCAAAAAGCATGAGTTCGTTTGGTAAGCATACGGGGATCTATTCTTACTTATTGTACCTCCGTTAAGTAGGCTATTTTGTTCGTCTGGAAGTTTGTAAACAACCACATACATGCCTACTATTTACATACGCAGATAGACAGACAACCACATTCTCTCTCTCTCTCTCTCTCTCTCTCTCTCTCTCTCTCTCTCTCTCTCTCTCTCTCTCTCTCTCTCTCTCTCTCTCTCTCTCTCTCTCTCTCTCTCTCTCTCTCTCTCTCTCTCTCTCTCTCTCTCTCTCTCTCTCTCTCTCTCTCTCTCTCTCTCTCTCTCTCTCTCTCTCTCTCTCTCTGATGATTTTTGCATGCTTCATTATTTTTGTGTTGAATATATTGATTTTCTTGCATGTTTGTTTGAGGGCAAGATGTATAAAAGCCCATTGTGTGCTTACTCTTGTTTCCTCAATAAAAAAGATTCGTTCGTTCGTTCGTTCGTTCTCTTTCTATTTCACTCCGTCCACCCCTCCCCCCCCCCCCTCTCTCTCACACACACACACACACACACACACACACACACACACACACACACACACACACACACGGACGCACACACTCAAATCTGCCATCTAAGCCCTCCCCCCCCTCTCCAGCTGGATAACTGAAGGACACGATTACACAAACATAAAATTTGTATGTATGCTGTACTTATGTTGAAAATGCGAGCGATGTTAAGTCGATTTTGAATGCAGGGTTCTACGCTGGACCCCCCCCCCCCCACCCACACACACACACGCACCACACACGCTCAAGCGCAGACAGGGGGGGGGGGGTAGAGAGAGAGAGAGAGAGAGAGAGAGAGAGAGAGAGAGAGAGAGAGAGAGAGAGAGAGAGAGAGAGAGAGAGAGACAGACAGACAGACAGACAGACAGACAGACAAATAGACAGACAGAGAAGATTTTTTGCAGCACATGACAAAACAAACGAAAGCTATCACTGCTAGTCGCACATATAAAATCACCAAATAACACAGACATGTTAAACCTACAAGTAAACTTCCTAAATGCATTGCATCAATTTATCCCACATATACACATAGGGGAAGACGGGGTAAAAAGCGCATGGGCGGGTAAGAAGCCCACCCCAATTATCTCATGAAATGACGCGAATTTCAGTCTCGTTTTGCCCATGAGACGAGCGTTAATGTCTAGCATTCGTCTCATGGGCAAATTTGACTGAAATGTTCTTTATTTCATGAGATAATTGGGGTGGGTTTCTTACCCGCCCATGCGCTTTTTACCCCGTCTTCCCCTACACAAGAAGCTTGGCAAAGATCGCAAGGCAAGACATAATCATCAAGAAACCCGAATCAGTAGACTACACGGCTTTATTAGGCCTTATTGGTAAGATTGCTGAAACGGGGCGCAAATCAAGCACAAACCGTTCAAACCGTTCCACCCAACTGCTTCTCTAGTCCCGCTAGAAGGCATAATAATCTCTGCAGCGACTAATTAAGCAAATCCGTTATATCGTGTCCGCTTAATCGAGATTAAAGAAAGAAAGAAAAAGTGGACACAAACACGCTTGATTGCAAATTGGCTTCCTTTCAATAGGATCAGCGTGCGTAACGGGGAAAGTTGGACACATGTGTTAGTTAAGCAGTCGTCATTTTTTCGTCTGAAATTCTGCAAGAAAGGTATGGGAATGTAATCTTTTGGATGATTATTTTTATGTTTAAGTACGATTGCGTCTTTTATTCAGAGATACATTCATCTGGAATCAGTACACTTAACGGCACTGGAAGGTTTTTTGTATATATATAGGATTGTCGGAATAGATGCATAAATTATTACATTTTAACTTCTTGTTGAAAGTAAATTAAGATTTTAAATGAGAAAAGTGGTATTTTGTGTTGGGAAAAAAAATTCGTGGAATGCATGAAAAGTTTGATTTCTGTTTGTGGCTTTTGTTTTTAATCTATTTCGTATTTTGCAAACTGCTGTTTGTCTTATTTCTGGTCAGAACTGTATGTAATTCTGCTCAACACAACTTGTTTTATTGAAACGTTTTTATTTATTTAAATCACACATCAATTTGGTATCATATGTGCATGCAATTTATAAACAATCTATTCTCTGTAGACCAAGAAATGATTTAACACCCCCGCCTAAAAACAAAAATAAGAACAGAACAAAACAAACAACCCCCTCTCCCTTCTAATAAGAGCTGACATGATACAAATGCAGATTTGATTTTTTTTTGGCGAAGAAGATAACTTAATCTTGATAAAACGAATTTTAAAACAGTTTCACTCTGCTAAAGTTTAGGCTCACCTGTTAATAATTTTACGGCCATCTGTCACCATTAGTCTTACATCAGAACCAAGAAAGATAGAAATCTACTCGAGCTAGAGATTGTGTATTGAAAAAAAAGTATTTGAGCTCATTGTAAAAATAGTTTTGTTGTACCTAAGAAAAAGAAGGATTTCAAAAAGATGAAGACAAAAACCGCCGACCGTAACTGAGTGACAATTTCTGGAAGCTCAAAACATTGATGGTTTCATCTAATATTTTCATATTTACCCACGAATTGTTAGATTACCTTTGCTGTGGATAAACAGAAGGATTTAAAAAGTATTAAAAAAAACACCTGCTATTATCTGAATGACAATATCTAAAAACTCAAGCTATTGATGGTTTTATCTCATACTACCATATTTACCCACAAATGTTTGTTAAAGCCTATGAATTAGAGGATGAAAAGTATGATTGTTAGGCGAATGACAATTAAAATTAAGTTTTACTGTAAATTAAAAAGTAATCATTTCCTTTGGTGGTACAGAAACCCTTTATACAATTTTAAAAGAAAAATCTTTATGCTATTTTTTTTTTTTAGTGATAAACATTTTTAGAAGACAAACAAATTAACAAAGAAAAAAACCCTAATAGTTCTTGTGAAACATACAATAATAAAATCAATTGAAATAAAAGAATAAAGTCAATTGAAAAAGAATAAAAGAAATAGTTACAAGATATTTGAAAAAAAGAATGTTTTTTTTTTTGGATAATAAAGAATTGCCCCAGGTTTGTTTTTCGAATTCATAAACTGTGCAAAACATATCCTGCTTGAGAAAAAAAGCACTTAAAAAAATAAAACACATTAAGAGAGTCTTTTGTTTGGCTTGCTTATACAGTGGAACCTCCCCTATTACGACCTTCCCATATACGACTCTCTGAGATGTGACCCAATAATGTTTCCACAGATTTTTCCCTTTTATATCCGGTGGGTCTGCAACGAACACCTTTTGCAAGAGTGAATGCCCTTGGTGGGTGGGGGAAGATGGTTCAGTACTGACCAAACAGGGGGATAACTCTCGCCAATAACCCTATTTGATGCCACTAATTTGCTGCCTTTCGCAAGAGTGAATGCCCTTGTCAGTATTGACCAGCAAGGGCATCACTCTCACTGTCAAGGGCGTCAATAACCCTAGTTGCAGAGGCCTATTAAAACCCCATCCATATTAGGGGAAGACGGGGTAAAAAGCGCATGGGCGGGTAAGAAGCCCACCCCAATTATCTCATGAAATGAAGCAAATTTCAGTCTCATTTTGCCCATGAGACGAGCGTTAATGTCTAGCATTCGTCTCATGGGCAAATTTGACTGAAATTTTCTTTATTTCATGAGATCATTGGGGTGGGCTTCTTACCCGCCCATGCGCTTTTTACCCCGTCTTCCCCTACGATTTTTTGCTGATTTGTCAAGGTCTTAATAGTGAGGTTCCACTGTATTGTTACAAAACGCTAAATTGTGCAAAAGAGTAATTAATAGAAAAGATGATGAAGGTGACATTGTGGGAAAATTTGACTGCTCGTCTTCTTCTTTTTTAATTTTTTACCCTTTTTCAATCTTTATTTCTTTCGGTTTTTTTCTGGGTTTTTTTTTCCTTCTCTCTCTCACTCTCTCACTCTCCATCCATCATTGTTGCCGTTCTCGTGTCCGTCGCTGCCGTCGTGGAATGGTGATTGTTGATCGTGTCCTCTTCTCCTCCCCTGCTACATATTCCTGTTTCCGTGGCTTCTCTGCTTTATGTTTTCTTTCTTCCATTCTTTTCTTTCCCTCTCCTCTCAATTCCTCTTCTTTCCTCCTTCTTCTTTTGTTGTCCTTTTGTATTTTGTATCTCTTTTTGTCTTCCTTTTCTTCTTCCTTTATGTTATTATTTCTCTTCTTCCTTCTCCCTTTTCTTCAATATTTTTCCTTTTCACATTATTTTCTTTCTTCACATTCTGCATTTTCTGTCTCCCTCTTTGCCCTCTTTGTTCTACCACTCCTCCATTTTTTCCATTCTTCTTCTTCTTCCTCATCTTCTTCTTCCTCATCTTGTTCATCTTCTTCTTCTTCCTCATCTTGTTCATCTTGTTCTTCTTTTTCTTCTTCTTCTTCTTCTTCTTCTTCTTCTTCTTCTTCTTCTTCTTCTTCTTCTTCTTCTTCTTCTTCTTCTTCTTCTTCTTCTCCCTCCTCCTCCTCCTCCTCCTCCTCCTCCTCCTCTCCTCCTCCTCCTCCTCCTTCTCCTCCTCCTCCTCCTCCTCCTCCTCCTCCTCCTCCTCCTCCTCCTTCTTCTTGTTCTTGTTCTTGTTCTTCTTCTTCTTCTTCTTCTTCTTCTTCTTCTTCTTCTTCTTCTTCTTCTTCTTCTTCTTCTTCTTCTTCTTCTCCTTCTTCTTCTTCTTCTTCATCATCATCACCACCACCATCATCATCACCACCATCATCATCATTATCATCATCATCATCATCATCATCATCGTCATCATCATCATCATCATCATCATCACCATCATCATCATTGCCATCATCATCACCATCATCATCATTACAACCATCATTGCTATCATAATCATGAATATGTACAGGTTTCCCGTCGCTGTGGTTGATGTAGTTGTCATCTGCCCCTCCCCTCCCTCCATCTTGACAGCATGGAGACGGGCGGACGTCTCAAGACAGTGGCTGTAATCTGCTGTTTGACAGCCATGTGCTTCTCTTCCGCTGCAGGTACTACGCTCATACATGCTTTATTTTTTATTTACTTTATATATTTCAGTTATTTTAAATGCACATGGTGAATAAACAGACAAAAAACAAAATTAACCCATTCACCGCCAGTGTTGCATGTATGCACCACCAATGGTTTAACACTCGTATCACTAAAAGGCATCAAATCAGGACCTGTTATCTGAAGACCATTATTGTCTTAATAAAAAATATTTTGGGACGTAAGGATAGGTCGAATGTTATGCATTTCACAGAGAAATTCCCAATGATGCAGATACTTTTTATTTCTACCCTGTTCAGCTTAATGGGTGTTTTTTTGTGTGCTAAGAAATGGCTGGAAGCGAAAGGGTTAACATCATGCAGACTAGACATTTGTTTTCTAAGAGGAGCATCAGAACAACAATGACAACAGCAACACACAAGGAAACAAAAATGCAATACAGAAAATCTGCATGCAATGGGTACGACATATGGTTTCAAATTATCAGTAAAAAAAACCACCCCATCAATTACATACCACAATTCAAACAATTATGTTTATTGTTTTTCAAATTATAATCCGTCGAGCGAAAACCAGAAGGTATTATCAGCTATTTGTTTAATTCCCTTTGTCACAGTGACAGTAAGAGCAGAAGACACAATCACACTTCTAAAGTTATATCCCTTTTGGTGTAGAGTGGCACAGAGGTAACGCGTTCGCCTTGTGTCAAGTAAACCCGAGTTCGAACCTGGGTACAGGGGATTTTTCCTCTCACTTTGCACTAGGCCTTACGGTCTGAATGTGGAGCCTTTCGGATGAGTAGATAAACCGAGGTCCCGTTTGTCCATGCACGTAGAACACGTTAATCCCAGTGGCAACGAAAAAGTTGTCACCTTCCCTTTTTATTCCTCATTAATCACATAAAAATCGCATGCAAAATAAAAATGGAGTGGCGCGCCTCTGGTTGCGACGCCCTTTCCAGGTGGGGAGCAACCCGAATTTCACAGAGACGCCTCTGTGACTATGAAGTTCCTAATACCTAATACCTAATACCTATTTGTAGTAATAGTATCTGACTTCAGTTCACTCGACTAATTTCGTGGAGGTCTAGGATACCAGCTTACGAATGTTCCTTTTACGTTTTGGAGTCAATCGGTTTTTTTGTTTGTTTCTGTTTGTTTGAAATAGAAAGGATTTTAGAAATTCCGTCTTTGTTTTTAACCCTTTCACCGCCAGCCATTTTTCAGCCAAAAAATACCATTAAACTTAACTGGGTAGAGAAACAAAATATCTGCAATATTGCAAATTTCTCTGTGACATATAACATTAGGCCTATCCTTACCTCCCAAAATTAAGAAAATAGAGTCTTTGGATAACAGGCCCTGATTTTATGCCTTTTAGTGACATGGGTGTTAAACCATTGTGGTGCTAAAATGCGACATTGGACTCTCTCTCTCTCTCCCTCTCGCTCTCTACATATATTTATTTATCTATTATTTTAAGGGTAGAATTTTTTGAATTGAGGCTTTTATTATTTTGTTTTGTTTTGTATTTTTAATATAATATAACTAATATTTGAAACATCGGGTTGTGCCCATTGTATGTAGAGTCTCTGCATTGCATTCTTATTGTGTGTTGTTTTCTGGAATTGTTGTTTTGCTTTTTTGCTATCTTCTTATTTGTCTCGTATGTAGTTGTTGTCATTGTAGTTGATGTGATGCTGCTCTTGGAAACATTGTTCGATGTTGAGTTTAATTTGACTTAGTTATTGCAGCTGTTTTCTGTCTGTTTATTCACAATGTGCATTGGAAAAAAAAAATCTCTAAAAAATATGAATTAAAAATATTATTTTTAAAATGCGACATTGGCAGCGAATTGGTAGCAAGTGAACAAGCAAATAAACCAACAATAACAACAAAGAAATAAAATAAGAAAGAAACGAACAACCAACATTTTTTTTGATTTTGGAGACTGCTCGACTGTGAAGAGGGGAAGTATTGTTGTGTTGTCTATGTTGTTTGAAAAAGACATTTTTGTTGAAATATTACATGTTCTGTTAAAATATAATAACGTCACTCTGCACTTGTTGTGTATTCATTTACACGTGGAACAACCAACAAGCTATCTGAATAGAATCAGTTTTAAGGGGGCTTAGTTTCGAACCAGACAAACTTTTTAAAAATAATTATTGCATTGCAAGTGGCATGCCGTGTGTGTGTGTGTGTGTGTGTGTGTGTGTGTGTGCGTGCGTGCGTGCGTGTGTGTGTGCGTGTGCGTGTGCGTGTGCGTGTGTGTGCGTGTGCGTGTGCGTGCGTGTGCGCGTGCGCGCGCGCGCGCGCGCGCGCGTGTGTGTGTGTGTGTATGTGTGTGTGTGTGTGTGTGTGTGTGTGTGTGTGTGTTTCATTTAACGTCTATCCACTACACGTGATATTAGACAAACCGTGCCGTGTGTGTGTGTGTGTGTGTGTGCGTGTGCGTGCGTGCGTGCGTGCGTGCGTGTGTGCGTGCGTGTGCGCTTGTGTGTGTGCGCGCGCGCACGCACGCGCGCTTGTGTGATCGTGTGTGCATGCGTTCCCAAGTGTTTGCGCGCGCCTGCATTCGTGCTCGTGTGCGGTTTTGACTTTAAAAAGATATTCCCCCGAAGACGGAGTGTGGCTGCCCACGTGGCCGGGTAATCAAAAACGGCCACACACGTAATGTTCTCATCCCTAGCTGATGCAC
>CM065698.1:38651738-38701738 GCA_017654935.2 Phymorhynchus buccinoides | reverse complement strand
ACAACGACGATGATGCTGGTGATGACGACGACGAAAACCATAATGATGAGATACTGTGACAACGATAGCAAAGCCGAATGCGGTCATCTTGTACTTTACACACCCTCTCAAATTTTGGCATTGAATTTGGTTTTTTTTTTTTTTTTTTTTTTTTTTTTTTTTTACTAAGAAGCAACATTCTGCCAATCTTGGGAAAGGAATAAGGGCCTTGGGAAAGGAAGATCAGCCTAAGTTATTATTATTTTTTAAATTTGTTATGAAACTGAAAGAAGCAAACTTCGAGATGGAGGTGCGTAAACAAGAATGGGTGTTTAAAGATCCACCAGATCACGTGTCAAAATCACGGGGTTCACGTGTTTTCCCTCTTATAACTGGAAAGAAATCTTGTTTTGACCAAGTCTGACTCCCATATAAATGGCCCCAAATTGAAACCGACACATCAGTTTAAAGAGCAGCCTCAATTTGAATATGGGGAAATTCGTATGTGGGTCACAGTGCGTGGTGCGTCACTGGGTCTTTAAAGTAGACCTACGTCTACAACGTTGCCACTGTTGCTACTACTGAAGCTCTGTTTCTTCTTCTTCTTCTTCTCTTTCTTCTTCTTCTGCTGCTGCTGCTTGTGCTTCTGATTGTTGAACGAAAGTCCGTGTAGCGTCCTCCGACCTGGAACAGGTACACGTGGGACGAGGGGGGGGGGGGGGGGGGGGGGTCTTAGGGGGCTGCAGCCCCCACCCTTTTTCCTAAAAAACAACAACAACAACAACAATTCATGTCGCCGAGCGGCAGCTAAATTTCCTCGCGGGCTATACCTAGCACTCATCAGCACCACCAGTTGATAGGTGCTTAATGGTTCAAAACATGTTTCAATAGGGGTATGAACAGTAATGGCATTAGTCCTTTATTTCATGCCCAGATTGCACTATTTTGCTTCTTGGATTTAAAACTGTTCAGGGGGAGCATGCCCCCGGACCCCCTAGGGGTCGTGCTGCTTCGCACCTTCGATGAATTAGCCCCCACCCCTTTAAAAACCAGCCCTGGAAACCACGATGTTCGTCCGTCCCGTGGGACGAAGACCACCCTTCAACAGTTCCATGTGTCAAAGTAGGGTTCAGGACGTGGGGTGGACTGACGAGTCCGATGCGGGCCTTGCAGGTTTTGTGACAGTGGGGACAGGACAGAGAGTTGAGGGGATCTGTTGGGGGTTGGAGAATTGCTGCTGCTCGTGCGATTAAAAAAAAAAGATACACAGACGCGCCACGATTAAGTCCCTTTGTTTTTTTTTGAGTATCTGTGATCCATATAGAAATGCCCCCATCTTGAAATTGAGGCTGCTCTTTAAAATGATGTTTCGTTTTCAATTTGGGGGCATTTGTATTGGAGTCAAACCTGGTCAAAACAAGATTTATTATCAGCTATAAGAGATAAAACACGTGAAACCCGTGAGTTTGACACGTGATCTGGTGGGTCTTAAGATACACAGACGCCCCACGATTAAGTCCTTGGTTTTATTCTGGGTAGCTGTGACCCATATAGAAATGTCCCCATGTTCAAAATTGAGGCTGCTCTTTAAAATGATGTATCGCTTTGAACTTGGGGGCATTTGTATGGTAGAGAGACCTGGTCAAAACAAGATTTCTTTCCAGCTATAAGAGGGAAAGCACGTGAAACCCGTGATTTTGACACGTGATCTGGTGGGTCTTTAAACCGGAGTAAGCTTAAAGGATCCATGGGGATGCTTCTGATTGTTCTTACTGGTTGGCTTAACGTCTAATTAGGCGTAGCCTCTTATAGACAGTATCCGATTGTGAATGAAAAATGGTGTTTTACGTCCTCTCGGTCTGGAACAGACACATATATTATGGGACATTTATAGATACAAAGATGGTGGGAACAATACTGAAGGCAATGCCCGGAGGCAGTGCAACACCAGTAAAGTCCCGATTTTTTTAACAATACAGATAGGTGTAGCAGTAACCACGCCTCGGTTAAACCTCATCGGCTATGGTACTGCCACAATAATTAGTATGATACAAAGTATCCGATTGTTCATACCACTGTTTTATTCCTATCACAGTGAACGGGAACTGGGGCTCGTGGGGGTCGTGGGGCGCGTGCTCGGTCACGTGCAACGTGGGATCGTACACTCGCTATCGCTCTTGCGACAACCCGGCGCCCTCTAACGGCGGGGCCTCGTGCAGCGGCAACTCCTGGGACACCGGGACCTGTGATGTGGGGCCCTCTGTGGGTATGTGACAAGCACGTACACGAACGCGGGCGTGAATATGCATACGCGTACACACTCGTGGACATATAGATATATATATATATATATATATATATATATATATCTCTCTCTCTCTCTCTCTCCCCTCCCTCTCTCTCTCTCTCTCTCTCTCTCTCTCTCTCTCTCTCTCTCTCTCTCTCTCTCTCTCTCTCTCTCTCTCTCTCTCTCTCTCTCTCTCTCTCTCTCTCTCTCTCTCTCTCTCCAACATATCTCTGTGCGTATGTACATGTATTCTTGCGTGTGCGGCGCGCACGTGCAGGTGTGTACGTGTATGGTTACACGCATGTATGCCCGCACAAGTATTAACAATTATACATGTGCGTATGTAATTCTATAAATTCGTATTTCAACCTGTCTTTATCATAATACCTGCTTTGCTACCTTTATGTTCAATTATGTATGTGTAATTTTATGCCTTGCCATGTTTGTATTCTATGTTCGTATATGTACAAAGGTGCTACCTTTATGTTCAAATCTGTATGTGTAATATCATGCCTTGCCATGTTTGTATTCTATGTTCGTATATGTACCAAGGACAGATTGGAAGACTAGGCGTTGCCTAAAATCTTTATCCTTGAAAAATAAAGTTAAAGTTTTCAAGTTTTCAAGTTCTTCTCTCTCTCTCTCTCTCTCTCTCTCTCTCTCTCTCTCTCTCTCTCTCTCTCTCTCTCTCTCTCTCTCTCTCTCTCTCTCTCTCTCTCTCTCTCTCTCTCTCTCCTCTCTCTCTCTCTCTCTCTCTCTCTCTCTCTCTCTCTCTCTCTCTCTCTCTCTCTCTCTCTCTCTCTCTCTCTCTCTCTCTCTCTCTCTCTCTCTCTCTCTCTCTCTCTCTCTCTCTCTCTCTCTCTCTCTCTCTCTCTCACTTACACTTGCAAACAAATACGTACGTAACGCACTCACGCACACGCACACGCACACACACACACACACACACACACACACACACACACACACACACACACACACACACACACACACACACACACACACACACACACACACACACACACACACACACATACATACACACACACATACATACACACACACACACACACACACACATACACATACACGCGCACGCGCGCACGCACGTACGCACGCACGCACGCAAAGACACACACACACACACACACACACACCTACACACACACACCACACACACACACACCTACACACACACACACACATAGATTTAAACTTGATTCAATTTCCTCTGTTACGTCTCCACTGTCGGACGGACCTTTCTGAAGGTCTATGTAAGCCTACACATGAACATTTGTCGTTCTTTCACCATGGCAAAACAGTGATATGCAAGTAACATTACGTGTGGCAATCATCACTGTGTTGCCATGAGGAAAGAATGAAAAATGTTCACGTGTACATAGATCCTTAAGGCATAGTCACACTGCATACGATTCGATTCACTACGATCCGATTTGACATTTTTTGTGAGGCATGATTGACGTGAAATTCTAGTGTCTAAATAAATCTGATGAAATCCTAGTTATGTTCACTATATTTGTAGTCTCTCGTACACGATTCTAATAACAAAAAAAACCATATTCTTGTATTGCACATTTGATTTGATTCGTGTATTGCAGTCTACATGAGTACAGCGAACGAAAACAGTAGAGTTATTTTTAGACGGAAGTAGTTCACGTGAATCATGACTCACAGACATCGTCACAATCGTATATATCGTATTGGGCTCAAATCATTATGCTAGGCCCTCAAGGGCCAGCCACACGTCCACTAAAATCGTACGACTGTACGATACGATTCGATCACGTGGTCTCCAAGAACAAATGCGATTGGCGCATCGAGATCACGTGATCGAATCGTACCGTACAGTCGTACGATTTTGAGCGGACGTGTGGCTGGCCCTAATCTCATAACATTCCATTGCATACCGTCACCCACTCCTTTCTTTTCCCCATCTATCCTACTCGCAGACGGGTGCATCTACTCGGGCTACACGTGCACGGGGTGCAACCTGAACGGGTACAGCTACTCGGGTAGCGACTGCAACTGGTGCAAGACCAACTTCACGGGCTGCTCGTGCGAGAACTGCCAGACCTCCAACCACATCGGCTACAACAGCGACTGCGGAGTGCTTTGCTACAATGGCGCCCCCGATGTCACCGGTGAGCTGGCAGATTAGCCTAATACTCCAGGGGCGGATCTTGGGAGTGGGGGGGGGGGGGGGGGGTCGGGTCCTGGGTTTCCGGGCCCCCCTCCTCTGCCCCAAGATGTACCTTATGTACAAGAATGAAAAAAGTAAGAATGATTCGATGTTTGTCTTTAATAATTATTAAATTGCGAAAACATTTCCCAAGGTTTCGCCCGCCTGTGCCCCCCAAAGGGCATTGCCCCTTAACCAGGAACCTATGAAGCTCACTGGACCCCCGGTGGAACCCCCCCTCCCTCCCCCCTTGTTTTAAAATGCTAATTTCCGTATTTAACAACATTGGCTTACTACTAACAGTTTTATAAGTGAATTGAGAGAGAGAGAGAGAGAGAGAGAGAGAGAGAGAGAGAGAGAGAGAGAGAGAGAGAGAGAGAGCGCGAATGAACGAAATTTTGTTTAATCAAGGTTATGACATAAGCATACAATGTGCTTTTTTACACTCAGCCCTGGGGCTAAGCAAAGGTAAACAACAATACATGTAGTGATACAAAAAAGTATAACATTTGCGTAAATAACAATAATAATGCAAAACATTCAAGAAAAGAAAATATCAGAGAGAGAGAGAGAGAGAGAGAGAGAGAGAGGTGCACACTAAATAAAGAAGTAGAGAAAATTACTCCGGACTAGATTATTGTAAAAATTAAGAACCATTTGTGAAACTGTAAAGGGGAATAACCGTGGCAAAGCAACTAAACGCAGCAGACGACAAGGCAGGCAGTCGTCTACCGATGTAAGTTAACCCATTATTTAAAATAAAAACTACTGGAAGTTTTCCACCAAACAGCAAAATGTCCAGTGTTGGTAACTGTTGACTGATAACTAATTTTCGCAGTGAAAAATCTGATGATTACTTTACACATTTTACTTATTTATAACCAAAGGTTATCCTAAGGTTATCCCAATCAAATGAGAGACTTAGTGCTCTCTACGCTCGTGTGGGGCTAATATTATTAGTTCTCGTTAGGATCAAATTGGCTGCGTTGGGACTTCTTTCAAAGTTTGTTTACATAATATTATGGAGATACATGTATTGTAATAATAATTTTTGTGTGTGGTCAACACGTATGCTAGATACGAACTTTATAAGAAAGTGCAACAGCTCTGTTGTCCATTTTCCATGCGAGAACATATTTCCGGGAGCATCTCAATAAAGCTACGTGTCGTCAGTCCTAGTCCTACGTGGCATTAGTTCTACGTACGTAACATTAGTCCTAGGGTTAGGGTTAGTAGTACAGTGGAACCTCCCTTGTAAGACTCCCTCCCATATACGACCTACTTTTCTGAGACATTGCCCTTCTTTTTGAGTATTAAAATTACCTGCCTATTAGACCCCTCCCTTATAAGACCTCATTTTGGATGATTTGTCTTATAAGGGAGGTTCCACTGTACCACTGACACGTAGGGTTCGTGGTGCGTAGTATTTCTTAGCGCACACGACATTAACAAATTCAACACATGCTCTTTCTGGTTATACTAATGATGACAATGATGATGATGACAATGATGATGATGATGATGACAATGATGATGATGACAATGATGATGATGGCAATGATGATGATGACAATGATGATGATGACAATGATGATGATGACAATGATGATGATGACAATGATGATGATGACAATGATGATGATGGCAATGATGATGATGGCAATGATGATGATGACAATGATGATGATGGCAATGATGATGATGACAATGATGATGATGGCAATGGCAACGACGAAGATGATTATGGTGGCAATAATGGTTGTGATGATAATGATAAGTATAAATACGACGATGGTGTCCGTGCTGATAATGTAGGCTAGTCAACATCGAGGCGCCACCGTTAATAACGGGGGAGCCGGTGGTGATGATGTTCAAGTTCCAGTTCCAGTTCAAGTATACTTTAATATTTCCAAAAGAGAAATTCATGTTAGGTGCAACAACATGACAGATATACAACATAACTGAAAGAACATTAATCAAACGTGTGAAACAAAATTATACAAATCAAATAATTATTACAATTCATTACATAAACTTATAAATGTGCACATTTAAAACACACACACACAGAGAGAGAGAGAGAGAGAGAGAGAGAGAGAGAGAGAGAGAGAGAGAGAGAGAGAGAGAGAGAGAGAGAGAGAGAGAGAGATGATCATAGACCTAATACTGTAACAGTGGAGACGATGATGATGATGACGACAACGATGAGGAGGACGAAGACGACGACGATGACGATGATGATGATGGTGGCAATAACGATAGTGATAATGGCGATGGCTTGTGGATAACGGTTTGCAGGAGGGCGCATTTGCGTTTGCTACGCGGATACCTCGCTGGGGTTTTGGATGGGGTCGGCCTGTGATTCCTGCCTGACTGGGTGGATGTCTCCCTACTGCACCACGTGCGACTACCGTGAGTACAGGCCCCGGCTGCACACGCATCCTCTTCTTCTTCTTCTTCTTCTTCTTCTTCTTCTTCTTCTTCTTCTTCTTTGTTCGCTCAGACAGTTTCCTGTCACATGAGCGTAGATGTGTCATGCTGCCGTTATGCGCCTAACTAAGAAATAGGTAGGCCCAGTGTTAAATTTTGACCAAATGACAACTTTTTCGTTGCAACTGGGATTAACGTGTGCTAAGTGCATGGGCACAAGTGACCTCGGTTTATCGTCTCATCCGAAAGACGGGGATCTGCAAAAATTATTATAGTGAATTATTCGGGTTGCTCCCCACCTGGAGAGCGCATAGCAGCCAGAGGAGCGCCAGCCATTTTATTTTTTGGCATGATATTTTTGTGTGACTGTAGGGAAGGTTGTGTGCAAATTTTGACCAAATGACAACTTTTCCGTTGCCACTGGGTGTAACGTGTGCTAAGTGTATGGGTACACGGGACCTCGGTTTGTCGTCTCATCCGACACGTTCAGATCGTAAGGCCTAGTGCAAAGTGAGAGGAAAAATCCTCTGTACCCAGGTTCGAACGCGGGTTTACTTGACACAAGGCGAACGCGTTACCTCTGTGGCACTCTACGAACGCAACAAAAGAGTGCGTTTTTTAGACTTTATTTTGTCATTGTTTCTTCACCATTCACTCCTTCCAAAGCTTAGAACAAGCAAAACCTGCACACAGAGGTGTGTTGTATACTGTTTCCATTTCTAGGGAAGCAATCCCAAACACTATGCGGAATTAACATCTGTAATGAGAGGATTGATCAAAATTATTGAGACGATAAAAAAATCAATAATCGGGCTAATCTAGTCCATCAGGTAGACCCCCCAAATAGGGGTGATCATTATGCTATTATATATTTTTGACATTTGTAGGATCCGCCCCCCTTACCAAAAATACATGATAGCTATTGCTCCCCCCAGATGGCAATGATCACCCCCGAACCTGACGGACTAATCCTTCTTTCAGACTACGTGGGTCCCAACCACTGCACCATCCGCTGCCAGTGGTACCAGGGCTACCACGTGTACAAGAACGACGGGGACTGGGGGTCCGACCCCCTGACCCCCACCTTCGACTGCGTGGTGGACAACAACGACGGCACCTACACGGCCTACTTCGGCTACATCAACAGCAACAACCACAACCTGTACCTGACCTCCGCCAACAGCTACCTGACCGGTACCACCGGCACCGTGCCCACCATGTACCGCCCCGGGACCTTCAACTACGTGTTCAGCACGGCGTGAGTGGTTGAGCACGGAATTAAATTCTGCAAACAACAATAACTCTGGACAGAAAGTCTAGGCAAAGGCAAAGAACAATAACAATTGCTGTTTATATTTCAGCAGTCTTTGTTTTTATAAACGTTATTAGTTTTCGTAATAAGTTCAATAATATGTCAATGGACTATCTAAAGGTAGTCCGACATAATCCGTTCGTTAGCGTTGATTGTCTTTTTTTGCCTGTGTCCTTGTGCAGGAAATTCGCCATCGGGTCCTCTGTTTCGTGGACTCTGGGCTACCCCGAGTCTAACACGGTCTACACCGTCAGTGTACCGACCAGTAACCCTACCCTGTGCTATTCCACTCCCTCTTCGGTGAGTGGATGTGAGAGAGAGAGAGAGAGAGAGAGAGAGAGAGAGAGAGAGAGAGAGAGAGAGAGAGAGAGAGAGAGAGAGAGAGAGAGAGAGAGAGAGAGAGAGAGAGAGAGAGAGAGAGAGAGAGGAGAGAGAGAGAGAGAGAGAGAGAGGAGAGAGAGAGAGAGAGCAGAGAGAGAGAGAAGAGTGGGAGAGGAGAGAGAGAGAGAGCGAGAGAGAGAGAGAGAGAGAGAGAGAGAGAGAGAGAGAGAGGGGGGGGAGAGAGAGAGAGAGAGAGAGAGAGAGGAGAGAGAGGGGAGAGAGAGAGAGGGAGAGAGAGAGAGAGAGAGAGAGAGAGAGAGAGAGAGAGAGAGAGAGAGAGAGAGAGAGAGAGAGAGAGAGAGAATGTGAATAATTTATTCAAATAGGCCAAGACCCATTATGAAGGGGAAGTGAACAAACACAGATCAACAGGCATCGTAGCAATCCATCAAATAATAAAAAATGAATACTTATCATCATCAATGATCAATACACACAAAAAAGTCATGATACTAGTGTCGCTACATATAACAATTGCTTCAGTCAGATGGCAGGTAATATCCAGTCAGAACATGGCAGAAGAAGGACTATGAAATAGCAATTTCTCTAAATTTAAAAGCTTTATACATAAAAAGTGCCAGATTCCGAATATCACTTTCTTTCTTTGAAGCTAACAACAAGGTTAATTGAAACGCACATGGATCACGAATATATTTCTGTGGGATACATTTTGTCGGATATCATTATTTTAATGCAGGGCAACGCAAAATAAAATGCAATTCATCTTCAGTGCATTCTTTACACAATGGACACATAAGTTCAACGTTAGTAGACACTCTATAACGATAGTAAAAGAGAGAGAGAGAGAAGGGAGGAGAGAGAGAGAGAGAGGAGGAGGGGGGTGGGAGGGAGGGAGAGAGAAGAGAGAGAGAGTGAGGGAGGGGCGGGAGGGGAGAAATAAAAGCAGACGGACAGAATGACAGAGACACATACAGAGAGAGAGAGAGAGAGAGAGAGAGAGAGAGAGAGAGAGAGAGAGAGAGAGAGAGAGAGAGAGAGAGAGACATACAGGCAGACAGACAGACACAGAGATAGAGAAGGGATGATAATATATGTGAGAGTGTAAGGTTGTGTGCAAATATACGCGAAAGTTCCGCGCGGAATCCCAAGCGCAATCCGTAGCAATAAATCTGGAAGTAAGAAACACGAACCAGTGTGCACAATACAAGCGGTAATTCATGCGCAATCCCATCCGCTTTTTTCAGACCATCCCCACAGGGGCCACGGAAGTGGTGGACCCGGGCCACTGCCACTGCATGCCGGGCTACTACGGGTCGGAGTGCCAGAGCACGTGCCCCGGGGGAGTGGGCAACCCCTGCTATAGCCACGGAGACTGCGACCAGACCACCGGAGCATGCACCTGTGACGGCAACTTCGACGCCGGCTACAACTGTCAGGTGGGGGGTGAATGGTCAACTTAGGACGATGATTTGACCGCCATGGGGGCAGTCAAGCCTGTGGGGGCTTAGCGCGCGATATTCTTAGCTGGGCGTAGTGGGAGAGAGAGAGAGAGAGAGAGAGAGAGAGAGAGAGAGAGAGAGAGAGAGAGAGAGAGAGAGAGAGAGAGAGATGAGTAGGGGCTTAGCGCACGATTTTCTTAGTTGGGCGTAGTGAGAGAGAGAGAGAGGGAGGGACTCATCTCCCCATCTCTCTCTCTCTCTCTCTCTCACTCACTCTCTCTCTCTCTCTCTCTCTCTCTCTCTCTCTCTCTCTCTAACTCTCTCTCTCTCTCTCACACACTACGCCCAACTAAGAATATCGCGCGCTAAGCCCCTACTGGTTTGACTACCCCCTGGCGGTAAGATGCGCGTCCTAAGTTGCTCTCTGTGAGACACTGTGCAGCTGTAGTGTGCTTACGATACACTGACTTACTTATTGAATCCTCTTCGCTCCCGGCGGAGCATTAGGCCGGGTTCACATTAGACGCGTAAGTTCCGTACGGAAAACCCTACATAAGTGGAAGAAAGAACGATAAAGATTACGCATATAGGGGACATCCGGACAGGTGCGCAAATCTTGTCCTTTCTTTGTTTCACTTATTTATGGATTGCGCACGGGTTTCCGCACGGAATTTCCGCTTATGTGTGTACACGGCCTAAGGCGCCGTAACGACCTTGAGCGAGACAGCCCAGGTTCATTCCAGATTGAATAAAAGTTCGTTTTTTAACGTCCTCTGGTATGGAACAGGCACATATTATGGGACATTATTCAACTATAGATATAGTGGGACGATTCTAGCAATACCAGGAAAATCCCGACCTTTTTTGGATAATACATCGTTGTGAACTGTAAACGTTTGGCCGGTTGGTTAGAGTCACCGCTCGTAATCCAAAGGGTTTGCGGGTGCGGTGGGTTCGAACCCAGCTGGGCACTGTGTTGTATCCTTGGGGAAAATACTTTACCCCTATTTCCTGGTCCTTCGGATGAGACCTAAAACCCAAGGTCCCGTGTGCGAACGCACGCACAAGATCTTGCGCGCATGTTAAAGACCATTCTACTATTTGGTACGAGTAGGCCGTGTGGAATGGATTACATGAACTCACAAAGCATGCAGCATGTGCGCCAATAGCAGTCTAAACGAAGACTTTGGGCGTGGAGCAGGATAAACATCCCCAATCGGAAGAAGAAGAAGATTCCAGGTCTTTCCCACTGCCCTTATTATTTACTCCTTCACTGTCCTTCCTCCAGGTGCCCAGTGGTCTGCCTCGTTTCCGCTTTCCAGTTAGTGCCCATCTCAGCGCATTCTCACTTTCCATTTTTTTTCTGTCAGTATTATTACAATATTAATTAATGTACCATAATAGTTATGCACAATAAAAAAGACCACCGGGTATTTCCTGGTATTGCAGTATCTCCAGGATCCGATCGACCAAACTATCTTTACATTTATAAATGTCCCATTATGTACCTGCACCAGGTCGGAGGATGTTGAAGGTGGACCCCGACGGATGGGATTTTGCAAGAAACACGTCGAGATCACCAGAAAGACAGCCTTTTAAAGACCCCGCACGTCACGTGTACAAACCACGGTTTTCACGTGTTTTCCCTCTTATAGCTTAGAAAGGAATCTTAATTAAGAAATCTTCATAGCAGAAGAGGGAATGTGACACCTGACGTGCGGGGTCTTTCAAGGATCGGAACACTCACTTTGCTCTGGTTTCCTAGAAATTAAACCGTCAAAACGGCGATTCCTCCTTGGCGGAGTTGCCGGAGACAGTAGCCATTTTTGATGGGGTGGGTGAAGGTCACTCATTGTGGTTGAAGCGTTCTCTTTTTTTGTAGCGCAGTAAACAAAAAAATTGGAGCTGTTTCCTTTGTTGTGAGCGAAAGTCCTTTAGATAATCTGTAGGCAAAAATAAGAAAATAAAGGCTTGTATTGCGAAAATTTCGTGCAAACGATTTGGTCTAAACGCAGGCGGACATTTAGAAAAGAGACGGCACACGCCTTCTCTTTGGGTGAAAGAATTTGACATCCGATTTGACGGTTTGATTTCTAGGAAACCAGAGCAAAGTGAGTCTTGCGATCTCTGTAAAGGGTGTTTTCCTGGTGATCTGGACGTGTTTCTTACCAAAAAAACCCTCATCCGTCAGAGTGGCCATTTAAACACATTTTCTTCTTTTTCTTTCAGTACTGCAAAAGCTACTGGATGGGTGCCGACTGCAGCGTAGCCTACCCGGTATCGGGGCGACTCTCTTCCTCCCTGACCTACGTGGCGAAAGTGTTCCCCAACGGCGGCTTCATCACCTTCGACGGAGCCATGTACACTTTCAACGGGATCGGCGAGTACAAATTGTGGTCCAGCCGCTCCGGTATGACCGGCCAGGCCACCCTGTATGGGAGGTTCGGTCTGACGTCATCAAACGGTCTGACGTCATCGCTGGAGGCGTTGGCGATTACCTCCAGTGGCGCGACGTTGGAGATCTACGGTGGGATGGCGGAGAGCTCTCGTGACGCTATGGTGTATGCCACGACTGGTGAGTAGTGTGTGTGGTGTGTAGGTGGTGAGTATATGTGTGTGTGTGTGTGTGTGTGTGTGTGTGTGTGTGTGTGTGTGTGTGTGTGTGTGTGTGTGTGTAGTGTGTGTGTGTGTGTGTGTGTGTGTGTGTGTGTGTGTGTGTGTGTGTGTGTGTGTGTGTGTGTGTGTGTGTGTGTGTGTGTAGTGTGTGTGTAGTGTGTGTGTGTGTGTGTGTGTAGTGTGTGTGTGTATGTGTAGTGTGTGTGTGTGTATGTGTGTGTGTGTAGTGTGTGCTTAGTGTGTGTAGTGTGTGTCTGTGTGTTTGTGTGTGTGTTGTAGGCTATGGGTACGATAGAGAGAGAGAGAGAGAGAGAGAGAGAGAGAGAGAGAGAGAGAGGGAGGGAGAGAGAGAGAGGGGGAGAGAGAGGGAGATGTAGCTCATGTACGGTGACATTCAGACAGATAGATAGAGCGAGCCGATCAGAGACAGAAGTCCAAACCAAGACAAACAAAACAGAAAAATTAGGCCTACTATTAAATATGCAGACACCCCCCTCCCCCACCACCACTATCCCTCCACACCCGCTGTATCATACTAAAACAAAACCCCATTTCTTTTGGTTTAAATAGCATTTTATTTATGAAAGTCACCAATGAAAATCAACAATGATCATTAGAAGGGCAACAAGAAAACTTATATAAAACCCTATCTTAAAGAACAAAGTGCACAGACAATAATAAATAAGAATAAATAATAAATTTCTTTTCTGCTCTCTTTTTTGCCACAGAGAGCGGCAAAGCTTTCGTGCCCACGTCATCGGGCTCGCTGACGTCATACATCACGTACACGGCGCTGACGTCAGACCATTACCAGATCTCCCGGTCAGGACACTTCACCATCGACGTGTACGTCAGGGGCCGAACCCTGGACGTCACCATCGAGTCGGACTCCTACAGCTGCTACACCACCCTGGGACTGTTGTCCGGCTGCGATCTGTCCCCTGATACGGACATCAAGGACACTTGGAGTAACACCTACACGGGCAACTCGGTCAGCAAGCAGGTCATTTTCGATTCCGTGGCCCCCTCCTACGTGGTCAGCAGCGGCAGTAAGTTTATATTTTAACTAATGTTTTATGAAACCCATTCACCGCCAACGTCGCATTTTTGCACCACAATGATTTAACACCCATGTCACCAAAAGGCATCAAATCCAAAGACCCTATTCTCTTAATTTTAAGCCTTACTTTAAATATGTCACAGAGGATTCCCCAATATTACAGACATCTTTTTTGCAAGAAACACCTTCGGTAAGTTTAATGGAAAGTTTTTGCTGAAAAATGGCTGGCGGTGAAAGGGTTAATGTGCAATGAGTTTTGTTTTTGCCATACATACCAATACTTGGAGGTGATGTGGATAATAGTTGCTTAAGAAAAATAATCGGTTCCCCGCTTCCATGGCAAAATAATCAACGTATTGATTGTGGCCATGCACTGTCAAGAAGAAGAAGAAACAGAAGCAACAGAGTGTCGAAACAATGAGCAGCTGCAAGCCTTATTTAATAATAATAATAATAATAATAATAATAATAATATAATAATAATAATAATGGGGAATAAGTTATATAGCGCCCATCCTATGAAGTAGGCTACAGGGCGCTTTACACATAACAAAATATAATAACAACGTGAAACAGATATCAGTAACATGCAAGGGGGGGGGGGGGGGGGGGGGTCCGTTTTATTGCAGAAATCTTGTAAAAAATGTATTTACAATTATTTTATTATTCGTATTTTGTATGTAGAATGTCTACGTCTTGTAAACTTTAAATGCTTGTAAAATGAGGTAGAAGGGTATTTTTGTTTTTGCAAAATTTGTCTATTATAATTAGTCATGTAATTCTAATTGGTATGTCGATGGCAGTATGATTTTATTTCAAGTTGCAGTATTGTATTCAAACTTGATTGGGAATGTGAATGTGGTCTCTATGTTTCTTCTTAGAATGTTCATGTTGTAACTATTTTACTCTTGTATAATTAATTGTGTGCGAGTGTGCGTGTGCGCATGCATGTGTGTGTGCGCGCGCGCGCGCGTGTGTGTGTGTGTGTGTGTGTGTGTGTGTGTGTGTGTGTGTGTGTGTGTGTGTGTATGTGTGTGCGCGCGTGTGCGTGTGTGTGTGTGTGTGTGTGTGTGGGGGGGGGGGGGGTGAGTAAGGAAGTAAGAGAACGTTGTGTGTAAGCATCGTGCTTATTTTACTTTCTAATGATTAATTATTTGTTTGCCTTAATGTTCTTGTTATCAATGTAAAGCGCACTGAGCTCATGTGAGAAAGAGCGCTATATAAATTCCCATTATTATTATTATTAAGTGCAGATATCAATCAATAACAACAGCAACTACTACTACTTGACTTATTTGTTATGCTGTTCTTATGTTATTTCCCCCCAGGCACGTATAGTACTTAAAGCCACAGCCCCCGACCCTCACCCCCTGTTATCTGACGGTCATTTGTGCTTTGACCAGAACTAGGCTACTAGGGGAAGACGGGGTAAAAAGCGCATGGGCGGGTAAGAATCCCACCCCAATTATCTCATGAAATGAAGCAAATTTCAGTCTCATTTTGCCCATGAGACGAGCGTTAATGTCTAGCATTCGTCTCATGGGCAAATTTGACTGAAATGTTATTTATTTCATGAGATAATTGGGGTGGGCTTCTTACCCGCCCATGCGCTTTTTACCCCGTCTTCCCCTGTACACGACCAGATATATAGACATCATTAGAGTTAGGCCTATTACGTTCTTTTGCTAATTTCCAGGGCGTGTAATCACGAGTGCGTCTTAGACAGTCAACACGGGTAGTAGTATGTAAAATAGACTAAACTCCCCAAACGATTGGTTGTGTAGTCTAATTTACATACTACTACCCGTGTTGACTGTCTAAGACGCACTCATGATTACACGCCCAGATTGACGTGATTGTAACTAAGCTTATCATGTTTTCATGTTCATTTCCACGGGCGCGTACTTTAGCTACAACCCCTACCGTTACCACAGCTTGTCTACGGGTCATCTGCGCTTTGGCTGCACCTACATGACCAGCGATAGACGTAATCAGAGGCAGTAGGGGAAAGTTGCCAAAGTTGCCAAAGTTGCCACTTATGCTATTTTCCACAAAACGACGTGATTGTTTTTTATGCTAATTCTTACAGGCACGTACTTCAGCTACAGCCCTTACCCTTACCCCCGCCTTTCCAGGCGTCATCTGAGCTTTGACCGTACCTGTATGATCACCCATAGGGGAAAGTCGTTAAGGTTCGCACACTTATGCTAATGTCCACAGAATGACGTGGCTGCTTGTTATTACTACAGGCACATACTTCAGCTACAGCCCTTACCCTACCTCTCCGGCGGTCATCTGTGCTTTGACCGCACCTGTATGATCGGCCATAGGGGAAAGTCGTTAAGGTTCGCACACTTATGCTAATGTCCACAGAATGACGTGGCTGCCTTTTATTACTACAGGCACGTACTTCAGCTACAGACCTTACCCTTACCCCTACCTCTCCGGCGGTCATCTGTGCTTTGACAGTACCTGTATGATCGGCCTTAGGGGAAACTCGCTAAGGTTCGCACACTTATGCTAATGTCCACGTGGCTGCCTTTTATTACTACAGGCACGTACTTCAGCTATAGCCCTTACCCTTACCCCCGCCTTTCTGGTGGCCACCTGTGCTTTGACCGCACCTACATGATCGGCGACCCCGTGGCCACCTTCTCCAACAGCGACGTCACACTCGAGATCAAGATCAAGGTGGACGCCCTCAACACGGGCTGCGGGGTCATCTTCTCTTACCGCATGGACACCGTGTTTACCGTGCTGGCTTGCAGGTCAGTTGCGGAGAGCATAGTGAGGTTGGGATGGGAGATGGAGGTGGTGGTGGTGGTGAGAGGGAGAGAGAGAGAGCGTGGGGTGGCGAGGGGTGGTGGTGGTGGCGTAGAGAGAGGGCACTGAGAGAGATAACTCGGATTCGGAACTGGGAAATGCGTACGTGTGAGAGAGTGAGAAAGAAAGATAGATAGATAGATAGATATATAGATAGAGAAAGAGAGAGAGTGTGAACAACGGTGTCTTTAGTATGTGAGAGAGAGAGAGAGAGTGCGTGTGAGTGTGTTGTGAGCGTGTGGTGCGTGTGGTTTGTGTGTGTGTGTGTGTGTGTGTGTGTGTGTGTGTGTGTCTGAGAGTGATACGTGTGTGTGTGTGTATCTCCAAAACGCGTACTGCAGTGTGTGAATTGAAATCTTTATGTGTATACATGTGCGTGAATTTGCGTGTGTATATGTGTGTGCGCGTTCAAGTGTGTGTACCTATGTACAAGCGCGCGCGTATACAAACGTATGTATGTTCTCATGCGCGAGTGTACATTCCGATTGCTCGCACGTGCATGCATGAATGCGTCTCTTCACTATCTCAGACTGCACTCTATCTATCTCCTCGTTGCCCTTCCCCATGTCTCTTTCCAGCAACTACTTCAGCCTGTACGAGCCCAACATCGGCTCGGTCACCGTGTCCTCCATCAGCTTCTCCGCGGGCTACTGGTACCACCTGGCCCTGGTGTGGACCCTGTCCTCGGAGAACCTCAGGGTCCTGCTGTACGACACCTCCCTTAACGGCCAGTCCGTGGACGTCAGCCTCTCCTCCCTCAGCGTCAACCCTTTCCGGCCGGGGGGTTACTTTTGGCTGGGGAGGTACAACTCGCTGAGCGTGTCCAGCCCCGACTTCTTGCAGTGGGGGTTCATCGGCTGTCTGGATGACTTCAGGATCTGGGACACGGCCGTGTCTAACAGCTACGTCAGCTCCAGGTGAGGAAGCTCGCTCGCTTTTGGAACGCCCTTAGGTGCCTAGACAATAAAGAGTTAGAGGGAGTTTTTGTTCTTCGCTCAATAGGGCATTTGCCACGTAAGGCCGGGCGACCTTGAATTTCACTGAGTTGAATTTAGAGAGTTGAATTAAAAAGGTCAGCGTAACTCGTAAGAACGAGTGCGGGCAAATTAGTAGTCTAGCATAGAGAACGAGCACTCGTGGGAAGAATCGTGGGAAGAATGGGGATGTACCCTGGGCATGGATTCTCCACAAAAAAGGCTTCTCCACAATAAACAAATTTTAGCCCAGCCCACCGGATTAGCGCTTAGCAACTGTCCCCTCCGCTGTCTGGCAATCATCGTCGGAAACGACATGCATGTTTAACACTAACTTTTAGCCTTGTGCTCCCAGGGCGTGGACCTACGTGACCAAGGACACCAGCAGCCTGTCCAGCGTGTGGCGGTTCGACGAGGGCGAGGGGCTGACCACCAAGGACCAGATGTCCGACGTGACCTTCGAGATGTTCACCGAGTCACCATGGACCCTGCCCCAGTGGGAGAAGTCCGACTACGACGTCACCTCCCTGACCTACTCCGGGGCTTACGAGCTCAACTACAATCTCACAGGTTCGTGGGTTTGCTATGCGAGAGATTTTGTCTTGGACAAAAAATTAATTGTATAGACTTTAGCAAACAATTGGTCAGTGAGGTCTTTTAATAGTCAAGACTTTATTTGTATTGGAGGTGAAAGGAATAAAGGAATAAAAGAACTTCACCAAGACACTGTATGGAATGGCATGACGTTCTTGACAAAGCGTGCTAATGTTCTAATGTTAGACACCCCATTACATTAAGGGTTATATGTTTGAAGGTACGATAATTTTCAGGTGAAAGCCAGAAGGTACTAGAGTACCAAGGAGGGTTGCGTACCCCTCAAAATGATGCAAACAATGACGCAAGCATGACGTGATTTATCTACAAACTCTATGATTTCAAGGGGGGGGGGGGGGGGGGGGGGTACGCGCGTACCCAACCAACGCGCAGACCTGTTAGTACTCTACCACAAAATATACAAAGAAGAATTATAGTACTTACTGGCTTTCACCCGAGAAGGATGAAAGTACGTTCTGTCATATAACCGTCAATACTGTTTCAGCTCTGCTGGACCGCGACGTGACCAACTACAACCAGATGGACAGCTACTGCAACACGCTCATCAACAGCGTGCTGACCCTCAACTGCGCCTCCCTGGGCACGGCCATCCAGGAGTTCTTCTACCAGCACTGCGTCTACAGCGGCGTCATGCACCGCGACCAGTACAAGACCCTGGAGCTCATCGAGTCCTACGTCGACTACTGCCAGCTCATCACCGGCAGCAGCGGGGGTCTCCAGCCCTTCTGCAACCAGTTCCCGGGCAGGACGTTCCCTTACTACAGCGGCTCGGGCTGCACCACGCTCTGCGAGTCCGGGAAACTGGTGGACGGGGTCTGCGTCTGCGAGGAAGGGTTCTGGGGCCCCAACTGCAACAACGCCTGCCCGCAAACCGTCAACGGCGCATGTAACGGGTACGGGAAGTGCGACTCCAACACGGGGCAGTGCGTGTGTCCGGACAACTTTGACCCCGCCTCGGACTGCGCCTCGTGCAAGAGCGGGTGGACGGGCAGGGACTGTAGCATGGCTACTCTGTCGCAGTACCACAACGGGTCGTACTACCTGTGCTCGGCCTACGAGGGCGGTCACTTCGTCACGCTGGACGGCCTCAGCTACACGGCGCCCCAGGCTGGGGAGTACAGGATGCTCAGCGTGTCCGGATTGACTCTCTACGTGCGACAGGTGAGAGAGGGGGGTGGAATGGAAACGAGACAGCCACCTAGAAAAAGTCAGAAGGTGAAAACAATAGAAGGAAGAAAACAGGTACATGGGGAAGTCTTAAATAGGGCAGCGTAACACGGGCAGAACGAATGCGGGCAAATTAGCAGTCTAGTATAGAGAACGAACACTCGTGGCAAATGCCCTATTCGTCATCTGGACAACTCGTCAGCAGTCACTATTTATCATAGAAGGGATTGAATGGATAAAGTCCACGAAATATTGAAAATGGTGTCTTGTTGTGTACTTGAATGCTTATCCAAGAATTGATCCATAAGCAAGGTTTAGATCGCGATCGCGTACAATTCTGGATTTATCAACCAAACTGCAGGAAAGGATGCCTAATGAAAACCAAGTAAAAATATTATGTTGTAACCTTGACAGTGGCTTAGTCGTTCTTGCTATAGTTGACCCGATTTTACGTCTTCAAACATAAACCCTAAGGAAAATTAATACCCGGCTGCTTATGGATCAATTCATCACATGTGACAGGAAACTGTCTGAGCGAACGAAGAAGAAGAATCGCAGTTTGTACCGCTATAATAAAACGAACAATGAGGGTGTGACCTGTTCTTTGACGGTGAACAAAGCAGTCTAATCTCACCACCTCTCAAACCCATGTTTATGAAAGGCATCCTAACAAAACACTCACAGCACACCTGGGCCAATATAACGATGGCTTGGAGTCAAAAAGGACTATCTTTAGATAGCCCATTGACATATTATTGAACTTATTACGAAAACTAATAACTTTTATAAAACTATATTTCTGCAGTCATTGTTTGATTCAAGTTATTAGTTTTTGTAATAAATCCAATAATACGTCAATGGACTGTCTAAAGATAGTCCGATTTTACTCCCAACCATCGATAACAAATCCCTGGAGCATTTTCTTGTATCTGCTGTTTTTGGGTTTTTTTTGTTTTATTTTCTTTTATTTTCTTAACCCTTTCACCACCAAAGTCTCATTTTAGCACCACAGTGATATAGCACCACTGCCACTAAAAGGCATCACATTGGGGTCTATTATCCAAAGACTCTATTGTCTCAGTTTTTTAAATTTTATGTATGTCACAAGAGAATCCCCAATACTGCAGATGGATTTTGTTCTCTACCCAGGTAAATTTAATGGATTTTTTTGCTGAAATATGGCTGGCGGTGAAAGGGTTACACCCCCCCCCCCCCGTGTGTTGATCAGGTGGGGTGCAAGAGGGACCAGTTCTGCATCACGGGGGTGTGGGCGGTGCTGGGGGGCAGCAACGTGGCCATCCACGCGCCCCTGGCCAGCTGGAGGGACCCCTACGTGGAGGTGAACGGGTCCCCCGTGACCGTGGACACCACCTACACCCTGACCACCGACGTGCACCTCGAGTACTACAGCACCGACCTCTTCCTGCTCCACTACAGGAACGTGTAAGTTTCTGGGTGGATCGGAAATCGGGAGAACGGTTTTGGTTCCATGAATCTCACGAATGCAAGCAGTGACCCAATTCTGGGTGGTTTGAAATTGGGATAAAGGTTTTGGTTCCACGAATCTCACAAATGCAAGCAGTGACCCGATTCTGGGTAGTCGGAAATTGGGATACCGGTTTTATTTTACAAATCTCACAAATGCACGCAGTGACCCAATTCTGGGTGGTCTGAAATTGGGATACCGGTTTTATTTTACAAATCTCACAAATGCAAGCAGTGACCCAATTCTGGGTGGTCTGAAATTGGGATACCGGTTTGGTTCTACAAATCTCATGACTTTGGCATGGGCGTTCTTGCTGAAACCTGACATGCAAGAGTATGGTTTCGTATTGTAAAGAGCCCTTTCTTCGGGCAGTCAGCTGCCGGAAACTGCATCAATCAAATTGCCTGCGTGATTGAAGCTTCAGGCTTCACCCACATGCACCCCTGTTAAAACATCCTCAATGGCTCCTGTGTATGACGGAAATTATGTTGTTTTCCTCTTTGTTATTTGTATGTTTGTGCATTTTTTAACGTTTGGGGTGATAATGATCTCAATGACGCTGATTATAAGGAGACGATTGGAACTCTGATGATTTTCAAACGCAATAATGGTAATGACGACTATGGTTATATATCAAAACAAACGAAAACACAACCAATGAACAAGCATAACAGCAAACCAACACCAGCAACAATAAGAACAACACTAAACAACCCAACGAAAACGTTGATACGTTTTTTGTTATGTTCACATTATGTTTTTGCTTTTGCAAATGTTGTAATGGAACATCCCTTTTTCAGACCTTGAAACATCATCCAAAGAAGGTCTATGTGAGGGAGTTATAATAGGGAGATAATTGTAATACCTACAAAGAAGGGCAGTGTCTCAGAGAAGTAGGTCTTAAGTGGGAGGGAGTCTTAAAAGGGAGGGTATCATAAGGGAGGTATAATTATTTTATAGGTCTATCATCGTTGGCTTTAATTGATACATTTTCAAAATTTAGAAACCAATACAGGATATCGGACCAACCTATCCAAACGTATTTTTACTTTTTATTCGTTTTTGTTTAATTTTTTACTGTTGCTGTTGTTGTAATGTTGTTGCTTGTGTTGTTATTATAGTATGAACACATGTAAAATAAAACATAAATTACAAACTTAATTGATTGATTGAATGATTACTTACTGACTTACTTACTTCATGTATTTATTCATTCATTCATTCATTCAATCAAGTGTATTTATCTGATCTCTTTCTCTCTTTCCCCGCAGCTATGACGTGTTCATCCGCGTGTTTGACCACCGGCTGCACGTGCAAGCTCTGGTCAAGTCCTCCTACTGCAACGCGGACACTGGGCTGTGCGGTCGCTGCAACAGCTGGCCCAACGACGACCTCAAGGACAGCGGGGGCAACTCCATCTACTACGCCACCG
Source organism: Phymorhynchus buccinoides (assembly GCA_017654935.2). NCBI lineage: Eukaryota > Metazoa > Mollusca > Gastropoda > Neogastropoda > Raphitomidae > Phymorhynchus > Phymorhynchus buccinoides. Next base: position 38,679,576 of record CM065698.1, on the reverse strand, counting down.
CCTCCAAAGAGCACATCGTCAACGAAGTCATGCCCGCGTGAGTCCTGTCTCTTTCAATAGACAGTCACCCCCCCTGTGGGGATACCGGGGGGGGGGGGGGGGGGTCTTTTGTACAAATAGTTCCCCCACCTTCTGGAAGTTCTGTGCTTGTAATTTCCTCTAATTCTGTCATTCTCTTTGACTCTGCCTTTTCCCTTTTGCTTACTGTCATCTGCTATCTCTCTGTCTCACTGGTCCATTCTCCTGCCTTTTTTTCTATAAATTCTTACAAAGATTTCTTCAGCCGAAGTCGGACATGCTGGGCCTAACTATTTCTTAGTTAGGCGCATAACGGCAGCATGACGCATCTACGCTCATATGACAGAAAACTGTGAGCGAACGAATAATAATAATAATAATAATAATAATAATAATAGATAGTCAGACCAGGATCAGGATCAGGAACAATGCGTTGCAGGTTCCAATACTGGCGATAGTCGCGACGGAACTAGGATGGCGCATGTACCTACATAAAACGTAGAAAGGAAAGACCTAAAGCTTGCACTGGGTTAAGACCATTAAACCCCCCTGTTCAGCTGGGAAGGAACATGCCCCGCTTCCAGCAACAAGCGCGGGAGGGGGGAGGAACATACAGTCAGATAGACAGAAATATATTAGAGGTTTTAATCGTAGTTCTATCTATATTCCCCATTTCCGTTATAAACAAACACATTTTGGCTCAGCCCGCCGGAATGGCAGCTGCCCCTCTGCTATCTGGCAGTCATTGTCGGAAACGACAGACAAGCAGCAATAACAACAACAACAACAACAACAACAAAAAACATCGAGCAGCGCCAGTTATTTCATCTACACCATCGCTTGCAGACAAATGCACAGACAGGCAAAAAAGCAAACAGACAGACAGACTGACTGACAAATCAAGCAAACAAATAAGCCCAGAGAATGAAACAGACAGGCAGACAAATTGACATAAATAGAGGTATTAATCGTAGTTCTTATATTCCACGTTTCTATGTAGCTCCCAGCTATCGTCGAGCAGTACAAGTTATTTCATCTACACCACCGCCTACAACAGACAGATAGACAGACCAAACAAAAACTAACAGTACAAAGTAAAACCAACGGCAATCAGACAGACAAATAGACAGAAATAGAGGTGTTAAGCGTAGTTTGGTACACTCTTATGTCCATGTATATGCCAGCCTGTACGAAAGCAACACTAGTTATTTAAAACCCTTTCATCGCCACTGTCGTCTCTTGGCACCACAATGATTTAACACCCATGTCACTGAAAGGTATCAAATGAGGGTCTGGTATCCAGTGACCTTATGTTCTTATTTTGGGAGGTCATGACATGCCCTATTGTATGCATGTCACAGAGGAATCCCCAATATTGCAGACAAAATATTTTCTCTACCCGGGTAAGTTTAATGGTGAAGTTTGGCTGAGGAATGGCTAGCGTTGAAAGGGTAAATTAATCTACACCACCACCTTCACATGAAAGACAACATGCTGACACACAGACGACAGACAGACAAACAGATATACAGAAATAAAGATTTTAACGGTAGTTCTCTACACTTCTCTGTTCCGCATAGCTACCGGCTATTGTACAGCAGCACCAATCATTTAATCTTCATCACAACCTACAACAGACAGACAGACATATAGACAGACACGAAGACAGACAGAAGAGGTTGTAACGGTCGTTCAGTTTACCTTTTCCTTGAACTACCAAGTCTCTTCAAGTAAACGCCACCCATTTTATCTATAAGCTTTCCACCGCCTTTAACAGACAAACAGACTAGACAGAAGCAAACGTTCCAATTGTTGTCCCCCAATTTATTTTTGCCCTATTCAGATAGCATCTGTTGTCCAGCAGCATCAGACATGTCATCTACACCATCACCTACAACAGACAGACACAAAGAGAACAGACGAAAAGGCTGCAATCGTATTTCCACAACTTTTATTTTCCATTAACCTTTTCAACTGGCATTGCAGTACCTCCAAGATCGGCTCCGGGCACTGAATGATGGTTGCGGTGGTTGGTTTGTTAATGGTTCGTCTCACACGCGCTCTGTGCAGCCGCGCGGACATTAAAGCCCAACTTTCATTGGTAGTTTCACACATTGTCTTTTCTTGTAGGTACCAGCTGTCGTCCAGCAGCAGCAGCTACTTCATCTACACCACTGTGTACACGGAGCCCCGGGTGCTGACTGGTGACGGCTACAGCATCTACCTGGACTCCACCACCGTGCAGTCACAGTACATGGACATCTTCACTGAGGACATCGTCACCCTGGACTTCCAGGTACAAAACAGAGAGGGGGAGAGAGAGAGAGAGAGAAGGAGAAGGAGAAGGTGTAGGAGAGAGAGGGGGAAGGGGAGTAGAGAGAGGAGAGAGAGAGCGAGAGAGAGAGAGAGAGAGAGAGAGAGAGAGAGAGAGAGAGAGAGAGAGAGAGAGAGAGAGAGAGAAAGAGAGAGAGACAGAGAGAGAGAGACAGAGGGAGACAGACAGAGAGAGAGAGAGAGAGAGAGAGAGAGAGAGAGAGAAAGAGAGACACAGAGAGAGACAGAGAGAGAGAGAGAGAGAGAGAGAGAGAGAGAGTGAAGAGAGAGAGAGAGAGAGAGAGAGAGAGGAAAGAGAGAGGAGAGAGAGAGAGAGAGAGGAGAGTTCAGGGAGAGAGGGAGAGAGAGAGAGAATTGTCTACCTTGCCATGGCAACCCAGTCGATAGTTTCTATCCTACCACTAACACTTTAGCCTTGCTTGCTCAATTTTGGAACACAGATAATCACGGTGTATGGATCAGGCATTGCAGTACCTCCAGTATCTGCTCCGAGCACTGCATGATGGTTGTGGTGGTTGGTTGATGGTTCGTCTCACGCGTGCTCTTTGCATCCGCGCGTACGTTAAACCCGACTTTCACTGGTAGTTTTCCCACACTGTCTTTTCTTTTTAGCTACCAGCTGTTCGACAGCACTAAAACTTTTTAAAACTTCTTAAAGATCCACCAGATCACGTGTCAAAATCACGGGTTTCACGTGTTTTCCCTCTTATAGCTGCTAAGAAATCTTGTTTTGACCAGTTTTACTCCCATACAAAATGCCCCCAAAATTCAAAGCGAAACATCATTTTAAATAGCAGCCTCAATTTGAAGTTGAGGACATTTGTATGTGGGTCACAGCTACCCAGAAAAAAACAAGGGACTTAATCGTGGTGCGTCAGTGTGTCTTTAATTAAAACCCTTTCATCGCCACTGTCGCCTCTTGGCACCACAATGATTTAACACCCATGTTACTGAAAGGCATCAAATGAGGGTCTCTTAACCAATGACATTATGTTCTTAATTTTGGGAGGTATAATGATAGGCCCTATTTTACGCATTTCACAGAGGAATCCCCAATATTGCAGACGAAATCTTTTCTCTACCCAGTTAGGTTTAATCCTTTCACCGCCAGTCATATTTCAGCCAAAAATGTCCATTACATTTACCTGAATAGATAACAAAATCCATCTGCAGTATTGGGGATTCTTCTGTGACAGATATAACGTAAGGTCTATCCTTGCTTCCCAATGCTAAGACAATAGGGTCTTTGCATAATAGACTCCAATTGTATGCCTTGTAGGGACATAGGTCCTGAATCACTGTGGTGCTAAAATGCGACTTTGGCGCTGAAAGGGTTAATAGAAAGTTTTGGCTGAAAAATGGCTGGCGTTGAAAGGGTCTTTAAAGAAAACAGTTCTGAAACTTTAGCCGTTCACCCACAGGTGAAACCCAGCAGCACCTACGAGGAGAACGTGGTGAGCTTCACCAGCGACGAAATGGTGTCCATCACGGCGGAGACCAACTACAAGCTGAGGATCAACAGCACCCTGTACGACTCGGGCATCCCCGTGGTGGCCGGCCAGTGGAACCACGTCACCATGACCTACGACAAGAACTCTGGGGCCGTCACCTTCCAGAGAGACACGGAGACGGCACAGTCACTAACGGTACGGGGTTTGGGCAATCTTGTATTTTAGTCACCCCCCTCATGTTTACGATCCTCCATTCAAAGTCACTGTGACCTACGACAAGAACTCTGGAGCCGTCACCTTCCAGAGAGACACGGAGACGGCACAGTCTCTAACGGTACGGGGTTTGGGCAACTTGTATTTTAGTCACCCCCCCAGCAGCACCTCATGTTTCACTCATGTTTACGATCCTCCATTCAAAGTCACTGTGACCTACGACAAGAACTCTGGAGCCGTCACCTTCCAGAGAGACACGGAGACGGCACAGTCTCTAACTGTACGTTATTTTGCGGCAATCTTGTATTTTAGTCACCCCTCTCCCCTCATGTTTACGATCCTCCATTCAAAGTCACCGTGACCGTCACCTCCCAGAGAGACACGGATACGGCACAGTCTCTAACGGTACGGGGTTTGGGCAATCTAGTATTTTAGTCACCCCTCCCCTCATGTTTACGATCCTCCATTCAAAGTCACCATGACCTACGACAAGACCTCTGGAGTTGGTAGCCTACTATATACGGGGTTTTGGCAATTTTGTATTTTAATCACCCCTCCCCTCATGTTTACGAGCCTCCATTCAAAGTCACCGTGACCGTCACCTTCCAGAGGCACACGGAAACAGCGCAGTCTCTAACGGTACGGGGTTTGGGCAACCTAGTATTTTAGTCACCCCTCCTCTCATGTTTATAAGCCTCTATTCAAAGTCACCATGACCTACGACAAGATCTCTGGGGCCGACACCTTCCAGAGAGACACGGAGAGGGCACAGTCTCTAACCGTACGGGGTTTGGGCAATCTTGTATTTTAGTCACCCCTCTCCCCTCATGTTTACGAGCCTCCATTCAAAGTCACCGTGACCTTCGACAAGATCTCTCTCTCTCTCTCTCTCTCTCTCTCTCTCTCTCTCTCTCCCTCTCTCTCTCTCTCTCTCTCTCTCTCTCTCTCTCTCTCTCTCTCTCTCTCTCTGTGTCTCTCTCTCTGATTTGGTTTCCTTTCAGGATCATACTATACTGATTATATACTGTTTCATTTTCTGAGTTTATCCTTTTCGCAGTGTTCATTCTGTTTTATGTACCCTATCCCACAAGGGCTTGTGAAGCTAACGACACCAAAAAGCCATTGTCATTGTCATTGTCTATCTCTCTCTAGGGGAGCTTCACCATCAGCGAAGCCATCTTCAACAGCCCGGGCGTTCTGACCATCGGGGGGCTGACCCCTCGGACCGGGGAACCCGTGTCCAGCGTGGCGTCTCCCTCGTTCGTGGGCGAGTTCGACAGCCTGCGGGTGTGGAACCGCACCTTCAGCATGTTCCTGACCAAGCAGAACAGCCACCACAACGTCAACACCACCTACGGGGACCTGATTGCTCAGTGGACCTTCTCTGAAGGTTAGCTGCTTCATTGTGTTCTTCCTCCTTCCTTCGTTGTGACCTCTGTTGACGGGTTGTTGGTGTGTGTGCGCGCGCGCGCGCGCGGTGTGTGTTCGTTCGTTCTTTAATTTAACGTCTATCCACCTTACAGTGATCTTAGACACAACAAAGCATGTATATGTATGATTATGATGTATGTGTATGATGGGTCTGAGTACATGTATGATTATCGGCCCTATGTTAGTGACATATTAGTGAAATACTTAAACTTAGAATGACATCTAAACATTTAAAAGAAACAGACAATAAATGAACAATATTAAACTCCAAAAAAAGAAAAGTAACATAAATAACAAGCACATCGAAGCAAAGGTCCAATTGGGCTCCTAATAAGTCTCTGAACAACTTCTAGAATCTTTGATTCATCGCAAAGAATGTCTTTATGGGCTGTCATTGATGGTTCTGTGTGTGTGTGTGTGTGTGTGTGTGTGTGTGTGTGTGTGTGTGTGTGTGTGTGTGTGTGTGTGTGTGTGCGTGCGTGTGCGTGTGCGTGCGTGCGTGTGTGTGCGTGCGCGTGCGTGTGCGTGCGCGCTAAGCCGTATGCACACATACTCGCACATTCCGTACGTAAACCTATCCGCAATCCGGAAAGAAAAAATCTGGAAGTCAGAAGTATGAAGGAGTGTGCACATTCACACGGAAATCCATCCGCAAATCCCAACCGCTTATTTCTTACTTTATTTGAGGCCTACTTTAGTTTGCAGAATGCGGTTGGGATATGCACATGGCTTCCCGCGTAAACGTGCACATGCCCCGTGTGTGTGTGTGTGTGTGTGTGTGTGTGTGTGTGTGTGTGTGTGTGTGTGTGTGTGTGTGTGTGTGTGTGTGTGTGTGTGTGTGTGTGTGTGTGTGTGTGTGTGTGTGTGTGTGTGTGTGTGTGTGTGTGTGTGTGTGTGTGCGTGTGCGTGTGTACATGCATGCGTTTATATGTGTGTGCGTGCGCGCGTGTTTGTACAAGCTAGTGTATGTTTGAGTAAGTTTGTGTGCGTTTCAGTCAGAATGTGTCTTCTGTGTGTTTGATGAAATGTGTGTGGGTCTGTGTGTGTATGTCTGTGTGCAAGAACGCGTTCACTCGCGTGCGTGCACGTACGTGCGTGTGTGTCTGTTGTGTGTGTGTGTGTGTGTGTGTGCGTGTGTGAGTGTTTCAATACTGACTGTAAAGCGCTTTGTGCTCGATAAAAAAGCGCTATATAAGTATCCGTTGATTATTATTATTATTATTATTATTATTATTATTATTATTGCTCTCCCCTTGCTAAAGGCCAAGGCAGCGTGGCCATGGACGAGGTTCAGGGGCTGACGATGTACGTGCCCAGGCAGGACTCTGCCCAGTGGCGCCTGTCCTCACCCACCACGCACACCATGGACGGCCTGGCCCGCCAGAGGGCCAACCAGGACCTGCTGCTGGACATGCAGCTGTCCCACACCGTCAGCACCTCCGACACCCTGTTCAGGATCAACGCCACGGAGTACTTCTGCCAGGACCTCATCTACAACAGCCAGGTGTGTGGGTGTGTGTGTGTGTGGGGGTGGGTGGGTGGTGTGGCAGTTATTATCGTCATTATTATCATCATCATCACATCGTTATCGTCATCATCGTTGACACAACAGTGTAGGATCAACGCCTCGGAGTACTTCTGCCAGGACCTCATCTACAACAGCCAGGTGTGTGTGTGTGTGTGGGGGGGGGGGGGTGGCAGTCATTATCGTCATTATTATCATCATCATCACATCGTTATCGTCATCATCGTTGACACAACAGTGTAGGATCAACGCCTCGGAGTACTTCTGCCAGGACCTCATCTACAACAGCCAGGTGTGTGTGTGTGTGTGTGTGTGTGTGTGTGGGGGGGGGGGGGGGGGTGGCAGTCATTATCGTCATTATTATCATCATCATCACATCGTTATCGTCATCATCGTTGACACAACAGTGTAGGATCAACGCCTCGGAGTACTTCTGCCAGGACCTCATCTACAACAGCCAGGTGTGTGTGTGTGTGTGTGTGTGTGTGTGTGGGGGGGGGGGTGGGTGGCAGTCATTATCGTCATTATCATCATCATCATCACATCGTTATCGTCATCATCGTTGACACAACAGTGTAGGATCAACGCCTCGGAGTACTTCTGCCAGGACCTCATCTACAACAACCAGGTGTGTGTGTGTGTGGGGGGGGGGGGGTGGGGGTGGCAGTCATTATCGTCATTATCATCATCATCATCACATCGTTATCGTCATCATCGTTGACACAACAGTGTAGGATCAACGCCTCGGAGTACTTCTGCCAGGACCTCATCTACAACAACCAGGTGGGTGGGTGTGGCAGTCATTATCGTCATTATTATCTTTGATAACATAACATCTTCTTCTTCTTCTTGGCGCACGCCTGGTCTGCACGACCAAACCGGATCTTAACACAAATAGTGATGTTTCCCCCCCCCCCCCCCCCCCCCCCCCCCCCCTCTTGTTGGCTGCCGTGGAGCTTCGTTCTTATGGAAGTTTCTGCTGGCCACACTTCTTTTCTTGTTAGTTCAAATACATGGCATCTTTGGAGAACATGCTCCGCAGCCTGATCTTCCTGTCCGCAAAGACAGGTTGGAGAAGGCACCAGTCTGAGCTTGCGGTACATAATATGCCTGTTCAGTCTATTGTGCCCTGTACGGAGCCTCACCAGGACACTTTGCTGCTCCCTCGTCAACAAGTGGCAGTCACCTTGGACTTCTTTGGCGTTGTGATTGTCCTGATGATGCTCTGCACCTCGCCATAAGTGATGGTGTTGTTTGGTTGCCCCCCCCCCCCCCCCCCCTCAGCGCCCTCCGGGATAACACATGATTAGCGTTGCAAAGAATAAGCTTACTTCTGCCACGACCTCATCAACACCAGTCAGGCAGGTGTGTGGCAGTGATTATTGTCATTATCATCATCATCGTTGACACCATAATAAAGGATCAAGGTTATGAAGAGTACTTCTACAAGGACCTCATCAATAGCTAGGTGTGTGTGTGCCAGCCATATATACTGGTCTCCAAAATTTAAGGGCCGGAAGAACTATCTTCTCTCTTCTGTCTTGGAGACATGCTTATTGAGAGCTCTGGTTGCCGCCCTTAAATACACATTCGTGTCTAACTTTTGCTCAGCAGTGTTCACTACAGTCATGCCTTGCACGTGCAATAGGCAAAAAACCTGCATCAGCCCTGATTCTTCAGCGAAAAGAGACCAAACTTTCGTGAAATTCTCGTGAATTTGCCACATTTTAAGCGTACCTGAAAACGCTGTTGCTGTACTGCAATGTCTGCAAAACTGGTTCAGGCACGTGCAACAGGAAGGAAAGTTATTGAGTAGCCTAAGTTTTGCCATTTTCTTCATTGTTGTCTTAGTGTACAATAAATAGATATCAAGCTACTGAAAACAGAAGCCGGCCCTTAACTTTTGGAGACCAGTACACCGCCCCAATGCTATGTAGCAGGGCATTGTGATTGTTCGTGTCTACTTCTACCCCTCCCTTCTGTTCGCGTAATATGTTGTGAACCATTGGGCACGGTCACTTCTAAGGTTGCACGTGATATATTAAGCTGACCTGGAGCTGATTTATTAATTGAATGTGGCAGCGAGCTTGTGTTGATCGGTGACACAGATCTCGTTATTGTCATCGTCGATGTTGTTATACTCGTAGTTGTCTTCACCTGAGGTTCCTCTACGGGGTCCGTAACTGCAGCGTACAATAAACAGTCAGGTGGGGGTCTCGGTTCAATAATACGTAGTAAGATTTAACGTGGTGACAGCCCTGACATGGCCTTTGTTGTCGACGGGGCTATAATTTTAATCTTAATTTTAGAAAAAGTCTCAGTTCAAATCATCATTGTTTTTGTGATTAGCCTTTCGCGTCCTTCTTGGCCCGGATAATTAAACAATATATGAATTTCTCTCTCTCTCTCTCTCTCTCTCTCTCTCTCTCTCTCTCTCTCTCTCTCTCTCTCTCTCTCTCTCTCTCTCTCTCTCTCTCTCTCTCTCTCTCTCTCTCTCTCTCTCTCTCTCTCTCTCTCTCTCTCTCTCTCTCTCTCTCTCTCTCTCTGTGTGTGCAACATGTGTTAGTTGGTAGTTGGTACTTTATAGTCACAGAGGCGTCTGTGGAATTCGGGTTGCTCCCACCTGGAGAGCGCATCGCAGCCAGAGGCGCGCCATCCATTTTTTTGTTTTGTTTTTTTTTTTGCATGCGATTTGTTTGACTGATGAGGAAGGAAGGGGTGGTGGTAAATTTTGACCAAATGACAACTTTTTCGTTGCCACTGGGTTTAACGTGTGCTAAGTGCATGGGCACACGGGACCTCGGTTTATCGTTTCATTCGAAAGGCTCCACGTTCATACCGTAAGGCTTAGTGCAGAGTGAGAGGAAAAATCCCCTGTACCCAGGTTCGAACTCGGGTTTATTGTAGGCCTATACGAGGCGAACGCTTTACCGCTGTGCCACTCTACACCTGTTGCAGGCCCATTCTCTATGCAGTGGCTCCCTCGGGTCTAACGTGGCTGTGTTCTTCTACGACAAATGCCGCACGGCCAATATGTACATCGACAACTCTCTGTCATACTCCGTACAGGTTCGTAACTTTCTTTCTTAATTTATTGCATTTAAGTTAATATATTTTACTTTCTGTTCTTTTTGGACTATGAGAAGATTTGCTGTGAAAGATATGAAGATAGTTTCGTGAAATTGTGCGGGGAATGAATGTGTTTTGGTACAAGTAATGTAATAAAGTTTCCAAACATGATTGTTTTAAGATTTTTGTTCCTTTTCAATAATGAAACACTAGCAGTGGGATGTTGCACGCAACTCGATACCAAGTACAAGTTGCTTCCCTTTGGGGGGGGGGGGTATCTATCTCGGTCTTCGTGTTGGATTCCAGTGTGCTTGGAACAAATTCAAACTGAGTTGTGCATTCAGGAGTTGATTTGCATCACAATGTCATTTTTGTTATATTTCAGTTTTCTTTTTCTTCTTCCTTTTACACTAGATTTTGTTTGTTTGTTGTCTGTTGTTGCTATACCGGTTGGGCAACATCCACATTTAACTGGGTCTCTATAAGACGATAATTCATAAACAGATGAAGAAAAGGTACATTCTTACCAGGTATTGTTGTGGGTGATCATGGGACAGAGAGAGAGAGAGAGAGAGAGAGAGAGAGAGCGAGCAAGCTTTCTGCTCCTAGAGCTTTCATAAACAAAAAGAAAGGCAACCACGGCTTCTTCCGTCAATAGATAACCTTCTCTTGTGGGGTTAAATGCGGACATTGAAGAAGGTTTTGTCTCCCTCTCTCTGTGCCTAACTTATTTTGCAAGAAAATGTTTGCACGAAATGATGGTGGTGTTGTACTATAGCCCCCATGACACATGGCTATTGTGTCTACCATCAAAGTGTCAAGCCCCTCTCTCTCTCTCTCTCTCTCTCTCTCTCTCTCTCTCTCTCTCTCTCTCTCTCTCTCTCTCTCTCTCTCTCTCTCTCTCTCTCTCTCTCTCTCTCTCACAAGTGCATATTGAAAACGATACATAGCTGCTGTTGTGCATGCTTTGTGTTTTCTTGTCATGATAGGGGCTGTTGGCCTAAATCATTAAAATATGTCCGAGTTCTCTATCACAAGTATCAGCAAAACCACACCTATTTTGCTGTTTTGTAAATATCCCCTGACAGGCCTTGGTGGATTACGCGGAGCAGTGCAAGGTTCTGGTGAGCCCCAGCACGGACCCCGTGCAGACCGTGTGCGACTCTCACTGCACCATGGTGGAGGGTTCCATCTGCCTGGGCTGCGCCTACGGCTCTGGCATCAGCACCAGCACCTGCCGCTTCGGTACCGTCAACAGCCTGACGGGACTCTGCGACTGCTACAGCGGCTACTGGGGCACCCAGTGCTCGCAGGTAACACGTTCTTCTTCTTCTTCTTCTTCTTTCATAGAGCAACCACCATCATCTTTTTTTTATGGTTCTGTTGCGTTGGAACTGGGGGAATTCAGTCAAGCAGAAAAACTTCGTGTTTTGTAAGATATCGTTTGAACGGAGAGACCTAGGACCCTCTACGTTTGTATGCCAAGTTCGAAGATGAAGCTCGTTTGTCAAAGGTCAAGGTCACTGTAGCTTAAAGCTAGCAGTTGTATGCTCTAGTTGTTTGGTTATGCTTACCTTATCCAATAGCTTTGAAATAACGATTGAGAGCCAGGTCACCACCATCATCATCATCATCATCATCATCATCACCATCATCATCATCATCATCATCATCATCATCATCATCATCATTACCTTCGTTATTATTGTCGTTGCCTCGTCGCTGTTCAGTAAAAAACAACACAACAAAAAACACCTCTTAAATCTTGTCAGGCGTGTCCCAGAGGCGTGAGCAGTCCGTGCAACAACCAAGGCACGTGGCAACGTCATCATCATCATCATCATCATCATCAGCAGCAGCAGCAGCAGCAGCAGCAGCAGCAGCAGCAGCAGCAGCAGCATCAGCAGCGTCATTCTCTTCATAATCATCATCGTCATCATCATCATCGTCATCATCATCATCGTTATCATCATCATTATCATCATCCTCTTCTTCATCATCATCATCATCGTCGTCATCATTATCATCATGATGATCATCATTATCCTCCTCCTCCTCTTCATCATCATCATCGTCATCATCATCATCATCATTTCCATCATCATCATCATCATCATCACTGTGCGGTAAAAACATAATCACCTCCGATACTAATCGTTGCAGGCGTGTCCCGGAGGCGCGAGCAGCCCGTGCAACAACCAAGGCACGTGCAACGTGGACACGGGGGCATGTGTCTGCTACGGCAACTTCGCCGGCAGCTCCTGCGCCTCCTGCGCCTCTGGCTGGTCCGGCAGCAACTGCGCCGTGATGACCCCCAACCCTTCTGACCCATGGCTCAGCTCCAGCCAGCGCGCGTGCAGCTTCTCCGTGGCGGGAAGCGTGCTGACGTTTAGCGGGAAAATGTTCAGCTTCAGCGACACCGGGGATTTCTACTACTGGAAATACGAGTGAGTATTTATGACTACGGGATATTTCAACATGCTCTCATCACACGCCTGTTATTACATCCCTTTGCCAGTTGACATCCCAGTACCGAAGAACCCTTTCAAGGAACAATGTTTCTGATAAGGAAACGCAAAGAACAATAACTCTGAAACTTACACCCTATCCGATAGGCTGTGGTTATGAGTAGTGATTATGAGTGTGACTTTCAAGCATTGAGGGTTGTCAATACGCTCCTCTTACTTTTTGATGCGTAGACAGCTATCAAGGTTCAAGTTCAAGGTTTATTTTTAAAAGCCCTTGTACATACCATCTTAGAGGTAATCTTTGTTGTACGAGGCCTAAGCGTAACAATAGTAGCTTACAGTTTATGTTAAGCACAAGCGAAGTCGATTTTCCCCATTTCTTATTCATAATTCTCATTGGTATGCCACATTTGATAACGTTTTAGAAGTGACTCTTTCTCCAAAGCGTTTTTGTTTCTGTCCTTTGTTTATTTGCCCAGAATCACTTCAAATTAAGATCAGTGGTATCTTATCTAAAACTGACGTGTCGTGTACATACAGGAGAGAGAGAGAGAGAGAGAGAGAGAGAGAGAGAGAGAGAGAGAGAGAGAGAGAGAGAGAGAGAGAGAGAGAGAGAGAGAGAGAGATATGGGAATTGTTACATTAGATGGGAATGGGAGATGATACGATATTCATTATTTTGCATTAATTTACTCCTCTGCGCTCTCCATAAATAAAGTAAACAAAGAAAATAATTCTGGATACAAATTATTAGGGCCTAGACTATATTAAAAAATGTAAAAAAAATGTCTTTGTTGTTTTTGTTTGTTCTGTAAAGTGACCCTCACTCATCAGACACCATGTACGTGCAAGTCCGTCTGGTGCAGTGCCAGAGCGGTCAGATCTGCCTCACAGGGGTGGCCTTCAAGAACTACGCTGGTCAGGAACTGACCGTGGAGATCAACTACGTCACCAATGCTCTGATGGTCAGTTTAACGGTTGCTTCCTTTGTATTCCACAAGTAGACAGAATAATATGAAAGGTGCAATTCTTTTGGAGGGTCTGTTTATGAGTTTGTCGTCTGTGTGCCTCTGCCTCCCCGTTGGTGTCTACATCCATAATGGGGTCCTGCCAACCTACCCCATCAAGATCTGCATCCATCTTTTTTTCAAATCCTACTGGATGTTTTTCTATATTAAATTTGGAAGAGAGGTTGACACGCTATTCTCGGGGGTCCCTTTTGATTTTTGTGACTGTGCTTACCTTGACCTTGAAATTAATTTGAACTTGAAAACGTGAATTTCGTATGGCGGCCATATTGTTTAAAAAAAACCCATCTTTGGAGCTACAGTTTCCAAACTTTGTATGTGGAAATTAGTGTTTCATGGTTGTTGTTCATGTCAGGTACCGATTATGCTTTTGACCTTGACTGTGATCTTTGACCTCGGACATGTTCAATTAGTTATTTGTTTGCCATATCTTTCACATTTTCATGAATTAAAGCCCCCCCCCCCCCCCCCCCTCAAGTTGGCAGATTGGAAGATTACCGCAAGGTCATATGTAATGAAAAGCATCGATGACATGCCTTGATCGTGATTTTTGACCTTCTTTGAGATTTGGCCATAGTCTGAAAACTGTTGGTCATACACCCTTGAATCACACTTCCGCGCTTTCTCTGATATCTGTCTCTGTCTTCCTGTGTTCCCATGAGCCTCTCTCACTTTCTCTAGCTCGCTCTCTGTATCTACATCGCTCCTCGCCCTCTGTCTTTTTTCTAAAAAGTGGTCATGCATATTGTTATATTTTTATGCACACACACACACACACACACACATAAACACATACACACACATACGCGCGCGCGCGCACACGCACACGCACACACACACACACACACACACACACACACACACACACACACACACACACATACATACACACGCACACACGCGCACACATTCACACGCACTCACCTACCCCACCCCACCCTCACATACACCCACACACGCATGCACGCACACCCACATTCACACACAATTCCTGGGAGCACGCTGATATGGCTTGTTATCTTGTGCATGGCTGCAGGTGACGGCAGACGACGTTCTGCAGCCTGCCAGTATTGGCCAGATGTCCTCAGGGACCTATACCTTCACCTACCTGTCTGGCTTCAACATTGAGGTCAGTGATCAGAGAGAGAGAGAGAGAGAGAGAGAGAGAGAGAGAGAGAGAGAGAGAGAGAGAGAGAGAGAGATAGAGAGATAGAGAGAGAGAGAGAGAGAGAGAGAGGGGAGGAGAGAGAGAGAGAGAGAGAGAGAGAGAGAGAGATAGGGATAGAGAGATAGAGAGAGGACAGAGAGAGAGAGAGAGAGAGAGAGAGAGAGAGGGGGAGAGAGAGAGAGAGAGAGAGGGGGAGAGAGAGAGAGAGAGAGAGAGAGGGAGAGAGAGAGAGATAGAGAGAGAGAGAGAGAGAGAGAGAGAGAGAGAGAGAGAGAGAGAGAGAGAGAGAGAGAGAGAGAGAGAGAGAGAGAGAGAGAGAGAGAGAGAGAGAGAGAGAGAGAGAGAGAGAGAGAGAGAGAGAGAGAGAGAGAGCATCAAAACCAAAAAACAGTTATATGCTAACTTGGTATCTTGATCTATGTTCTAACAACATAAAGAGTGCTAGCTTAGTTAGTTAGTTAGAGAGAGAGAGAGAGAGAGAGAGAGAGAGAGAGAGAGAGAGAGAGAGAGAGAGAGAGAGAGAGAGAGAGAGAGTGAGTTGGGGTGAGTATCGTAAATGTTGTGATGTGTGTATGTTTCTGATAAGAGATACATTTATTTTGAAATAGTTTAAATTGAACGTTGAGAAAAACAAATTCATAAGAATAGGTTCATGGATTGATTATAAAAACAGAATGTGAAATAAACAGTAAGAGATAAACTTCTGCAATCAACACGAATAAACAAACACAAATCGAGATACCAAATGGAAATACAACGAAGTCAGCGAATGATTTTAAATAGGTTTAATTTATGATTGAAAAATAAACAAACACGAATCATTGACGTCATTTGTTTTAGATATTATTATGAACCAAAATTTAAAAACAATTTATGAACCCAAACCTTAAAAGTACTAATATGTACCAATAGCATGAGTAAAATGCATGATTAACAATGAAATTAACAAATTGATAAACCGTTTGGAAAGAACAGACGAAATCAGTCTTGTAAGAAATAGTAAAAACAATTTGATCAGAACTCTATATACCTATTTTGAGAAGAAGAAGAAATAGGCTATATTTTACTGTTTAGGCCTTTGGCCCGTCATAGCATCAGGAATAAACACATCGCATGCTTCGATGCTCGTTTCTCTTATTATTAGGGGAAGACGGGGTAAAAAGCGCATGGGCGGGTAAGAAGCCCACCCCAATTATCTCATGAAATGAAGCCAATTTCAGTCTCATTTTGCCCATGAGACGAGCGTTAATGTCTAGCATTCGTCTCATGGGCAAATTGGACTGAAATTGTGTTTATTTCATGAGATAATTGGGGTGGGCTTCTTACCCGCCCATGCGCTTTTTACCCCGTCTTCCCCTATGTTATGAAGCGTATTGTTTGAAAGAAAAGGAGAGAAGGCTATATTCCTCTGCTAATGTCGTTCTAATGTCCATTTCCACAAGATTAATCTCACCACAAACTAGTCCACAAACAGAACCACAGCAGCATCACCAGAAGCAGCAACAACAACAACGACAAAACAAGTAAACCCAAAACCACAATAGTAGACTAAACCCACCACCAAGGTAGGCGCAAATAAGCCACAGTATGTGCAGATGCATTTTGACTGATGCTGGGTGGGTGTCAACAACTCACCAACTGACTCAGCAACTGCAAACGTCTTTGTTTTATGTTATTAGAGGAGTTCTGTTAACTCATTCAAGTCGTTCCAGCCATATATGTGCGGAATTAATAGATAGCTGTCAATTTGATGCATTTGCTTCGAGGGACGTAAATATGTGTCCGCACCATACCTTGGTCACTTCTAAACTCGCTTCGCTCCCTTAGTCCACATTTGTGCCTCTGTCTTTGCTTTTGTAGTGTTTTGTTGTGGGGTAAGCAAGCGGTGTAAACAGTTTTTCTATATATTAAAGTCTACATGTAAAAATGTCTGATCTACCACTTCCCTATGTCTAAACCTGAAGTAAAAACCCTGAAGTAAAAACCTGTATGTATGGCTGGAGTGATTTGTGATTTTTATTTCAATAATTCAAAATTGTTGCGATGCGAATGAGTTAAACTGCTCTGCCACGCCCTGCTAGTGATGTCTGAGATAATGATAGTCAGGAAGGACTGGAATGAAAATAATCAGGAATAGAGCGTCACAGACCCATCAGAGTCAGTGCCCTAGTTTTTGAGGGGGGTACAGATTAAGACTGCTTTTGCTACTATTTATTTAGGTATTAGGTATTAGGTACTTTATAGTCGCAGAGGCGTCTCTGTGAAATTCGGGTTGCTCCCACCTGGAGAGCGCGTCGCAGCCAGAGGCGCGCCACCCAATTCTTAAAAAAAAAAATTGTGCATGCGATTTTTGTCACTGATGAGGGGGGGGGGGGGGTTGACCAACGACAACCTTTTCGTTGCCACTGGGCTAAACGTATGCTAAGTGCATGGGCACACGGGACCTCGGTTTATCGTCTCATCCGAAAGACTCCACGTTCAGACCGTCACGAAGTTAAGGCCTAGTGCA
Organism: Phymorhynchus buccinoides; assembly: GCA_017654935.2. Classification (NCBI taxonomy): domain Eukaryota; kingdom Metazoa; phylum Mollusca; class Gastropoda; order Neogastropoda; family Raphitomidae; genus Phymorhynchus; species Phymorhynchus buccinoides. Next base: position 38,662,362 of record CM065698.1, on the reverse strand, counting down.
GAATGAGAGGAAAAAATCCCCTGTACCCAGGTTCGAACTCGGGTTTACTTGACACGAAGCGAACGCGATACCACTGTGCCACTCTACACCTTAATCAGTATCGTAAGGCCTACATTACTTTTCGCAACTTTTGTTTTATATTAAGCGCACGGACTAATGTAAAAGTATCGCGTGCACACGCCCATACAGTCTTTATTCATGCTACATACTCACATAATGTTCACTTACACACATATTTGTACACACAAGTGCAAACACATATTGACGCGTGCACACGTAGGCCTGCATATCAGTCACACGCGCGCACGCACACTGATACACACACACGCGCGCGCGCATACACGTTCACACACACGCAGGCGCACATAGGTTTATGAACGCACACATACACACACTGCATGCCCAACCCCCCTCTCTCTCTCTCTCTCTCTCTCTCTCTCTCTCTCTCCCTCTCTCTCTCTCTCTCTGTCTCTCTCTTCCGGTAAGGCGGAAGGATAGTAGATGACAGTAAGCAAAGGGAAAAGGCAGAGTCAAAGACAGTGACAGATTAGAGGAAGCTACAAGCACAGAATTTCCAGAATGTGGGGGAACTATTTATACAAACAGGGGCGGACCAGATGATTCGTAGGGGTGGGGGGTGGGGTGGTTAAGGGAGCTGCAAAGCCAGCCAAGAAATCCTTCCACAAGGATTTTCCACCACCATTGGAAGTTTTGGTTGAGGGGGGGGGGGGGGAGAGAGGGGGTCAGTCAACCAAGTTCACCACGACAATGAGGGCATTTCAGCATTTCGCGGCATATCTTGCACTCAAACACACCTCTCGCGAGCCGCTGTACCTTCTTCAAGGTACATCCTAAGGTACAGTGGAGGGGGTGGGGGTGTCCAGAAACTCCTTTCACGGCCTACCTTGCTTTCTAACACTCAATCACACTGTTTGTGGGGCGCTGCATGGGCATTTTATTGCCTATTAAGCCACAAATCGAGTCATTTTTGTGCTTCTCACCCTTGTATGACGTACTTCTTTTTTTTTTTTTTTTTGGGGGGGTCCAGAAATCGTGTAACCCCCAAGACCCGCCCCTGACAAAACACCCCCCCCCCCCCCGGTATCCCCACGTGGGGGGGGGGGGGGGGATCAAGATATAATTTACTTAATTAAGAACAGCGATTCTGTTCCCATGCAGGTGACCGATTCCTCCAACAGCCTGTCGGCAGTAATAGCTCTGGTGGACTCCCGCCTGTCGCTGACCCTCCACGTCTCCAGCTCCTACCTGGGCTACTTGGACTGCCTGTGCGAAGACGGCGTGGTCAACACGGGCGACACCTCCACCCCCAACCCCGCCACCATCACCGTGTCCACCAACGACGTCATCTTCAACACCACCACCACATCATCATCATCATCGTCATCATCGTCGTCGTCAGTGACCATCCCGACGGGGACGAATTACGGCACAGCTGGCGGGTCCATGATGATCAACCAGACGTTCCTGTCGTCGGATCCGACCAGCGGTCTGTTTCAGCCGTCGTCCCCAGGGACGGTGGAGCTGTTCACGAGGCCTTATGACGCTGAGGGGGTGCTCTTCTCGTACGGTTACGACAGCACGTTCTCCGTGTTCCTCAACGGCACTTTGCAGGTCGGTGCCAAGAATTCGTTGGAGAAGGTTAGGATTGGGATGGAAGGGGGTGAAGGTGAGAGAACTATGCGAAGGATAAATGTCTAAAAGGTAGAGCAATCTTGTACTGTAGTCACCCCTTGGAGCTGTTCACGAGGCCTTATGACGCTGATGGGGTGCTCTTCTCGTACGGTTACGACAGCACGTTTTCCGTGTTCTTGAACGGCACTTTGCAGGTCGGTACCAAGAATTCGTTGGAGAAGGTTATTAGGATTGGGATGGAAGGGGGTGAGGGTGAGAGAACTACACGAATGATAAATGTTTCATTAAAAGGTAGGGCATTTGTGCTTTGGGCACCCCCTTGGAGCTGTTCACGAGGCCCTATGACGCTGAGGGGGTGCTCTTCTCGTACGGTTACTACAGCACGTTTTCCGTGTTCCTCAACGACACTTTGCAGGTCAGTATCAAGAATTCGTTGGAGAAGGTTATTAGGATTGGGATGAAGATGTGAGGGTGAGATAACTACACGAAGGATAAATGTTTAATTAAAAGGTAGGGCAATCTTGTAGTTTAGTCACCCCCTCTTGTTCACGACGCTTAATAATCAAAGTCTGGTGGTTTGTTTTCTCAGTTTTATGTTTTTTTATGAAAATAATCTTAGGCTGATCTTACCCCTATCCCTTTCCCACCAGAAATAGCAGAATGATGAATCTCAATGAAATTTTGTAATGCTAAAATTTGAGTGTGTGTGTGTGTGTGTGACTAAAGTACAACACTTTAACCTCCCCCCCCCTCTCTCTCTCTCTCCAGGTGATGCTGGGAGAGCATGTCTACGACACGGGCTTCACGGTGACGGCGGGCTCGTGGTCTCAGGTGGCGGTGTCCTGGGACCCCTCCCTCAGCGAGGTCAACGTCTTCCTGGCCACCAGCGCTACGGACATCCGCCAGAAGCGCTTCACCGTCACTGACATGTCCTGCTTCCAGGACGGTGGGGTCGTGTCCCTGGGCAAGTGGACCCAGCCCAACTCCAACGCCTCCCATCCACCCACCTCTACTTCCTACCTGGGCGAAATTGACGAGGTATAATTTTCAAGTTAAGTTAGTTAGTCGTTTGATTATGGGGCATGGAAAAACCCCCCAGACATAAGTTGCTCAGAATGTTTTTGAGCAAAAGCCAAAAATAGTCAACAAACTCCAAATACCAATTTTCTATTTAGGGCATGTTTACATCTATTTTTATGTATTCTACCAGCATCCACAACATGAAAGACAATTTTAAATGTTTGATTGTTTTTCAAACCAAGTCGAGAGAACCACAGAGACAAACTTCTGTCTTCTATGTCGGGGGAAAAAAATAACCGTGAGATTTACCCAGAAATTAAATTCTACACGCTATCGCTGTAGATTACTATTAAAGCGATTTGATGTTGGTCTCAGACCAAGCAAGGGGAAGGCATTGGAATGAACGCATGCATCTTTCTGTTTATGTACCTGCGCACTTAAACCAACGTTCTGTTTAATTAAAATAAGTGCCCCGCCACTGCCCACTCTCCCATTTCTACTTCAATGAACTGAACTGCGCTCACCTGTGACTACAAATACAGTCATCAAACCTGCCATCACCACACTTATGTCCCATATGTGCCTTGCCGGGTCTAGAGGACGTAAAACACTTTTATTCATCGCCATCACCACACCCGATGAAGATTCTGTGAATCGAAACGTTGTGTCTCCCCTCCTCAGGTACCTTTTTCTACCCTTATATTTGTAAGTTCTGTTTAATTGTTCTAATTTAATACCCTAAAATCCAACTCCCCCCCCACACAAACCAGGTACGCCTGTGGTCTCAAGACCTGTCCGTGTCGGACATCCAAGCCGGGTACCAGCAGCCGGTGGACGTGTCGGACCCCACCTTGGTGGCTCGCTGGACCTTCGACGAGGGGCAGGGCACCACCGTCAACGACTTCAAGGGCACCCACCTGTACGTCACCGACTTCTCCCAGGCCGGCACCACCCCGCAGTGGCTCCTCTCGGACGCCCCCGTGTCCTACACCACCACAGGTGGCACATGAGCACAGTGCAGTGGAACCTCCCTTATGTCGTTGTCGTTGTTGTTGTTGTTGTTGTTGTTGTTGTTGTTGTTGTTGTTGTTGTCGTTGTTGTTGTCGTACCCTGGCTTAACCCTTTCACCGCCAAAGTCGCATTTTAGCACCACAGTGATTTAACACCTATGTCACTAGAAGGCATCAAATTGGGGTCTATTATCCAAAGACCCTATTGTCTCAGTTTTGGGAAGTAAGGATAGAGATTATTTTATATATGTCACAGAAGAATCCCCAATACTGCAGATTGATTTTGTTCTCTACCCAGGTATATTTAATGGAATTGTTTGGCTGAACTATGGCTGGTGGTCAAAGGGTTAAAGACTCCATCCCAACAGCCGAAGCGCTTGAACATCATGGCACAAATGCACCAGCTAGGGATGAGAACATTACTTGTGTGACCGTTTCTGATTACCCCGCCACGTGGGCAGCCACACTCCGACTTCGGAGGAAACCTCCATTATAAGACCATCCCCCTATTATAAGACTCCCTCCCACCTTCTAGTACCCTGGGCGAATGCATTCGCCCAAGACATCACTCTACACTCCCACCAAATGCAAAGACATTCACTGCCAAGCGCCCTGTCGTGTATTTGTCTATTTTTAGAGCTTATGTCACTGTTTCTTCCGTTAAAGCAATCCATGCACTTTTGAAAGAAATAGTTACTCCGCTCTTGTCAGTTGAGATGCAACGGACATCCCAAGACCGTCAAACAATACATGGCGCTAGAAGAGTTAGACCTACGTCTCTGAGACATTGCCCTTCTTTGTGAGTATTAAAATCACCTCCCTAGTTATAACAGCTCCCTCCCACTTAAGACCTTATTTTGGGTGATGTTTCCAAGGTCATAAAGGGAGGTTCCACTGTATCGTAGTGCATCATGATATTCATGCATTTATTGTGTTTCCTTGTCTTAGGGGAAGACGGGGTAAAAAGCGCATGGGCGGGTAAGAAGCCCACCCCAATTATCTCATGAAATGAAGCCAATTTCAGTCTCATTTTGCCCATGAGACGAGCGTTAATGTCTAGCATTCGTCTCATGGGCAAATTTGACTGAAATTTTCTTTATTTCATGAGATAATTGGGGTGGGCTTGCCCATGCGCTTTTTACCCCGTCTTCCCCTAGTATTTTCCTCTCCCCCCCTCTCTCTCTCTCACTCCTCTTTCTATGCTTCCCCTTCCCTCTCTTTCCCTCTGTCTGTGTTGGCCTATGTGCCTGTGAGTGTGTGCATGCAGTTTTGAGCTTCCAGTCATCTGTAGCTTTTAAACTCTTATCTGGTTGTATCGAAATGTGTGTTCTTTTATGTGATATGTTCTTTTTCACTGTATCCCTTTTTACGCGATGTATTATGTTATAATTAGGCCTGTTATGAGACATACATGTGCATTATTATAGTAAATGGTCGTATTTTAATTTTTACATGTTATTTAAAGTTCTATGTGTTAGTTTATTCAATTATGTTCTCAAAACCGTTTCATCGCCACTGTCGCCTCTTGGCACCACAATGATTTGACACCCATGTCACTAAAAAGGCATCAAATGAGGATCTGGTATCCAGTGACCTTAAGTGCTTAATTTGGGGAGGTAAGGATAGGTCCTATTTTATGCATGTCACAGAGGAATCCCCAATATTGCAGACATAATCTTTTCTCTACCCGGGTAAGTTTAATGGTAAATGTTGGCTGAAGGGCTAGTGTTGAAAGGGTTTTAAACGTGTGTGGTTTTTATGCCATGCCACAACATAATTTCTCTTTACAAGATAATAAAGTATTCTTTTTGTTTTGTTTAAATAAATCTTTATTCAGATCAACAGGGTACATATATATACATCAATACATTGTCAACATAAAATGAGCAGCAACAAGCTTGAAGCTTATTATACTATGCTCGCTAATGAAGTATTCTTGAGTCCTGAGTCTTGAGTCTATTACCAGGGACCTCCTCGAGCGTGTCCACCTCGGGCAGAACCAACACGTTCTTGACGGACGCCCAGAACGTGTGCTCCTCCATGGTGGGGAGTTTCACCTCCTCCAACTGTCCCGGGTTGAGCTCCACCGTGACCACCTTCTACCAGGCGTCGTGTCTGGACCTGGTGCTGCTGACCGGGAACTTGACCAAGGCGGCTGAGGTGGCGGCCAGCATGGTGTCCCTGTGCAACCACCAGTCACCTTCGTCCACGTCCGTGGCCGACTACTGGTGCAGCGACTATGCCGGGAACTACGTCCTGGGTGAGTTTTGTGGAAATCGTTGTGATGAGGTATTTTAAAGACCCACCACGTCACGTGTCAAAATCACTGTTAGAGAGAAAAATAGGAGTTTAACGCCCTCTGGGCCAAAGGGCCATATGGGGCATTTAGAATTGTACAGATCTTTTAAAACAAATCACTGTTTTCACATGTTTTCCCTCTTATAGCCGGTACGAAATCTTCAGAAATCTTCCTAGCATAAGAGGGAATGTGACACGTGACGTGCGGCGGGTCTTTAAGGGTGGTGGTGGTGGTATTGTGTGTGGATGATGGGTGGGGGTGGGGGTGGATGTGGGAGTGAAAGAAGGAAGAAAGGTAAGGGTGGAGGAGCGTTATACGGATGTAAGAAAGAAAGGGTGTGCCGAGAGGATGCCGAGGAAGGATGGAGAGGACGAACTGATGCTCTCTCTCTCTCTCTCTCTCTCTCTCTCTCTCTCTCTCTCTCTCTCTCTCTCTCTCTCTCTCTCTCTCTCTCTCTCTCTCTCTCTCTCTCTCTCTCTCTCTCTCTCTCTCTCCTTTTCTCTGTCTGTCTGTCTGTCTCTCCCTCTCTCTATCTGCCATGCTAATACGTAATGTTCTCTGATTATCTGCCTCCGTTGCAAATACGGTTTATCCCAGGCACGGGAGCCTCATGTAGCTCTAGCTGTGCCTTACCCATCCTGATGCACCCCTGTCCACGCGCATGTTCTGCGCGTGCGCGGTAGTAGCAGTGTGTCTGCCCCTGTCTTACTTTCTTTTTCCCCTCATCATTATTCTTAAAGGTGGACTCGGACGGATGAGTTTTTGCAAGAAACACGTCGAGATCACCAGAAAGACAGCCTTTTCAAGGATCGGAACACTCACTTTGCTCTGGTTTCTTAGAAATTAAACCGTCAAAACGGCGATTCTTCCTTGGCGGAGATGCCGGAGAGAGTAGCCATTTTGGATGGGGTGGGTGGAGGTCACTCATTGTGGTTGAAACGCTTTCTTTTTTTGTAGTGCAGTAAAAAAAAAAGGAGCTATTTCCTTTGTTGTGAGCGAAACTCCTTTAGATAAACTGTATTCCAAACAAAATAAAAAAGGCTTGTATTCCGAAAAGTTCGTGCAAACGATTTGGTCTGAACACAGGCGGCCATTCAAAAAGAGACGGCAAACGCCTTCTCTTTGGGTGAAAGACTTTGACTTCCAGCACCCCTGCCAAGGACGAATGACCTTTTTGACGGCTTGATGTCTGGGAAACCAGAGCAAAGTGAGTGTTGCGATCTCTGTAAAGGGTGTTTTCCTGCTGATGTGGACGTGTTTCTTGCAAAACCTCATCCGTCAGGGTGCCCCTTTAACTTTCAACACTGTCCTTGACAGGCACGGGAACCTCGTGCGGCGCTACCTGCGACTTCCCCAACGTCACCCTGTCCACGCGCACCTCGTGCGTGTGCGCCGACGGCTACTGGGGCACGGCCTGTGACGGCACGTGCCCCGGGGGACCCTCCAACCCCTGCAGCCACCACGGCGTCTGCGACCTCAGCAACGGCGCCTGCGTCTGCCAGGTGAAGGAGGAAGAAAACAAAGACAGTGTTTGCTAGTTTGTTTTGTATGCTAGTCTCATGAATGCAACCTTGCCTCGGATACAAGGCGGCGCCTGTTTTTCAAAATGTTGACCCCCAAAAAAAAATTGAAAATCAAAGTTCAAGGGGAAAAAAGTGTTGAATTCTCACTTTACAAGCCTGGAATAAGCTTCAAATTGAGTATGATTTTGCTTTTTCTTCCGCTTCAAGGGCCCCCCCCCCCTGAACCCCCAACAAGGGCTCTAACCCTGTACTCTGCCAGGGGGCTCAACGGCCCCTGGACCCCTGCCTTGCCTGTTTTTGGATCTTCTCCAGTTGCATCCATGTAGTCTGTCGTTTCCGACAATGACTGTCAGATAGCAGAAGAGGCAGATATTACTATTCTGGTGGGTTGGGCTGAGAATGTGTTTATAGTAGTGGAGATGCTTTGCCCAGTGTACATCCCCACTCTCTCGGGCCAAAGGGATTTGAGGACACAGCTGGCGTTGAGGAAGGTCCTTCCAAAGGCCAGCCCATCCCTTTGGATGCAGCACCAGAGTCGGTTCGATGCAAGGGCCCCCTCGGTTCGAGAGTCAGTCTTCCACAAGAGACTAAACTATACCATGTTGCAACGTAAAAATGGTGGGAAAAGAAAACAAGGTTCCTGTGAAAGGAAAAACGTTGTATCTCCAAAAGGTACTGCAGTCATTGTTTCACCTTCTTGTACCATGTTAGTTTATATAGACAGAAAACAACAAACAAGCCACCATATTAAACAGAACCGAGATGTTTCGAGGGGACCATCCCTCTTTGTCGATCCATGGACTGGTGATAATGACGTCAAATTAATATGTACTATTAGTATTTGTTAGTTTGTTTCTGAACAATCTTTAGGTTAGAGCGCCTCGGTGCTGTATGAATACATTCCATAGGCTACATATTTGTGGTGGTACAATGTGCACACACATTCCTCTAAATACACACGCGCGCGCGTGCACACACACACATTCCTTCATACACACATACATTCTTACACACACACATACACAGACACACACAAACATACACAGACACATACGCACACACAGACACACACACACAAACATACACACACGCACACGCACGCACATACACACACACACACACACACACACACACACACACACACACACACACACACACACACACACACACATACATACACACACACCATAGAACACACACATAATTATACAAACACACATACACACTCGCCAACACATACCCCCCCCCACCCACCCACACCACACAACACACACACACACACACACACATAATTATGCAAACACTCATACACACGCGCCAACACATACCCCACCCCCACGCCCCACCCACACTAGACACACTAATACCGATGATAATAATGTCTAGGTGAACTGGAACGGGGCCTCAGACTGCAGTGTGTGCACCTCCGGGTGGACGGGTGCAGACTGCTCCGTGTCCTACCTGTCTTCCTCCGGGGATGCCATCTGCTCAGTCTCCACCAACGGCAGGTCAGACACCAGGGCTGGAGCAAGTAATTCCTAAGGGGGAGGGGGAGGGGGCCGGGAATTCCAGGGAGCTGCAGAGGTTCCAGGTTAAAGGGCAGTGTCCTTTAAGGGGCACAGGGTGCTTCCCCCGGAAAATGTTGCACTTTAGTGATTATTGAGGCAAACATCGAGTCAGTTTTGTTACTGTTTTACACATGTATAAGATAGATGCTTAGGACAGAGGGGGGTGGTGTCCGGAAGCCAGGAAACCTTCCCTAGATCCGGCCCTCAGTCACACATAGAGGGGTGGATGGGGTGCGGTTTTGCATGGAGAGGGGACTTAAAATCCGTTGAAACAAACCGATCAGTTATTGCAAAGAAAAATGTTTGAAATAAAACATTTCATGGGTAGGCCTGATCAATAATAATATAGCAAAATACCTGCACACAGTCCAGAACCCTTCAACACCACTTTTCAGTACACGCACGCACGCACGCACGCACGCACGCACACACGCACACGCACACACGCGCACACACACACATACACACACACACACACACACACACACACACACACACACACACACACACACACACACACACACACACACACACACACACACACACGAATTTTGAATGCTGTAAAGGTGTGTGTGTGTGTGTGTGTGTGTACGCGCTCGCACGCACGCACACGCAAACTAGCCTCTGTTTCGTGACTAACTACGTACATATTATCAACGCGTAGTTCATTGCAATATTTAGTTAAGCCTCACGCAATGAAAGGCAACCGGAGCGTATTTTCCAATCATCGAGAAAAGTCCCTTTTTACATGGCTAAACTTTGCCCTCTCTCTTCTCCCAGATTCACCACCTTCGACGGGTCCTCGGCCCAGTACACAGCCACCGGAGCCTACACTCTGTACGACGAGACCTCCGGAGTTTCCATCGTGGTGGAGCAGGCTCCATGCAGCACCATGCACGCCTGCGTCTACCGGGTCATCGTCTCCGAAAGCGGGTCCGGGGACATCCTCGTCTTCGACCTGACGGCCCCCGGCCAAGGGCTCAAGATCGTCAACAACGGCGCGGAGATTTTCGTCCACACTGAGACGACTCTGGCGAGTGGGTTGAAAATCAGTCGGTCGACTTCTACCAAAGTGGTGGTGCGGTCTTCTTCCAATGATTTCAACATGGAGGTAGGTTGTTTTGCTTGGTTCATTGTTTTTTAAACAGCAGGTTTTAATTTGGAGGAAAATTTGTAAATTACCGCAGCTTTTTGTTTTTAAATTGGGTTGGTTTTGATTAGAAGAAAACGGAACCTTTTACCTATTTGGTTGGTTTTGGTGGTTGTTATTATTTGTTGGTGTTCTTTTGCACTCAGCAGTGAGCGACTGACATGTAGAATAAGGCTGTGTACACACATAAGCGGATATTCCATGCGGAAACCCGTGCGCAATCCATAAATAAGTGAAACAAAGAAGGGAAATGATTTGCGCACGTGTCCGAATTTCCCCTATCTGCATAAACTTTTATCCTTCTTTCTACCACTTATCTAGGGTTTTCCTTACGGAACTTGCGTGTCTAATGTGAACCTGGCCTAATGTTGAAGCTAGTCTATGCCTCTTAACAAGATGTT
>CM065698.1:38644238-38646738 GCA_017654935.2 Phymorhynchus buccinoides | reverse complement strand
AATGTCTTTATTTGTGAACCTCAGAAACAAAACCAGTTAACGTTAACTTTGAGTAATGTTCCGTGTTAAAAAAAAAAAAAAAAAAAAAAAATTATTTTATAAAATTATATAAATATATATATGGTATATGTGTGTGTATGAGGGTGTGAGTGTGCATGTATGGGGGGGAGGGGGGTGTTATGCCAGACCTTCAGGAGTTTGTAGTGACAAAAACGAGTACGCGTGTGTGTTCGTTCTTTAATGTAATGTATATCCACCTCGCAGTGATCTTAGACAAAACAAGCTGTATGTTTATGTGTTAGTGCATAAAGTATGGGTACGTGTATATGAGGGTATGCTAGTTTATGTATAAATCACCTAAATAAATAGGAGGCGGGGCGGGGTGAGGGGGTGTATTGGTCTATGTACATACATAGCTAATGTCAGTTAAAATGTTGTGCGAAACCTTTAAGGAGTTTGCAAAGACAACTTATGAGTGTATGTGTTTATGCGTGCGCACACGCGTGTGTGTGTATGTGTCTGAGTGTGTTTCATGCGTTCGCACGTGTGTGTATGCGAGGTTTGATGCAGTCATCATTGTTCGAAAGCACACCGGTTTGTTATGAAGCATTCTCATTAAATAAGCGTTACTAAACATTTGTCATGCTTATTGCGAATGATTTTTCGTTTCGTTTTCCCGGACTCCGCCACCAACTAGGTGGATCGGGTGGCGCTGTGGAACAGGCGCTTCGGGCCGGCCGACATCCTGAACCATTGGCAGCAGGACCTGGACCCTACGGGGGAGCCCGACCTCATCTCCTACTGGACCTTCAACGAGGGTCAAGGGGACACGGCCTATGACCTGGTGCAGGGCGTGCCCCTCACCCTCCCCTCCACGCCCTCCTCGGGGACCAGCCAGTGGACCGTCAGCAACGCGCCCATACAGACCACGACTTACACTGTGAATCAGGTGAATACAGTGGAACCTCAGCATTGCGAACACCCTACATACTGGCCCAAGCTGGCCGTAATCGCGAGGTGGTCGCAATACTAAAAAACGCTTTTAGTGATGAATAAGAAGGGAAGGGACTGAGTAAAAGTGTCCGGATTACTGAGGTGTCCGCTATACTGAAGACTCTGTTAGGAATGAATAAGAAGGGGAGAGACTGAGTAAATGTGTCCTGTAATTGTGGGGTGGTCGCTATACTGAAGACTCTTTTAGTAATGAATAAGAAGGGGAGAGACTGAGTAAAACTGTCCGGATTACTGAGGTGGTCGCTATACTGAAGGCTCTTTTAGTAATGAATAAGAAGGGGAGAGACTGAGCAAAAATGCCCGGATTACTGAGGTGTCCGCCATACTGAGATGCCCTTTAAGCGGGGTTCCGCTTGTATGTAATCTCACAACATGCCTATTATTACATTCCTTGGCGTCTCTTCAAGACCAATAACAAAGAACAATGAATTTATCTGGAGAAATTCTAGGGAGACTAAAAGAACAATAACTCTGGAAGCCGCTTGTCATCATGTACGGGGACTTGAAGTGAAAAGTCTATGCTCACCCTTAGCATAACATGTACACATACGACGTACACGTGCACGAATACGCGCGCGCACACACGCACACACGCACGCACACACACACACACATGCATATACACACACACACTGCGCAAGTAAAACGTGATTCCAGCCTTGGTGCCCCTTTCCACGTACAGCCGCTGCGCACCACTGGTATCGGCAACGTGCCGATTTATGCACACGCTGCTCTTAAAGTGTTTCTATTGTTGGTGTCCCTTTGGCACGTGCAGCACGTGACAGGTATCAACACTATGCTGAAAACGCGCACGAGCTACAATTATTGCTGGATAAAAGTTGTCGCCATGAATTAAAATTAATTATTTTTGCATTTTTCAAGACTCTTGACAAGAGGGGCCCATCTTGGGATGAAGATGGCGTAGCACCCCAGCTAGTTCTCATTAGTTAGATGTTTGTGTTAGATGGCGGCTATAATGACACTTTCCGTGTCCCTTTCATATTATGTGCAGCGCACCACGGCCATCAGCAGTGTGCTGAAAAAGCGCACGAGCTACAATTACTGTGATACTATTTTTTGGTGTCTCTTCCTTTCGCACGTGCAGCACACCACGCGCATCAGCAACGTGCTGACTATTAAAGTATCAAATACACAAGCTAGTGTTATCTCAGAGTTAGTGTTAAACGTTTTGCTATTACTGCGATTCTATTTTTGTTGTCTGATCCTTTCGCATGCGCAACATGACACATCACGGGCATCAGCAACGTACTGAACATGCAGTCGAGCGACTATAAGTGCTATGATTCTAATTTGTAGGTGTCTATGTTTGCACGTGCAGCACACCACAGGCATCAGCAACGTGCTGAACACGCGCAGACTACTATTACAGTGGTTCTATTTTTAGTATCTCTTTCTTTGGCACGTGCAGTACACCACTAGTATCAGCAGTGTGCTGAAAAAGTGCACGAGCTACAATTACTGTGAT
>CM065698.1:38626738-38641738 GCA_017654935.2 Phymorhynchus buccinoides | reverse complement strand
TGAGCTAGTGAAGTTGAAGCGGGGGAAGATTGTAGGAGTAGTTCTAGTATTGTTTGTAGTGTTGTATGTAGTTCAGTTGAACCTCCGAATAAGACCTTCCTTATTAAGACTCCCTCTAAGATGTGACCACAAACGTATCACCAGTTGTGTCCCCCTTCATATTATAAGGACTATTGAGTGTCCACCTCCCTATTAAGACATTTTTTGACTACTTTGTCAAGGTTTTAATAGCAGGTTCCACTGCTAGTATTGTTTATAACATTGTAGGGTCAACATAAGCAATAAAGCCTTTTACAGCATCTCATCATATGTAAAACATGAAAACTCTCAACTCAAATAGCTTTATTATGATATTATGCTGTTGTGTTTTTGTTTATACATAATAACAGCATAGCTTGTGCGGTCAGCAGGCAACCGAACAGACAAACGCCATAATATCCTTAGGATCTGGAAGAAGTCAGAAGCTTAATTGTTTTTAAAGATAACTCACATTGACAAAGAAGGAAATATCCTGATAACCTTTATTTCATTAGATTGTCTCCCCTGCTGTATGTGGCGTTTTCATTTCCACCAGGGGACGCCAACTGCGGCACGTGCACACCGGGTTGGACCGGAAGTGACTGCAGCATCATGGCGCCGACTTCCGGCAGCCGGCCACCCACCATGTGCTCGGTGGACCGTAACGGGTTCGTGCTGACCCACGACCTGTACGGAATCACCCTGGACCAGCCCTCAGCCTACGTCCTGCTGGACATGACCAACTTCCAGATACAGGTGACAAAGATGGAGGAGGGTAGCAGAAGAAAAGGATAGGCCTATCCACAGAAACAATAAACATGGATTTATGTCGTCTGTAATTCTAAACACTGACCTGGGTGGGAGGAAGACGGATCCTAGGAGGTAATTTGTCGAGTAACAGTTTCGGACTGAATTTGCAGTGGTGTGTTGGCAGTCTGTCTTCACTGACTGAGTATTGTTCAAGACATTAGTAATGCGATGGTTTGACACAGTATTGAACTTATTACGAAAACTAATATAACTTGTATAAAAAAGACTGCTGAAATATAAAAAGCAAAACCCCCTTTTTATATTTCTGCAGTCATTGTTTGATACACGTTACTAGTTTTTGTAATAAATCCAATAATACTTCAATGGACTATCTATGTCGTTTTGACTCCAAGCCATCGAATGACTGTAATTAATTTTGTACTTACGCTGCTACAGGTGACCCAAACAGACTCGGGCTGTGCAGTATGTGAGAGTTCCAGTAGAGAAAAAACCACAAGAGTCAATGATCTGTGTGACGTTGATTTGCAGCTAGTAATCAAACCCACACTTACTGTGCCGCAGGTGACCCAGGTGGCGTGCAGCGTGGGGCTGTGCGTGCAGGGCGTGGGGGTCAACTACCACGACAGGAACCTGGTGGTGATGCTGGACGCAGCCTCCCTGCTGCAGGTGTTCGTGGACGGCGTCCAGCAAGGCAGGGGGGCCGCCCAGAGCCTGGACCCCACCTCCGTGTCCGGCTGTCCCCTCAACGTGTCCTGGATCAGGGACCGGGCCTTGGAGGTACGTGTGTTTGTGTGGGTGGGTGGGGGTGTTAAAGATTACGTAGTAATGCGGATGTAAAGAAGCAAATACGACTCCTTGAACGCTTCCGTCAACGCTGCCTCCGACTCATCATGGGCGTCAAAAGGCAAGATTTCATTACCAACAATGAACTCCTAGAGCTTGCCAACATCCCCAGCATCGATGCCATGCTTTTGGCAAGACAGCGCCTCTGGGCGCTGTCACGCATGGAGGGCTCGAGAATACCCAAAGCCGTGTTCTATGGAGAGCTCTGTCAGGGAAAACGTGACAGGGGAGCCCCACGAACACGCTTTAAAGACCAGCTGAAGCGTCAACTCCATGCAGCTGGTATCCCTGACAAAGACTGGGAAAACATGGCGCAATACAGGGCCAAATGGAGATCAACCATCAGACATGGTGCAGAGGCCTTTGAAACAGCCAGAAGAGAAGGCGGAGGAAGAGGAAAGCATCGACCGCACAGAGTCCCCCGACCCAGGGTTTCCCCCATGCCTATCATGCCAAAGAGTATGCCCATCCAGGATCGGACTGTTCAGCCACCAGAGGACATGCCGCCAGGGACTTCCCCATGGATTATCGGACCCGAGGAACCTGCCAACAAGTAATGCAGCCCGGTCTCTCTAAAGGCTGTGCTCTACACACCCAACCTCAATCGTACGACTAACCTGACGTCTGTTAATCACGAATGTGGTGAAATAATACTCTCTACCCGAATCTGTTGAACCCTACTAGTTTTGTTCCCTTAGTAGACCCGCAAACACGAATCTGATGAAGTAGGCCTAGCTGTATTCCTGAATCAAACATTTCATCAGATTCGTGATGAAACCATACGAGTATCGTTCACTTTATAAATAGATCCCCATACACGAATCTCGTGAAATATCTGTACTTCTATATCAAACATTTCATCAGAATTATGTATTGGGTTCTACGTGAATGTTTGTGAACAAAACTGTAAGGATTTCGTGAGATTCATGTAAACAGTAGTGTATCACCTGATTCATGCCTCACAGATGTAGTCATAGTTGGATAGCCGTACGGCCGAGGTTGGATGCGTGGAGCACGAAAAAATGTCATCAGATGCAAACAGCATATAACTATTAAATGATAATGACATGCATCAGTATCATGGTGTCGTCAATGTTTTAACCATTTGTGTCCCACAAAACCTCTGGTTCTCTTATGACAATGGAAACGTTGTTCTTGTTGTTGTTATTCTTGTTGTTGTTGTTCTTGTTCTTGTTCACACCAATGAATGAAGAAAGCCAAGACCATTTCCTCCCCACCCCTACCCCACCCTTGAAGTCACAAGGAGAGAAAAGACAAAGTGGTTTAATCGATATTCGTTCTTTTTCTTTCTCAGATCGAACTCGCCCCGGTGAGCTTCCAGATGTTAATCAGCGCCGTGGGCCCCTCCCTGTCCGTCATGATCAAGGACATAGATGCGGGCGCGTGCTGTGGCTCCCAGATGACGGGGTTGTGCGGCTCGTGCGGCACGTGCTCGGGCTCGTTTACTGACACCTGTCAGCTGCTGTCGGCTTCCCCCGCCCCTGCGCCGACCACGCCTTCCGCTACAAGTTGCAGGTGTGTGTGTGTGTGTGTGTGTGTGTGGGGGTGTGTGTGTGTGTGTATGTGTGTGTGTGTGTGTGTGTGTGTGGGGGGGGGTGTGTGTGTGTGTGTGTGTGTGTGTGTGTGGGGGGGGGGGTGTTGTGTGTGTGGGTGTGTGTGTGTGTGTGTGTGTGTGTGTGTGTTGGGGGACGTGTGTGTGAGTGTGTGTGTGTGTGTGTGTGTGTGTGTGTGTGTGTGTGTGTGTGTGTGTGTGTGTGTGTGTGTGTGTGTGTGTGTGAACAAAGGAAATAAACAATCAAGAAACGCTAACAAAAGACAGCCAGACAGATTCAGGAACAGACCAAGAGGTCGGTGTAGAGGCTTCAAAGAGAGTAATCAAACTAAGCTTTCTAACGCTCTCTTTCCGGCACATCCTCTGGCACGTCATTCATTTGGATTGTGAATCAGAACATAGTGATGCAGAACAACGGTGAGACAGACAGGTTGCAATCCACCATGAAATGATGGTAAGCCTAAACAAATAGACTAACAATGGAATGTCCCTTCTGATCTCTTCGCGTTTCAGCGTGGCGTTCACCGGGTCCATGGACCAGAGCACTGTGATGCAGAACGTGGCCTGTACCCAGGTGGACTCTTCCAGCGACCTCTTCACCGCCCTCCTCTCTTCATCTTCCAGCACCACGGGCCTCACCACAGGGTTCTACGATCCTTATGAGGTAGGCTTGTCGATGTCATCGTCATCACCATCGTCGTCGTTGTCTTCGTTATCATCTTTGTCATCATCATCATCATCATCATCATCATCATCATCATTATTATCATCATAATGATGTTCTCAGTCATTCTCTCTTCCTCCGCTATCCAGAGCCTCACCACGGGGTTCTACGATCCTTATGAGGTAGGCTTGTCGATGTCATCGTCATCACCATCGTCGTCGTTGTCTTCGTTATCATCTTTGTCATCATCATCATCATCATCATCATCATCATCATCATTATCATCATACTGATGTTCTCAGTCATTCTCTCTTCCTCCGCCATCCATAGCCTCACCACGGGATTCTACGATCCTTATGAGGTAGGCTTGTCGTTGTCGTCGTTGTCTTCGTTATCATCTTTGTCATTATCATCATCATCATCATCATCATAAAATTATTTCTCTTCCTCCACCTCTTCCTCGTTCTCTGCCTCATCGACGTCGTCATAATCATGTTTAATAAAACGACAATAATAAACATGTTGCTGTTGAGTGTTGTAATGGGAAGTATGGTGCCCTTGATGACAACGACGATGACGATGATTATGATGATGATTGCACACTGATTTTTCTTTCTTGCTTCCTTTTTTCCGACGACGACAACGACGATGATGATGATGATTGCACACTTATTGTTATTTCTTTCTTCCTTTATTTCCTCCTTTACTCTCCCCCCCCCCCCCTTTTTCTCTCTCTCATTCTTTCTGCCTCTCTGTTTCTTTATCCCCAGGCGCCCGGCGAAGGGATCTGTTTCGAGAAGTCCTCTGCCCTGGTGAAGAACTTCAAGCAGATGACCACCAACTACGTGACCATAGAATTCCTGGTGAAGTCCTGCACCACCACTGACTGCTACGGCACGCTCCTCTCCTACACCAAAACCAAGACCTTCAGCATCAGGCATGGGGCTCAGGTATGTGTGCATAACCCGTTGGCCAACCCCAGCTCTGGAAAGGTTAAGATTGAAACGTGAGAAGCATCGTGCTGCTAAGTCTTGTTGCTGCAACAAGAATACAAACTATCAGGTTCATATGATTTCTTTCATTTCATTCACGACTTTCCTTAAGGTCTGTATACACATTAACATTATTCACGAGATAGTTCTATTCCCCCATGGCAACACAGTGATAACCCACTCTTAATATGACTTACAGCTTACTGTGTTGCCAAGGGGAAATATGGTAATATAGAAGTGAGGTCTTGAACCGACTATCCCTGTTAACGTGTACACAGACCTTTACGCATCTGTCAGATCACCATCACGTCCGGTTCAGACGTCTGGTAAGATTACACACATGTTGCCCTTAAAGACCAGGCCAGGAACCAGCTGTCCCTGGTCTTCTTCTTCCTCCTCCTCCTCCTTCTGACCATCATCATCCCCGGTCACCATCAAAACATTTCACCAAGTTACTTTTTCTACACACTCTCTTTCACAGATCGCCATCACGTACGGAGCAGACATCTGGTACACCAACTTCGTCCTAGAAGACCAGGCGTGGAACCAACTGTCCCTGGTCTTCTTCCTCCTCCTCCTCCTCCTCCTCATCATAAGCTTTCACGACCTTGCCTTCACACATATCTAACCCCCATCTCTCCACAGATCGCCATCACGTACCGAGCAGACATCTGGTACACTAACTTAGCCCGAGAAGACCAGGCCGGGAACCAACTGTTCCTGGTTTTCTTCTTCCTCCTCCTCCTCCTGATCATCATCATCATCCCCCGTCATCTTCAGAACATTTCACCAACTTACATTTTTACACACTCTCTTTCACAGATCGCCATAACGTACGGAGCAGACATTTGGTATACCAACGTCGCCCTAGAAGACCAGGCGTGGAACCAACTGTCCCTGGTCTTCCTCCTCCTGCTGATCATCATCATCATCCCCCCCCGTCACCATCACAACATTTCACCAACTTACTTTTTTACACACTGTCTTTCACAGATCGCCATCACGTACGGAGCAGACATCTGGTATACTAACTTCGCCCTAGAAGACCAGGCCTGGAACCAACTGTCTTTGGTGTTCGACAAGAGCACCCTGGAGCTGAACCTCTACTACTTCGACAGCACGGGGCTGGCCGGCAGGTACTGGCACAGTCCTGTGGTTTCATTTTATGTCTATTCACCACTGATGATGATATTAGACAAAATCGTTATAGAATAAATATGGTGAACATCGTATCTTTTTTATGATAATTAACTATTTGATGATAATGAACAATGTTATGGGTGCGTGTACATATGCGGATGGGTTTCTGTGCGGAAAATACGGACGGGTATATGGGTTTCGACGCGGAAAATGCGGGTCACTTTCCGCGTATATCTGCACACGCTTTAATGTTTCTTACTTTCATATATTTTTTATACGGATTGTATATGGAATTTGCGGATGGATTTCTGCACATGCTCTAATACATAAACTATATGTAAATTATCATCTTTAGTAATATACTTCATAGCAAATATGCAACTTCAGATTTTGCATTAGGCCTAACTGTAGCAACGCCAATGATTAGAGGGCTGAATAAAAATTGACTTTCATTCTGATAGTTTGCTAAGTCAACAAACTTTTCTTTATAAGGTGAAGTTAAAATAGGGCATTTTGTTAACATCATTTTGATGCACTGAGATATGCTGATCACGATTACATGAAACATTACATGTTTTTAGTGTTCTGTACATTAAACTTTAACTTTTAATTATCATGGATACATGGCGAGGGCAATTGTTAAATTAAAATACAATTTTCCGATTTCCATTAACTTTCCCCCATTTCTATTATGAACTCCATTTTTCTAATTCAACAAATTTAGTTATGAAGAGAATACACTCTTTGACTTGGTACAAAAAGTATTTTTTTCTAATTCAACAATTTTAATTGTGAACGCAACTTTTCCAATTCCACCGAAAGGTACTGGGATCAGATGTCTGAGGACCTGCTGCCCAATGACGGGTTCCTGGGGGTGGGTCGCTGGCAGCCTTCCACGGACGCTTCGGAAATCCTTCACGGCCCAGAGACTTTCAAAGGATGCATTGACCAGCTGAGGTTCTGGAACAGGTGAGACCTGCAATGGATTTTGTTTTTTATAGCGATTAAACGTATAAAATAATTTATATTTGTACCGGTAAGATCGTGATTATTTTAAGTGCAAAGTTTGCCTGTAATAAAATATAAGTGAATAACTATTGATACAGACTAAAAGTCCATAAACAAGATTTGGTTCGAAGAAAATAAATTTGTTTTTAGAAGAAAAAAACACGCTGAAATCCTTCATGGCCCGGAGACTTTCAAAGAATACATTGACCAGCTGAGCATCTGGAACAGGTGAAACCTGCTGTGAGAAATGCGTGGTGTTCGTAGGATTTGTCTTTTATGAAATAAAATACATACGTAGATTTAGAACACAAGTCGGTAGGATCTGTATATTATAAACAATAATGCATACAAAAAAATCCCTTGTAGAACACAATCCATATTTAGAAAAAGAATATTCAGTTTGGAAGAAAATCCATATGATTTTCACCATAGCATAATGTTTGCCATTCAATGTAAATAAAAATGTATGATTTATTTTCTACAAAATAATGTTCGAAAATCGACCAAGAACAATGTCCATAAGATTTGTTTCAAGTTTCATTGTAGCGATTTGTAGCGATTTATTGTAGCGATTTAAGGGCAGAGAATGTTCATATAAAGCTAACAATGATGGGAGTATATATCAACAATGAGTGCTATGTTCAATACAAGCTGTTCCATCTGGTTTCAGGACCTACGACAACGTGCAGATCCAGAACCACTGGAACGTCACCTACAACGGCACCGAGGACAACCTCATCGCCCTATGGAAGTTTGACCACAATCGAAGTGAGCCGGCTCGCTATTTACCGATTGTAGTAATTTAATAGCGTGGCTTCTTTTGTGTTGTCCTTTCCTTATTTTTTTGAATAGTTGCTTTAGTTTTTATGTTCTGACTTTATCATGTCTCACTAGCCTCAGTATTTCAATTTGTTTACCCAGCTTTTATCGAGGCATACCAGTTTGTTCTGTATTGCACGGAGTCTTGAAAGATTTCAACGCCAGCCATTTCAGGACAATTTACCTCAAAGTGTCCCTAAGAGAAAAGATTCTCTGCAACATCAATGTTCTCTCTATGACATGCATAAAATAGGGCCTGTCCTTACTCCCAAAACAAGACCATAAGGTCACTGGATACCAGACCCTCATTTGATGCAGTGACATGGGTGTTAAATCATTGTGGTGCCACCGACAGTGGCGATGAAAGGGTTTCCAGCGTTTATCGAGGCATACCAGTTTGTTCTGCGTTGTTAGCTTTTCAAGAGTAACATATTCAAGATTGGAAGGCGATACTATTCTTGAATAAATGTTTTCATTTGTTTGTACACAATGCTCTCCACCACTGATTGTGTTCTGTGCTTTGCATAGGCCTCACTAGTCGAAAAACTCAAGCATCCTATATTTCCACAAGGGGAACTTAATGAAGCGATTCATTCTTCCCCTTATTCATATCACTGTTATGAGGTTACTTTCGTTAATGTATTCCAATGTTATGTTGTGGTTAAATTTCCCTTTTTTATCCCTCCGTCATTCCAGGGAGGGGTGGGGGGCGTTGGTGCGTTGGGGTGTTGCAGGAGGGTAGCGATCGTTCGCCTCTATATGTTTTCGAACATTCAACAGCGCTGTGCTTTCAACTATACAGATGAACCAACGTACATTATGTGTATGTGTGTGTTTTTAAATAACGCATGGGGCATAAAGCTTAGACACAATTAACTGTTTCTTGTCGTCGTAGTTTTTCCAACGACTACGCTCATGAACTCATGACTTTTCCTTGCTTCCATCCATCTACTACCTTTCGTGGTGTACGACATAGAAATGCTGGTGCCCCCTTGCCTTTTTTTCCCTCCAGGGGAGATCGACTATCCTCAGATGCCCCCGTGCCCTACAGGGAGGTGGACCTATCGCTTCCCTTACCCGCGTCACCTTCAGTTTCGCGCATCGTCGCCGCCGTCGTCGACGATCTATCGTGTCAGAGCTGTCCATGAGCGAAGATCATCACCCACTGTGTAATACATGTGTTTTTAGCAGTGACCTCGCTACGTGAGTACTGACTGGTTGAGAGACTCGACTGTTTTCTGTTATTTGGTTGTTTTGTTTTTCTCCAACGACGACACTATGAGCTCAACTTATAATGTAAAAACTGTCTTTGTTTTCCATCCAGATGGCTACACCTACGACGTGGTTTACGACATAGAAATGCTGGTGCCCCCTGTGCCCTTCCCTCCAGGGGAGATCGACTATTCAGATGCCCCCGTGCCCTACAGGGAGGTGGACCTTCGCTTCCCTTACCCCGTCACCTTCAGTTTCGCGGGTCGTCGCCGCCGTCGTCGACGATCTATCGTGTCAGAAGACTGTCCATGAGCGACATCATCACCCACTGTGAATACATCTTCGTTAGCAGTGACCTCGCTACGTGAGTGGACTATTCGACGTATCCTCGCACTAGAATCATTATGTGGTTTGTGCAGTAGATTCAGTGAGACTTCTCTACGGATAAGTCCTTGCAATGAAGATTTTGGTTTAAGTTATAACCCCCTTCAAGCCAATGTCGCATTTACGTCCTCCCGGTATTAACCATGTGGTCACAAAGGCTCCAAAATCAAAGGATAGGCCTAATGTTATCACAGAGGAGATTTTTATAAGGGAGGTAATTTACCCACTTACAAAGAAGGGCAATGTTGGGGCTGAGAAATGGCTGGCGGCGGGAGGGTTGTCTTATAATAGCCGGTCTTATAATTAGTAGGTTCCACTGTAATACTGACTTTGCAGTCACATTTCTTATTTCTAAGATCAAGTGTATTCTGTAACTATGCTGCATAAGATCGAATGTACAATGCAGTCACAGGCCGGAATACTAAATGCAGCTAAAAGCCAAAGAACGATGCATTATTAATGGACTATTCGACGTATCCACGCACCTAATCTTTAGCATTCGCCTGTGCAGTAGATTCAGTGAGACTTCTCTACGGAAACGTCCCTGCAATGACCATTTTGGTCTTAAGTTATAACCCCCTTCACAATACAATGTCGCATTTTTGCACCACAATTTTTAACACCCATGTCACTAAATTATCAAATCAGGTCCTGTTCATCAA
Organism: Phymorhynchus buccinoides; assembly: GCA_017654935.2. Taxonomy (NCBI): domain Eukaryota; kingdom Metazoa; phylum Mollusca; class Gastropoda; order Neogastropoda; family Raphitomidae; genus Phymorhynchus; species Phymorhynchus buccinoides. The sequence continues at coordinate 38,631,652 of CM065698.1, read as the reverse complement.
AGAAACACTCCTATTTTTTTTTACTTTTACAAGGTAAGGATAGGCTTCAACCACAATGTTGACCTCCACAGAGGAATCTCTGGCTACTCTTTTCGGCATCTCCACCAAGTTAAGTTTTGATGGTTTTTTTTTGGGAAACCTGAGCTAATGGCTGGCGGCGAAAGGGTTGTCAGTTCAGTCTTAGCCGTCCTATAGATTAGTAGGCCCTAGCGTACCTTAATATATAAATAAAGGTACTCTAGTAGGCCCTGTGGTCTTCTGCCACATTGAAGCTTGTTCTGTAGATGTGGGCTTAGGTTGCACAGCAAATTTGAGCTTAGTCTTTCTTTCTTTTTCTTTCTCGATCGCTCACACAGTTTCCTGTTTATTTACGAGTGCAGATGCGTCACGCTGCCGCTATGCGCCTAACTAAGAAATAGTTAGGCCCAGCAAGTCCGACTTCGGCTGGAGGAAATCAGTCTTTTTAAGTGTTTCTTGAAAGAAAAAAAAAAGCAGGAGAATGGACCGGTAAGGCAGAAAAATGGTAGATGACAGTAAGCAAAGGGAAAAGACAAGAGTCAAAGAGAGTGGCAGATTAGAGGAAGTTACAAGCACAGAACTTCCAGAAGGTGGGGGAACTATTTGTACTGAAAGACACACACGCACACACACACACCCCGTTATCCCCACGGGGAGAGACTCGTGGAGGGGGCGGGGTCGTCCAGCTCCCTGTATGGAGGCACGAGGCATCCACCCACTGCCCCATTTTTGTATAAGTCAATAGGGTTTCCGTACGGAACTTGCGGATTACGAATCAAATGTGCACAGGTTTTTAGGCTATATTACAATTTATGACAGTCACAACACATGAGAAAGCCTACTGAACGTTTTTCACTACAGATTTTTGCGTGGGGGAACTATTTATATAAAAGACCCCCCCCCTCCCCCCCGTATCCCCACGGAGGGGGCGGAGCTTAATCCTGTCATCACTCTTACACAGTACCACTCCTACTCGCACAGGTCGTGCACGGGCGTGGGCACCCAGATGACGGAGAAGTACTTCTTCGACTGCCTCAGCGACATGTACTACGGCGAGGACCTCAGCGACGCCCTGACCTCCACATTAGCATATGCAGATTACTGCGAGCTGACCCTGGGCCTGACCTCTTGGCCCGCCAAGACCCTCTGCAATTACTTCCCCCACAGTGAGTGGGCGTGTCTGTGAAGCGGGGTGGTGGTGGTTGTGGTAGGTGGGGGTAAATGGATCGAAAAGAAATGACGAAATAAAAGGGAAGGAGTGTGTATGTGTGTTCAATAAGTGTGTATATGTAGTGTGTGTTTGTGTTTCTGTGTGTACGTGCGTGTATGTGTGTGTGTGTGTGCACGCGAGTGGCTGTATAATCATGTGTGTGTGTGTGTGTGTGTGTGTGTGTGTGTGTGTGTGTGTGTGTGTGGTTGTTGTTTTTGCTTTTGTCATTCGTACCGTAACTCGCACATAAAGCCGTTATTACTCGTAACAATAATCTTAGAACTTTGTAAAACATCTATTAACAGCAAGTCAACTTTCAAACCCTCTCGACCAAAAGTTGAAACACAGCTCGAAAATCTTGTGTTATATAACCACGATCATCATCATCACCAAATCTTCATCTATTCAATTCAACTCAACAACAACATCTTCATACTCACAGCACACGAATTCCCCGTATTCTGACTCATTTTAGTTTTCCACAGAAAGCTATTTGTTTCAAGTTATTTCCTTTGAAACAGAGGCAAGTATTCTTTTCATCGATTGTGGTTAGGGATTAAAAAAAAAGGTGCTTACAAGTGGTATACCATTATGCAACAATGTAAGCCTAATGAATAAAACACTTGAAATTGGTTCATGCTGGTGATGAGTGTTAACAAAAACGAACTAAAGGGAGTCGACACCGGGTGCTGTGACTGCAGGCGCAGGCTTTCCCAACTGGATCGGCGACAACTGCGACGTGCCGTGCGTGTCGGGCAGCCGGCACCCGGACGACAACAACACGTGCGTGTGCGACCACGGCTTCTTCGGCGCCAACTGCTCGCAGCTGTGTCCCGGCGGCACGGAGAACGCCTGCTCGGGCTTCGGCACGTGCGACGTGGTCACCGGGGACTGCCCGTGCCCCGTGTCCCGGCGAGGCAGCGCCGACTGCGGCACGTGCCAGACCGGGTGGGACGGCACCGACTGCGTGCTGACGTCGTCGCAGTCCTCGTCGTTCTCCTTGCCCGTGGCTAAGGTAGGTTACTGGGGAGCATAGAGGTTCTTGTTGTTGTTGTTGTTGTTGTTGTTGACATTGTTGTTGTACCCTGGCTAAAAGACTCCAGGGATCGTCACAACAGCCGGAGCACTTGAACATTATGGTACAAATGATGGTACAAATGCACCAGCTAGGGATGGGGACATTGCGTGTGTGACCGTTTTTGATTACCGCGCCACGTGGGCAGCCACACTCGTACTCCGACTTCGGAGGATTTTTGGTGACTGATGATGTTATGCTAGGAGCTTGTCATGGCTAAAGACAACGCCCCGCATAACTATGCAGAGCATAACAACAGATGTAGCCTTGGTGTTCTAGCCTTATTGTTTATAACTCTTTTCAAGCCAACGTCTACAAAGTGTTAGGACCTACTCCATGGTATACACCGCTTCAAGTGAGATACTACCGTTACACTATTTGAAGGTGTTTCACGAGCAATAAAGGGGAGCTAACTAACCGAAAGTGTCCTTCCTTTGTTCATTTCTTTGAATTTGATATTTAAAAACTGCGTGTTTATAAGCAATTTTGGTAAAGGGGAGCTAACTAACCGAGAGTTTCCTCCCTTTGTTCATTTCTTTGAATTTGATATTTAAAAACTGCGTGTTTTTAACTCACTTTTTCCTCTCTCCCCACCAGGTTTCCGACTTGGGCCACGTGCTGAACCTGGACGGGGTAGGGTTCGGGTTCCAAGGTATCGGGGAGTACCACCTGCTACAGCTGTACCCCAACATCCTGCTGCAGGGCCGCTTCATCATGTGCCACCAGAACTTCTCCTGCCTCAGCTTCGTGGGCATGCGGGTCGGCACCAACTCCGACGGCTATGCCAGCATCACTGTGCAGGTGGGTGGTGTTTGATTGATTAAAACGTAGGGTAGCCCGCTTGTAGAATAATTGCCTGCGTCACGCTTACAGGACAATTGCCTGCTTCTGTCTCAGCTTCGTGGGCATGAGGGTCGGCACCAATGCCGATGGCTATGCCAGCATCACTGTGCAGGTGGGTGGGTGTGCACCACCTTTCCTTTTTATAGGATAATTGCCCGCGTTAGGCTTGCAGGATAATTGCCTGCTCCTGTCTCAGCTTCGTGGGCTTGAAGGTCGGCACCAGTGCGGATAGCTATGCCGGTTCCAACTGCTTTTAGTTCATGCCTATGCTTATAGCTCATCACCAGTATCAACCAATCCAAAGTTTGTATCCCTTCTTTCTGTTGTAGTGTACCACTTGTAAGGTCTGTCCCTATCCCCAACAAGAATCATTAAAACGAATATTTGCCTGTGTGAAAGGAAACAACTTGAAACAAGTAGCTCTCTGAGGAACACTGAAATCAGTCAGAATGTGGGGAATTCGTGTGCTGTGGCACCGCTTATAGAATAATTGCCCGCATCAGGCTTACAGGATAATTGCCTGCTCCTGTCCCAGCTTCGTAGGCTTGAGGGTCGGCACCAATGCTGATGACCACGCCAACATCACTGTGCAGGTGAGTGGTGTTTGACTTATTAAAACGTAGGGTAACCGCTTGTAGAATAATTGCCTGCGTTACGTTTATAGGATAATTGCCCACTCCTGTGTCTCAGCTTTGTGGCCATGTGGTTCGGCACCAACGCCAATGGTTATTGGAGAATCACTGTGCAGGCGGGTGGTGTTTGATTAAAGCATAGTGTCACTGTTTATAGACTAATTCATTGCCGGCATCACACTTAAAGAATAATTGCCTGCATCACGCTTATAAGATAATTGCCTGTTTCGTGGCCATGCGGTTCAGCACCAAAGGTGACAGCTACGCCAAGATCACCGTGCAGGATTGTGGGTGTGATCAAAGCGTAGTGTCACCGAATCACACGTCTTATAAAATAATTGCCCCATCACTCTTATAGGATAACTGCCCGTTGTGCAAGTTGGTTAAAAGTGTAAACTCATGCTTAGAGAATAATTGCTCGCTTCTGCTTCAGTTGTGTGGGCAATGGGGTCGGCAAGAATAGTGATGGCTACGCCGAGATCGGCGTGCAGGTGAATATGGAATCTGACGATATACCGTCACATACGTAGTAACAAAGAATTTTTTTACAGAATTATAGAAAAACTTTAGGGAGAGAGATTTTGTTTATAAATCTGGAGAAACTATAGAGAGACACAAATATCATTATCTCCCCATTCTTATTTCCGTCTCAAGGACAGATTGTAAGAATAGGCCTGGCCTAAAATCTCAATCCTTGCGTAATAAAGTTTTCAAATGTCAAGTGTCAAGTATCTCTCTCTCTCTCTCTCTCTCTCTCTCTCTCTCTCTCTCTCTCTCTCTCTCTCTCTCTCTCTCTGTCTCTCTCTCTCTCTCTCTCTCTCTCTCTCTCTCTCTCTCTCTCTCTCTCTCTCTCTCTCTCTCTCTCTCTCTCTCTCCTCTCTCTCTCTCTCTCTCTCTCTCTCTCTCTCTCTCTCTCTCTCTCTCTCTCTCTCTCTCTCTCTCTCTCTCTCTCTCTCTCTCTCTCTCTCTCTCTCTCTCTCTCTCTCTCTCTCTCTCTCTCTCTCTCTCTCTCCCATGCCCATGCAGTTACTTGCGTTCTTCTTTACTGTATGTGACAGCCTCAGAACCTCCAATGGACACCCATGGGGTGCAGAACTCTGCAAGGAAAGTGGCCTACTTCAGGATTTTCGAGATTA
>CM065698.1:38584238-38621738 GCA_017654935.2 Phymorhynchus buccinoides | reverse complement strand
GACATCAAAAGTTATGACATCATCAATGACATCACCAACCCCGTAGTAGTAGACATGGGTCAGGCGGGGAAGGGGTTAAGTATGTGTAGGCTACATGCGTTCGGTTTTCAGCTTTCACTGGCCCCCTCTCTGCAATAGACGATTTTCTGAGAAAAAAGATAGGGGAGAGAACTTCGTGACAATTAGAGTTGTTTACATCGAACGAGAGGGACAAACCATAGCAGCCAAGGCGTCGAAGAGATAAACCAGGATGCGAGCGAGCGACTTGCAAACATTTGTTTTTTGAGAACTGAGGGGTGGTTGCAAGTGGCCACAAACTGGTCGAGCTTTGCAAAATGTGACGTAAATATAAATGACCACAACTTTAGAATGACGCACTGTGTTCTTATCATGTCTGTCGACCCAAACACACGACGGCTAAGTAAGCCAATGTAATGTTTGTCCCCACTCGGTTAGGCGGGATCATTCACACACACACACACACACACACACACACACACACACACACACACACACACACACACACACACACACACACCTTGAAATTACTCCCCTTAATTATTTCCGAACAGTTCCTATTACCCAACACGTTCCGATTTGGGAGGAGCTTAAAGGATATATTTATTTTGAAGATGTCTATCAGCACCTTTAAAGTGGAGGTCTATAAGTCCAGATAAATGGACAGATGGTCAACGGTCGTTGTGTTCTGTCGCGTCCTAGAGTGACCTACAGAGTGACCTACGGAGGAACTAACTGCTGGTTTGGAAAGCTGGCCTAGAATTTGCTAACAGTTTCAATATTTTAAGATGTATTTTTCCCAAAGCCCTTAGGGGTACATGGAAACAGCGAAAATGAACAGATAAACAAACGAACAAACAAAGAAGTAAATAAACAATACTAAAACGTTACAAAAAAGCAGCAACACACAAAAGAAAGAAGAGAACAAAAAGGCAATACTTTTGTTTTGTTTTTTGTTGTATATTCTAGTCACAGATACCTATCTCTGTAATATTCGGGCTGCTGTCCCCCGGAGATCGCGTCGCCGCAAGTGCAGCGCCTACCCAATTTTTATTATTATTATTTTTTGGGGTGGGGGCACAGGGTGAGGAGGGGGTGTGGACACACTTGGAAAACCTAGCTATCAATTTGGCCATACCAGGCAGCGGGATTTCTCCCTGCTCTTACCGACTTTCAACTGCCGTGGGATTTTGACGTGCGTAAAGCACACGGGTCAGACTAGCTGAACGTCGAGTCCTTCGGATGGGGACTTAAAGCTAGTCTGACTCGTGCGCTTTACGCTCGTTAAAATCCCACGACGGTTTAAAATCGTCAAGGGCAGGGAGAAACCCCGCAAAATGTGACTGAAATTTGCTTCATTTCATGAGATAATTGGCATGGGCTTCTTACCCGCTCATGGGCTTTTTAACCCGTCTTCCCCTAACTCTCTGTGGCTAAATAGAAAAAAATACCAACGTGTCTCTGTTTCTCACATACACCCTACAACAGACTGTGGAAGATCCTGATCGAGCCCACCATGGTGATCGACGTGATGGACCTGGGCATGTCCCTGTCGGACCACACCATCCGCGCGGCCTGGACCTTCGACGAGGCTGAGGACGACAACGCCTACGACCTGATCCAGGGCGCCATCCTCGTGCTGCCCTCCTCCCCCTGGACCGCCCCGGAGTGGACCGCCTCGGACAAGACCAACACGTACCAGGTCAGACGATTAGCATCGTGTGCTTGGCAGTTTGTGTCCCAAGTATTCATGTCCAGAATAGCAGAGGAGGCGACTTGTCATTGTTACTGCCCTGAAATGAACCGCTTCGGAGAAAACAAACGCCTACCTACCAGGTAATGTGTAAAAGATGTTTTGTTTTCAGGTTTGGAATTCGTAATCAAATGAATGAAAACAATGAACAAGAAACACCTGAAGGTGCTGATGGGACCTAGAGACGCACTTGCCCCATCTGCCCTACCTGCACAAGAGCAGGCCTACGCCAGCCTTGAAAGCCCGTGTTATGTTGATGTAGGCATGCACGGGGCACTCCATTAAGCGCGCAAGGCATCTTCTCTTCTAGTGGTCCTATGGGAGATAAATCTATTTTTGCCGGCCGCTCGCTCGTGAGAAAGACTGACAGAGGGAAAGGGAGAGTGAGCTTCCGTCGTCTCCCACAAGACCAAGACAAGACAAGATGCAGATTAACAGTGTTTTCTTTTAGGGTTTCCTGATGTGTAGTCAAAAGAATAAGTTTCCGGAGTGGACCGCTGGGACACATTTGTGTGTGTGTGCGTGTGTTCAATCGCGCGCAAGTCCGCGCATGCATTTGTGTGTGTGAGTGTGGACTGCCTGGGATATCACCAAAATGTACGATAAGGTATGGCAGGAATTCGTCCATGTGCGTGTGTGTATACGCGTGCGCTCGTGTGCATGTGCGCGCGTGTGTGTATGTGTGTGTGTGCGCGCGCGCGCACAAGCGATCAAGAAAATGATTATACACGTACGCCAACATGTATGTGTCTATGTGTCTACCATATGAACTTCTAACCATTTTCTTTTACATTTGAACTCCGCAGGTGTCCACCTCCCCTCTGGTGCACTACTTCGTCAACAAGACCCTGGAAACGGACGCGGAGAGCCTGTGCGCCTCTCTCATCTCCTCCGTGTCCTCCCTCTCCCCCTGCACCTCGCTGTCCGCGGGCAGCCAGAGCTTCTACCTCATGCAGTGCCTGCAGCAGGTGGGTACATTCCATTCCATGCGTGCATTCATCTCACAGACAAAACGTTTTCAAAGTTCAGTAGCGATGCATCCTTCGACTGCTCACCTGGTAGAAGAAATATCTGTTTAACGTCCTTCGGTCTGAAACAGACACATTACGGGACATTAGTAGATATAAAGATGATGGGAACGATCCTGGAGGCAATTCCCGGAGGCAGTGCAACACCAGGAAAGTCCCGAATTTGTAGCAATACAGTCAAAACGGACTATTTCGATGGCTTGGAGTCAAAACGGACTTATTACGAAAAACTAATAACTTGCATAAAAAAACGACTGCTGAAAAACTTTGTATGTTTCTGCAGTCATTGTTTGATACAAGTTATTAGTTTTTTGGTCAATGAATCACCAAACACCCCCTTTGAGAGCACAACAAAGTTATTAGTTTTTGTAATAAATCCAATAATATGTCAATGGACTAGTCCGTTTTGACTCCAAGCCATCGATTATTTTGTGAGACTTGAGAATAAAAGATCCCATTGAAACCAACAGGTGGCCAAGGCCTCGGACCTGGATGCTGCCTATCAGGCCATGTACGATCTGGGGGACGTGTGCTACCACCAGCTTGGGGCAGGGTCCTGGCCCCTGTCCGCTCACTGCCAGGACACCCTCCGCCGCGGCACGGATTGCGTGACGTCGTGCGTCTTCGGGGACTGGGACGGGTCGAGTTGCACGTGCTACGAAGGATTTTCTGGTGAGGAATGTTTTTGGGGTGTGGGGGTGTGGAGTGGTGGGGGTTGGGGTGGTGGGAGGGGCTGGTTTTGGTTGGTTGGTTGGTTGTGTGCGTTGTTGTTTGATTTAATGTCTTTTCACTAAAAGTGATATAAGGCGAGAAAGGTGTGTGTGTGTGTGTGTGTGTGTGTGTGTGTGTGTGTGTGTGTGTGTGTGTGTGTGTGTGTGTGTGTGTTATTTACAGATGCACATCGAATAAGCATTACAGCATGTGTGTGTTTGTGTGTGGTACTGTGTGTGTGTGTGTGTGTGTGTGTGTGTGTGTGTGCGTGCGTGTGCGTGCGTGCGTGTGCGTGTGCGTGCGTGTGTGTGCGTGTGCGTGTGTGTGTGTTGATGGGTGACACGAGAGATTGTATGCATGTCTGCAGAGAAAAAAATAATATAGCCTCAAAAATGTTGAAAAAACTTTTACCCAACCTCACATGTTTTTATTCCCAACAAGAGAAAACAATCCACTGACTACTCAAAGAAAACCAGCCTGCAACGATCTGTTCCGTCATGAAAATCACCCCCCTTAAGATCTGAACAATCTGAACATACCACAATATGCCCCGGTCTTTCCTTGCAGGTACGGACTGCACCAGCGCGTGCCCAGCGGCCAACGGCTCGCCGTGTAACGGTCACGGAAGCTGCACGGGAGGCGCGTGCGTGTGCGAGTACAACTGGCAGGGCACGGACTGCACCTCGTGCGCCTCGGGGTGGACAGGCACCGAGTGTACCGTGCACTTCGGCTCCAGGCTGACCAACAACCCCCGCACCGGTCAGTGGAGAAGGAGGAGGAGGGTGGAAGGGGTGGTGGTGGTGGTGGTGGTGATTGTGAGGAGGAGGAGAAGGAGAAGAGGAGTGATAATGGTGATGGTGGATACAATTATGTTGATGGTGTGATAATGATGATGATGATGATGACCAAAAATCCTGCATCAGAAGACGCAATGAAGAGGGTGATGGTGATGATGATGAAGAGGAGGATAGTGGTGGTGGTGATGAGGATAAGGATGGTGGTTGTGGTGATGATGATGATGATGATGGTGGTGTTTATGAGGAGGATGGTGATGGTGATGATGAGGATGGTGTTGGTGATGATGGTGTTGGTGATGATGATGATGTTGATGATGAGGAGGAAGAGGATGGTGGTTGTGGTGATGATGATGGTGTTGATGAGGAGGAGGATGGTGATGATGAGGATGGTGGTTGTGGTAATGATGATGACGATGGTGTTGATGATGATGAGGAGGATGGTGTTGGTGATGATGAGGATGGTGTTGATGATGAGGAGGATGGTGGATGTGCTGTTGATGATGAGATGGATGGTGGATGTGCTGTTGATGATGAGGATGGTGTTGGTGATGATGAGGATGGTGTTGGTGATGATGAGGAGGATGGTGATGGTGGTGACGATGAAGATGAGGAGAGTGGTGGTGATGACGATGGTGGATGTGTTGTTGATGATGGTGTTGATGATGATGAGGATGGTGGTGATGTTGTTGTTGATGAGGATGGTGTTGGTGATGATGATGAGGATGAGGATGTTGGTGATGATGAGGAGGAGGATGGTGGTGTTGATGATGATGAAGATGAGGAGGCTGACCAACAACCCATGCACTAGTCAGTGATGATGATGCTGGTAATGATGATGATTATGACGATGAGGACTAGGAGGATGAAGATGATGACGATACCTCTTACACCTTTTTCCAGGATCGTAAATTAATCTAACATTTTATGATCAAGCAATGCTCTTGCTCAGTCTGCATAACTATAAACAAAAGTATTATACAATAGTTCACCCCCCATTATCATTCCATGGAGATTACCGTAGTTTCCTTTTTTCAGGCTCCATCTCATCCACAGTTGAAGTGGTGACAACAGATTGCTGTATGTTGTCTTTCTGTTCTCAAACTTAATCTTGTCCACAGTCGAAGTAGTGGCATTGGATTAATAATAATAATAATTAACATTTATAGAGCGCCCTTTCTCTCATGAGCTCACGGCGCTTCACAATTATTTAAATAAATACATAGATCATAAGCTACTACAATATTAACTATCAAAAACATGCACATAGCCACAACACGCACGCACGCACACACGCACACATCCGCAGCCCCCCACACAACCACGCGCGCACACACACCCACACACAATGTGCGGAACATAGTTTTAAGGCAGGAAACAGGACAACGAAGAAATCAGAGGTATTGCCGGAAGAGATGAGTTTTAACCCTTTCACCGCCAGCCATATTTCAGCCAAAACAATTCCATTAAATTTATCTGGGTAGAGAACAGAAACTATCTGCAGTGTTGGGGATTCTTCTGTGACATATAAAACAAGGTCTACCCTTACTTCCCAAAACTAAGACTATAGAGTCTTTGGATAATAGACCCCAATTTGATGCCTTTCAGTGACATAGGTGTTAAATCACTGTGGTGCTGAAATTCGACTTTGGCGGTGAAAGGGTAAACAGCGGTCTTGAAAGATATGAAAGATTTAGCAGAACGAAGTTCATATGGTAGGGTGTTCCAGACAGAAGGGGCGCTGAAAGAAAATGAACGTTCACCATATGTCTTAGTGTTTGTACGAGGAATAGAATTACTGTATGATGTCTTTCCGTCTTCCAGGCTTCATCTCATCCACAGGCGAAGTGGTGACAATAGATTTCTGTTCTCAGGCTTCATCTCATGCACAGTCGAAGTGGTAACAGTACATTACTGTATGTTGTCGTTCTTTCTTCCAGGCTTCATCTCTTCCACGGGCGAAGTGGTGACAATAGATTTCTGTTCTCAGGCTTCATCTCATCCACGGGCGAAGTGGTGACAATAGATTTCTGTTCTCAGGCTTCATCTCATGCACAGGCGAAGTGGTGACAATAGATATCTGTTCTCAGGCTTCAGGCGAAGTGGTGACAATAGATATCTGTTCTCAGGCTTCATCTCATGCACAGGCGAAGTGGTGACAATATATTACTGTATGTTGTCTTTCTGTTCTCAGGCTTCATCTCATCCACGGGCGAAGTGGTGACAACAGATTACTGTATGTTGTCTTTATATCTTCCAGGCTTCATCTCATCCACGGGCGAAGTGGTGACAACAGATTACTGTATGTTGTCTTTATATCTTCCAGGCTTCATCTCATCCACGGGCGAAGTGGTGACTCTGGACGGGGCCAGCTACACCTTCTCCGGGGTGTCCGGGGTGTACCGGGTGGTGCAGGACACTGGGGACGGCATGTACGTCCAGCTGCACACCGTCTTCTGCGAGTTCGGCACGTGCGTGGACGCCGTGGGCGTGCAGATGTTCTCCTACAAGGTCACCGTGTACGCCCCGCCCCGGGCCTACGCCCTGCCCAAAGTGAAAGTAGGGGGCTCTGAGATCACCATCACGGGTGAGTTGGAGGTGCAATAATAGGTTAACTGGATTTTATTTTATTTTTTGTCAGGTGGGGAGGCTGGGAGGCAGGGGAGAGAGAGAGAGAGAAGGAGAGAGAGAGAGAGAGAGAGAGAGAGAGAGAGAGAGAGAGAGAGAGAGAGAGAGACAGAGAGAACACTGAAAGGTTTTTATTTGCGTTTCGGCCTTGGGGCCACAGTAGGCCTACAAAGGGGGAACGACGAATGGGTGAAAGGGAGGACATGTAAAAGAGAGAGAGAGAGAGAGAGAGAGAGAGAGAGAGAACAATTGAACAATTGAACACAATTTTTCAGGCCTCCGGCCTATAACATAGGAAGTGCGGTGCACACAAAAGAGAGATATTATTCTGATCGCTTCTCGGCCTTTTGGCTAAGACAGTGATTCAGGAACATAATTTTTTGTTTATACCCTGGTTGGTTTGTTCAGCCCGTCGTACATGGCGAAAGCCGATACGCGACGTTAAACTGAACTTCGACACAAAAGACAAAATGACAATAAATGTAAGAGAGAGAGAGAGAGAGAGAGAGAGAGCGAGAGAGAGAGAGAGAGAGAGAGAGAGAGAGAGAGAGAGAGAGAGAGAGAGAGAGAACAATTGAACAATTGAACACAATTTTTCAGGCCTCCGGCCTATAACATAGGAAGTACGATGCACACAAAAGACAAAATGACAATAAATGTAAGAGAGAGAGAGAGAGAGAGAGAGAGAGAGAGAGAGAGAGAGAGAGAGAGAGAGAGAGAGAGAGAGAGAATGTATTTGTGCTCCAAACAAAGAAGGAGAGATTCTAAATATGTGGACTAACCCTTATTGGGATAAACGTGGATATTATCGCCTTCTCCCTTGCTACTCTCTCTTGTACTCTTCTACACATTTCTATGGTTTACTCTTTTTCTCTGTCTGCCTGTATGTCTAATCTATCCCTCTCTCTCTCTCTCTCTCTCTCTCTCTCTCTCTCTCTCTCTCTCTCTCTCTCTCTCTCTCTCTCTCTCTCTCTCTCTCTCTCTCTCTCTCTCTCTCTCTCTCTCTCTCTCTCTCTCTCTCTCTCTCTTCTCTCTCTCTCTCTAACACACATACAAACACATTTATCGACACCGACTCGTTCATCCCCCATTCAATCTCTCTCTCTCTCTCTCTCTCTCTCTCTCTCTCTCTCTCTCTCTCTCTCTCTCTCTCTCTCTCTCTCTCTCTCTCTCTCTCTCTCTCTCTCAATCAATTTCTTTCTCGCTCTCTCCTTCGTTCTCTCCCAATCTAATCTTTCTTTTTTTAACACTTACTGAGTCTCCCAATCCGTTTTCCAGGCACTTCATACACCATCCACTCCTAGATCCGACGTCAGAGTGTACGTGCCGATCCACAACAGCCTGAAGTTTGCCATTACCTACCCGTAACCCCCACATTCCCCCCTTTACACCCTCCCTCTCCTCTCTCTCGGGCCAATAATGCAACCCCCTTTCTTGTTTTTAGGTACAATCCACTCCTACTTCAGAGTGTAGGTGATGAGCCGCAACAGCGTGAAGCTGGCCATCACTTACCCTTTATCTTTATGTCTGTCTCTGTGTCTCCTCCCCATGTTCACTTACAACAAAACATATTTCTACCAGGCACCTCCTATACTATCCACTCCTACTTCAGAGTGTATGTGATGAGACTAGCCATCACCTACCCTGTATGCTTCTATCTCTCTCTGTCTCCGTCTCAATCAATCAATCAAAAAATGTATTGTCTTTAAAACATAAAGACATTCTTTGTCTGGCATGCACATAAAACACATATAAAAATAGAGACAATAAGACAATATACAGTAAATACAGCATAAGAATTAAATTACAATGCAATAACACACACACACACACACACACACACACACACACACACACACACACACACACACACACACACACACACACACACACACACACACACACACACCACACACACACACACACCACACACACACACACACACACACACACACACACACACACACACACACACACACACACACACACACACACACACACACACACACACACACACACACACACACACACACACACACCACACCACACCACACCACACCACACCACACACACACACACACACACACACACACACACACACACACACACACACACCACACACACACACACACACACACACACACACACACACACACACCACACACACACCACCCAAAGAGGCATGCACATACCCTCCCTCTCCGCTCTCTCTCTCGAGCCAATAATGCAATCCCCTATCTTTTTTAGGCACTTCCTACACCATCCACTCCTACTTCAGAGTGTACGTCATGCGCCGCAACAGCGTGAAGCTGGCCATCACCTACCCTGTCTCTCTCTCTCTCTCTCTCTCTCTCTCTCTCTCTCTCTCTCTCTCTCTCTCTCTCTCTCTCTCTCTCTCTCTCTCTCTCTCTCTCTCTCTCTCTCTCTCTCTCTGTATCTCTCCCCCATGTTTACTTACCAAAACAAATATTTCTACAGGCACCTCCTACGTCATCCACTCATACTTGAGAGTGTACGTGATGAGCCGCAACAACGTGAAACTGGCCATCACCTACTCCTACTCCTTTCTATTTTCTCTCTTTTTTTCTCTCTATCACACTCAAAACGTAGTGTTTTCATGGACAATAACACCATTTTCGTTTGTTTGTTTTTGTCTTAGGCACTTCGTACATATTCCACCCCTACTTCAGAGTGTACGTGATGAGCCGCAACAGCGTGAAGCTGGCCATCACCTACCCTACATCTTTATGTCTGTCTCTGTATCTCCTCCCCATGTTTAATTACAAAAAAAATATCTTTCTACCAGGCACCTCCTACACCATCCACTCCTACTTCAGAGTGTATGTGATGAGCCGCAACAGCGTGAAGCTGGCCATCACCTACCCTTACCAGTGCGACATCACGGTGACCGCGGTGGGCAGGTTCCTGCAGACGGGGGTCTACGTCAACTATTACATGTGCAGCTCCAGCTACGGCCTGCTGGGCCAGTGCGACGGCTCCAACAGCAACGACCTGTACTACACCGTCACCTCGTACTCCCAGGCCACCGTCATGAGCCAGCTCAGCAGTCTGTACGCCGTGGCGTTCTCTTCCAGCATCTTCGTGCACGATACCACCACGGAGGTAAGAGTGAGACTGTGTGGGTGCTTGATATGGAGAAGGTGGGATGGGGGATAAGATTTTGGGGTTCTCTTCCAGCATCTTCGTGCACGATACCACCATGGAGGTAAGGGTCAAAGTGTGTGTGCTTGATATGGAGAAGTTTGGGTTGGGGGTGGGGGATAAGATTTTGGGGTTCTCTTCCAGCATCTTCATGCACGATACCACCACGGAGGTAAGGGTGATGGGAGGTTGAGGGGGAGAAGGTTTTAGTTAAGTTACAGTTTAAAGCCGCATCACGCTATAATTATCCAACCTTTTTAGTTGTAAGAAATTTCAGCTTTGAACTCTATTCAACTACTTGTGGCCGTGTGCCGTCTTCACTATCAGCAAGCATTGGCTGTATTCCCACAACTGCCTGAGTGAGTTGGAAGTAAATGGTGCAGTCGCCAATTCATTCCGACCTGGTTGGAAGGGCTTCATCCGACCGAAACGTGCGTTGATTTCTACTCACTCTGTCAAAAGAAAGGAACACTGGAAAGGTCACAGCCATTTTCATTCGACTAGGTTTGGGGAATGTGAGGCCTCTGATATTTCTACATTTGTCTGTGCCTTTCGCTTGCCTCCAGTTCCACGGGGTGACGGCCAACACCAAGGCGGGGTACCTGGTGGACCTGTCAGGCTCCGCCGTGCAGTCGGGCCGCCTGGCCTACAGCCTGGGCCACAACCAGAGCTTCACCCTGTCCTTCAGCTACAGGCCTAGGAACACCGTGGGCGCCATCCTCACCTACTCCCGCAACGAGTCCTTCGTCATCGCCAACACCAACCCTCTGACCATACTGATCGGGGGTACGACTCACACCACCACCATCACCAGCGAGCTCAACGAGTGGAATCATTTGGTTCTGGGCGTGGATCGCGAGAATGATGAGGTACTTGTTTTTGGTGGTGGGGGTAGGGGTGGAGGGGGGGGAGGGGGGGAGAAGAACAGGTGGGGGGGGAGTGATGGTGGAGGGGGGTGTTGTTGTTGTTGGTACTACTACTGGTGGTGGCGATTAGGTTAGGGATTTGTGAGTGTGTGTGTGTGCATGTGTCTGTGCGAGCATACTTCAATAGATGGGGATTGTGAGGGTGGTGGTGTGACTGTATGTGCGTGTGTGTATCTACATGCGTCTGTGTGTATTTATCTGTGTGAATATGTGTGTGTGTATGTGTTTGTGTGTGTATGTGTGTATATGTGAGCGCGCACACAGGTCACGTGTCAGTGTCTGAATTTGTGATTTAAAAGAAAACAAGAGAGGGTAAACATACAAAGCACGTTTCCAATGGACCTGACCACTGCATAGAACGACATACTCCCTGTGCTCAGAAGTCCTTGGAAACTTTACCTGAGTGTTACGTGTTACTTTATACAGGTGGAGCTGTTCCACTCGTGTCCTGACTCAGGGTCAAATAACGACATGCTGTCCTACAAGAAGGTGTCCCTGGGCTCCCACGAGTTCATGGAGCCTGATGGATGGCTCACCCTGGGTCAGATTCAGGTGAGGATTGTAGGAGGATTGTTGATACAGGTGAGGGATGGATTGTAAATACAGGTGAGGATTGTAGATACAGGTGAGGGATTGATTGTAGATACAGGTGAGGGATTGATTGTAGATACAGGTGAGGGATTGATTGTAGATACAGATGAGGGATTGATTGTTCTTTGAATGTAGGTAGGATTCATGTTGTGAATACATTGTGTATAAGGGTGTCTGTATCAGATTATAAATGATACCGTTTTTACTATACTGTCTTTTCTGTGCTAGACTATCGATTGCCCCTGTTATTGTTGTTGCATTTGTTGATGTTGCAGTTACGTCGTCAATATTTTGTTGTTAGTTTCTGTGTATATATATATTTTGTTTTTAACCCTTGTGTAGTTTATGGTTTCGATGCAATGTTTTTCGTTCGGTTGGTTTCATGTTTGACTTTTATTGTAGTTTTTCTTTCCATTTGTGTTTGTTTTCACTCTCTCTTGTCAGCCGTGCATCTCTTTCTCAATCTTTCTCTCACTGTCTAAAATTCAACGTTTCAGCAAAACATCGGTCTATATAATCTCTACCTATTATGTTTGGGCGTCGAAGCTGTAGGTAACAGCTTTAAAAAAAAATCAAGTTTCAATTTGATTTAGATCACATATCACAGTATTATGTTTGCCCTGCGTGTATCTATTCAATTGTGGACAAAGATGCAGATCAACACCCCCTCCTCCATTTCTCGGTTCCTTCCGGTTGTTGTTTTCCCCCACTCTTGTCCTTCTTACTGCAGATTGAGCACTTCAACCTCTATCGTTTTCTATATTTAACGTTAGTTTTCATCCATTTACACAATTAAAATTATGCATTCAATAACAGTAGAAGGTAAAGGCAAGACGGAAAGAACGCAATGAACCAAGACTGTGACAGGGTGTGTGTGTGTGTGTGTGTGTGTGGGGGGGGGGGGGTGTTGTTGATTTACATCTTTACCCATCCCCCCCCCCCCCCCCCCCACCCCCCCCCCCCCCCCCCCCCCCTGTGTTAACGTTAATGTCCATCCATTTACACAATTAAAAACATGCATTCAGTAATAACAGAAGAAGGTAAAGGCAAGACGGAAAGAACGCAATGAACCAACACTGTGACAGGGGGTGTTGATCTGCATCTTTACAGACTTGTGTTTGCTTGACAGGTGTCTATCGACGAGTCGCCCTACACCCAGTGGGACGGCACCAACATGTTCGATGGGGACATCTCTGACGTGGTCGTGCTGAACAGTCTCCTGCCACACGTGGTGGTCCACCAAGCCCTTCAGCTGCACACCGACATCTTGGCCTTTGCCCCTGCTGATCTCCTCTACAACTTCAGGTCAGCAGCGCACCTTTCCTTTCTGGCTATTTTGTGATTTGTATTTTGGTATTTTCCAGTCACAGAAACTCGTCTGTGAAATTCGGGTTTCTTCCACCAGGAGAGAGCGTCGCTCTAGTACAGGACCACCCATTTTTAGCATGCTATGTGAGTTCGTGTCATCCATCCCACCGGCACAACACGGCCTACTCCTACCGAATAGAGAAATGAGCTTTAACGTGTGCTCAAGATCTTGTGTGTGCGTTTTGCACACGGGATTTCGGTTTAAGGTCTTGTCCGAAGGACCAGGAAATAGGAGTAAAGTGTATTTCCCAAGGACACAGCTCCGTGGACGGAGCTAGGTTCGAACCAGCGTACTCGCAAACCCTTTGAATTACGAGCGGCGGCTCTAAACCAACAACACCACGGCACCTTCTTTAGTCTGCGTGACCAGCTGTCCACCAGATGTTTCCAGCTGAACGGCGTCTAGTACACATTATCCCTTTCGCTTTTCCTCCAGAAAAGGCCCTTCAAACGTGATGGGGAGTAGACTCTCTATTGTGACCAGACATACTATATGAACTACACAAGTTTTCTGATATTTTGGCTCTTGCCATTTTCCCATTCCCCATCTTTCACGACTTTAGGTTAACTGATACATGTGCCTAACGTGACCAGCATAGTTTGTGAACAACAAATTTAGTTTCTAACATATTGGCCCATGTCCTTTCTGGTATCCTCTACGACTCAAGGTCCAGCTTTCCAAAATAGCAGCTACCTTCTGTGCTACATGGGGATCATCATCAGAGATGACTAATGAACAGAGTCCTCTGCCTCTTTTTAGTTTCTTGTTTCACGTGTCCAGATAAATGACAGGCTGCTGTTCTTCACCTTTGAGACGATGTGTCTCGTTTGACAGTTATTTCCTACAAACTGTTTTCATTGTATGGCTCCCCCCCGCACCTGCGTGCGCATCCAACGGAAGTGTCGCCATCTTAGTCAGATTTGTGTGTAAACAGCATCGATCTGGCATTTTTCAAACAAAGTTACTGACTGAGATGGCGGTCTCCCATAATATGGCACGCTCCTTGTGGCCGGATATGACGACACGTGGGTACCAGCCATACCCGCGTCCTTTGGGTTATGTTGTTGTCGTTGTTGTTGTTTTTGTACTCTGGCTAAAAGACTTCAGGGATCATCCGAACAGCCAAATCACTTGCACAGTATGGTACAAATGCATCAGCTAGCGATGAGAACATTACGTGTGTGACCGTGTTTGAGTACCCCGCAATGTGGGCAGCCACACTCCAACTTCGGGGTATGTTGGATACTGATGATGTTATGCTAGGAGCTTGTCATGGCTTAAGACAATCTCCGCATAACTATGCAATCAGCGTAGCAACATATTGATGTAGCCTTGGTGTTCTAGCCTATGTGAGGTCTGGCATAGCCTTAAGCCAAGGTGAATAATGTTTCGGTTATTACTTTGGTTTACAATGCTAAGTACATCACACCTAAAGATGACAGTTTGTGCTAAAAATAACAAGGGTCAAAAAGGATAACGAGTAGGAGTTGACAGACTGAGGGCTTTTTGTGTGTGTGTGTGTTGTTTTTGTTGTTGTTTTGGTGTGTTTTGGGGGGGGTATTAGAAACTTGACTTTTAAAGGCAAATCATATCAGTAAGCATATCGTGTCAAATATTTTCTCTTAAAAAAAAAACAAGAAAAAAAAACAGCTTGCAAAGAGCAAAAGAGAAGAACAACGGCAACAACACAGTAAAACAGCAAACACAGATTTGTTCCACGTTAACATTGTACGTTTGCTTGAATAACAGTCCTTCATAAGAGAATATTTCAAGCAATAGTATTAAAGTTACTGCCTGTTGTCTATTTCCGTCGTGACTTGCAGATTCTACGAAGGCACGTCCTACGTGGTGAGTGACGCCACGGGCACCACGGACATGCAGTACGCTTACGCCCCCTGGCAGACCACGCCCTGGGAGTTGTCGGACCAGACAGTGTCAGAGTTACCTGCCCGTGCCGAAACTCAGTGGAGCATGGAGATCGATTACAACAAACGCACCAGGTTAGAAACCTTTGAGGGGAAAAAGAGGAAGGAAAAGCACCAGCAAGACACGCTTTTTTTTTAATATAGAGAAAATAATTTGCTGACGGAAGAATTAGGCAACCTGTTTTGCTTTTTTTTTCTGTCCTGAAATTATCTCCCTTGTAGACAGAATTGCCCAAACACTTTACATAAAGTCTTGATGAACTAATTTAGTTATATTAGTTCAGGCGAGGGTATTATTTGTTGTTGTATATTTGTTGGTTGGCGTGTGGTTGTTTTGTGGTGTGCTGAGGGCTCGCATTTCTTCTTTAATGCAAGGGAAGATAATTCAATGTTAACAAACCTTTTCGAAGCCTTTTGCGAGTAAGCGTCAGACTCCGATTCACATTTTCTTGTAGAATAATAATATGACTGTGGCTGCTTTTACAGTTGAGGTTTGTCGCTAGATCGATCGATTGATTCCATCTTAATCCTGCGAATTAATGTATTCTGTTTTCGCCAGAACATTGCGAAAACCACCAGCTAGGTGTGTAGCGAGGGTACAGGGTTTGCTAAAGTTTGCTTACAGCAAAGTCTCTTTTACTTTACAACAAACTGAGACGATTACATCTGCATTGTTACAAATTCGGGACTTTCCTGGAGTTGCACTGCCTTCGGGCAAGAAATCTTTATATATACTAATGTCCCGTATGCTGTTCAGATTTAAGCAGAATTTCATTCATTCAGCAAAGTCTCCTCAGGTAGTAGTAGTAGTAGTGGTCAAGCGCCGAGGAAGCCAAACGGTGAAAAGCTATGCGTAATAAGTAGCAACGATTTTAATTGAGAGAAATGGCTGACATCTTCTCCATTATATTATAGGTGACGACGGGGTAAAAAGCCCATGGGCGGGTAAGAAGCCCATGCCAATTATCTCACGAAATAAAGCAAATGTCAGTCTAATTTGCCCATGAGACGAATGCTAAACATTAACACTCGTCTCAATGGCAAAATGTGACTGAAATTTGCTTCATTTCATGAGATAATTGCGTTGTTACAAATTCGCGCCTTCAGTGTAAAATAATTATAGAAAGGCGCTATAGAAATACTATCAATTATTATTTATTATTATTATAATTGGCATGGGCTTCTTACCCGCCCACGGGCTTTTTACCCCGTTTTCCCCTAAGTAACCTGTTCTCTCCAATACTCATCCCGTCCTCTGTGACCAGGGAGAGCACGGCCAGCTCGATGTGCAGCGGGTTCTTCCAGCACAGCAGCGTGACCAGCTCGTGCTCGGGGGTGGACGCGGACTACAGGAACCGGCTGGAGCAGCACTGCTATGACAGCTACGTGGACACGGGGCTCTACGAAGCCGCCCTCCAGGCCATGGTGGCCCTGGCCGACATGTGCGGCTACGTGGGGTCCCTGGACGTCAGCAGCACCACGCTCTGCGACTCCCAGGTGGGCTGAGCTTTATGGCAAAGGTGTACTTTAGACACCCCCACTCCGCTCCCTCATATTTGTGATCCTCATTCTCAAAATCTGCTTCTGTCACTTTTATGAAAAGTGTGTGCATTTGCTTCTATAAAAAGAAGCTGGCCACCACCACAGAAGAAGAAGAAAAAGAAGAAGAAGAAGAAGAAGAAGAAGAAGAAGAAGAAGAAGAAAAAATAATCCTAGGCTGATCCTAACCCTAAGGCCTGCCCTAGAATGGCAGAGTGTCGTTTCTCAGTAAAAATTGTGAATGTGAAAATTTGAGACGGGATTCGTAAAGTGCGACAAAGCTGGTTGGCTTTATCTGGGACTGAACGGGACCTGGTAATATTCACAGGTCCTCGGGTGAAAACCAGAGCATACTATCATGATAGTATCTTCTGGTTTTCACCCGAGTCTGCAGACTTTGTTTTACTCCTTTTTATGGTAGTGCAGTTTAAATTCCTACGGACGATGTTTTATTCTCCTGCACTCCTCAGTTTTGAGGTTTTGGAAGTGTACTGTGCTGTATTTTGTTTTAAATGCAAAAATGTTTTGCATCTTTTGAGTTGTAGAGTACAAGGGAAGCAATGTGAATTCATGTATTACTGATAGATGATATCCACATTTCCTTCCCCTGCAATTTTGAAGACTTGGAAGTGTTCAGACTGTGCTTACTTTCCTCCTCTTGAGTTGAAGAGATGTAGAAGAAATCTGAACAATTATTACCTTCCTGTTATTGGCTGGACTTGTTTTGTCGAGCCAAAACCATTGTGAAACTCACTCAAAATAAAAGGTTTTTTTACCACAAAAAATCTACAGAAGAAGTTACACAAACGAAACCTTGCTTAATTGACAATAAAGAAAGAAAAAACCGGAAAGAGGGAGACACTGATTTAGAGTTTGGATCTTTGATACTTGTGATGATGTTTGAAGAAATCGAATATTTGATGTTTATAGAACAGCATAAGTGTGGAAAAGAATAAATAAAAAGGTTGAGATAAGGTTCGGGAAGAGAACTCTAAATAAGCTCCTTGCACACCAAGGACAATGGCGTGCTATGTTTTAGATTTGTTTCCCCTTTATACTCTCCATTTTAAGCATCAACAACAGAAAGAAAGACCACTCTCTACCAAATATCTGAGTTGTGGGAGACCTATTTAGGAGCGATTATGTTTTTGAGTCTTGAAATCAAATTATAATCAAATCCAATGTAGTCATTGGGAAAGTGAACTGTGTGTGTGTGTGTGTCCAGTACGAGAACATCACGTGGGTGGAGCTGCGCTGCACGGGCTGCAAGCACGGCTACAAGATCGCGGACGGCACGTGCCAGTGCTACCCGGGCTACTACGACACCGACTGCAGCGGCACGTGCCCCGGAGGCGTGGACTCCCCCTGCACCCTGCACGGCACGTGCAACAAGGACGGCACGTGCACCTGCGACATCAACTGGACGGGCTCCTCGTGCGCCTCCTGCGCCACGGGCTGGACGGGCACGGACTGCAACACCATGGTGGGGGACTACATGTCGGGGCCCTACACCACGGCAGTGGCCCAGATCCGCAGCCAGCAGTGGGTCACCGCCTTCGACGGCAACACCTTCTTCCTGAACAGCGACAACACTTACCTGCTGCTGCGCGTGCACAGCACGGGCTTCTACGTGTACGGGCGGCAGACCACGTGCGGCACGGACCCCAAGACCTTCACTTGCTTCGACGCCTTCATGGTGCGCTTCAACAACGTCTACTACTTCGCCGACTGGACGCGCCAGGACGAGCACGAGCTGACCCTCAAGACCCAGAGCGGGGACATCACGGTGCTGACCAAGCGCACCTTCGGCACGCTCACCGTGTCCCGATCCTCCCTCACCTCCTTCCAGTTCCAGGAGACTGTAGCCGACCTGCTGATGGACATCACGCTGTACGACCACGGGCCCCACATCACCATGCAGCTGTTCAGGAAGACCGACCTGACGGACCTGACGCTCTCCGGTCTGCTGGCGTGGTGCGACACGCAGTACGCGGCCCAGGCGGTGTACTGCAGCGGGATCACTCTGTGCCAGTCCGGCAACCCCTACCCCAGCATCTCCCACTGCCAGACCTCCGTCAGCTCCACCAGCTTCGCCGCCCTGGCCGTGGACGCCATCAGCACGGAAAAGGTATCTGGTATTTTGAGGGGTAATTGCCACAAGGTGGTACCTCCCTTATGAGACCTCTTATCGGACTCCCTCCCACTTAAGACCTACTTCTCTGAGACATTACATTTCTTTGTAAGTATTAAAATTGCATCCCTTATACAACTCCCTCCCGCTTAAGACCTTATTTTGGATGGTTGTTGAAGGTCTTAAAAGTGAGGTTCCACCGTATCAGCCTTTTTAAAATTCCTTTTGCTATATTAGCCTACTTTCTAACATATTCTCTTCGATTTTGTATTTGGTTTTTTTTTTAATGAAATTTTATGTAAAATCCTGGCTTTAATAGTCTTTTTGGGGCAAAGGGGTGTGAGAAGGGGGAGGGTCAGACTTGGAAAACATAGTTATCGATTTTGGGTTTGGGGTAAACCTAGTTATCACTTTTGGTTCATACCAGGCAGCTGGATTTCTCCCTTCTGTTATCGACTTTCAACTGGCGTAGTTTTGTTTCTCCTTTCTACGTGCGTAAAAGCACAGTTCAAACTTGCTTTAGATCCCCATCCGAAGGACTTGTCGTTCAGTTCGATTTTCCCGTCGAACCGGAAAGA
The DNA here is from genome assembly GCA_017654935.2 of Phymorhynchus buccinoides. Taxonomy (NCBI): domain Eukaryota; kingdom Metazoa; phylum Mollusca; class Gastropoda; order Neogastropoda; family Raphitomidae; genus Phymorhynchus; species Phymorhynchus buccinoides. The sequence continues at coordinate 38,602,585 of CM065698.1, read as the reverse complement.
ATGGGTGAGGCCAGGATTCGAACCCCGGTCACTCACGCATTCATTGAAATGGCAGGTAAACGTCTTGAACGCACAGCCGGATATATATAAAGCGTTCACGGGAGGCGCGCGCCATCATTCTCATCGCTGACAGAGACGGTTCAACCGTTCTTTTTTCTCTGTTGCCCGAGCCACTGCGAGGCAGAACTTCGCAGCGACTAGCCTAGCAGTCTATAGCCGATCCTTGGAATCGGTAGTTTTCCCTTTAACCGCTCTGCCACCTTTCTTGCACACATTGCAATACTAAACTATTTGTGGCGGTGCCATAGCCGATGAGGTTTAACCGAGGCGTGGTTACTGCTACTCATATCTGTATTGCTACAAAATCTGGACTTTACTGGTGTTGCACTGCCTCCGGGCATCGCCTCCAGTATTGTTCCCACCATCTTTGTATCTACAAATGTCCCATATGTCTGTTCCAGACCGAGAGGACGTAAAACACCATTTTCCATTCATTCTTCCCTTTCAGACGATGTTCGACAGCCTGGCGGGGGCCGTGCCCTCTCACACGGTGACGGAGTACATGCTGTACATGAACCGGACGGGGCTGATCACCGCGGACAACCTCACCCTGTCCACCAGCGTGCCCACCACTTTCGAGGTCATCTACAAGCCCACGGGTCACGGCGGGGTGGTCTTCTCCTACGGGGACCTGATGCATCACGTGGCCTTGGTGGACAACGATACCACGCTCAGCGTCGTCTACATGAACAAGGTGGGTTAAATTAAGGCATAATCGTATGTGACCCAGCACCACGAAAGGGACATTAAGTCGCTGGGCTAGTTTCTCACAACAGGCTTGCAAAGTCCAGAAATATGTTTTGTTAATTTTAAGTTATGGGTACTTTTGTGTTCTCTAACATCTCATCTTTCATATTTATAAAGGATAATCTTTTGTATGATCTCTAAATGGTGTTATACGGTTTTTTTGTAAATGGGTAGGTCAATACTGTCAGACAATCTGGACTGTGACTAAACTATTTCCTTAGAACTGAGTCACGCTAGGCGTTTCCCTGTCCTCAGGTGGTTTCCCTGGGGCAGACCTCGGTGCTGACAGAGTGGAACCAGGTGGACCTGGTCTTCGACCCCATAGACTACCACGTGGAGGTCTTCCTCACCGACTACCTCAACAACGTGTACACGGTCAGAGCTGAACTGGACTCGGACGCCTTCAAGCCGGGCGGCAAGGCCACCCTGGGAGAGATGCTGCCCGGGGCGTCCCTCTCCACCAACGACCACCTCACCATCTTCGTGGGCTACATGGGCGAGCTGAGGGTGTTCACCCGGCCCCACAACCCCACCGTCATCACCCAGAACGCCTTCGTGGACGTGACGGAGAACACCCCGGATCTCCAGCACGCCTGGAACTTCGACGTCAACGAGGGCGACTACTTCATCGACCTGAAGTACTCCGTGCACATGGTCGCCACCAACGTGACGGAGACCCCCATCTGGGGCAACGCCGACTACACCCTCAACGTCAAGGACGGCGCGACTTCCTACTGGGTCACCCTCCCCCGGGACGACCCGTTCGAAACCTTGGCCACCCAGAAGTGCTCCGACTGGTTCTCCAACGCCACGCTGTACAACAGCTGCCAGCTAGGCTCGGGCTTCATCGACACTTACAAGCAGCAGTGCTACGATGACCAGGTGGCTCGCCGTAACCATTCCGAAGGCATGAAGTCGGTGCTGCAGTTCGCCGAGTTCTGCCGGAGGCTGGAGGTTTACGGCTCAAACGCCAGCCCGCCCAGCCGGGACACGCTGAGCCACAACGCCCTGGAGCTGTGCCACGAGTTCCCGGAGGCCGTGTTCCAGGGATACTGGGAGAGCGACTGTCAGAGGAGATGCGTGTTTGGCCGTATGGTGGTAAGTTGGGGGGAGGGCTTGGGGTTGTGTACACGTGCTTACAGGTGATTACATCGACAGACAAACAGACGCAACACACACACACACACACACACACACACACACACACACACACACACACACACACACACACACACACACACACACACACACACACACACAAACACACACACACGCGCGCGTACACACATACACCCACATACACACACATACTCACACATAAAAAAAATACACATGCGCTCTCTCTCTCTCTCTCTCTCTCTCTCTCTCTCTCTCTCTCTCTCTCACTCTCTCTCTCTCTCTCTCTCTCTCTCTCTCACTCTTTCTCTCTCTCTCTCTCTCTCTCTCTCTCTCTCTCTCTCTCTCTCTCACACACACACACACACACACACACACACACACACACACACACACACACACACACACATGTTGCATTGCATGTAATGCAAAGGTAGGCCTCATAAAGTATCATAAACATGATAAAGAAGGTAAAACCTATCGTTTCTTTGGCTATAAGCTTACCTATTAATATTAGACGAAGTCCAGCATAATAAAAATGTCTCTCATTGCATTTGCATGGGTCCATAGTACATTTGTGTGGATAAACGAGCAACAGTTTGCATATTACAGCCACCGTGGGTTTCTGAGCATTTCTTGTACTGCTTTTCGTGGATGAAGCAGATAAAAACAGTGTACTTTAGGTACCCCTCCCCTCAGCTCATGTTTACGACCCACCATCTCAAAGTCTGCTTCTTTCAGTTTTATGAAAATAATCCTAAGCTGATCCTAACCCCCTTTCCCCGAGAATGGAAGGATGTCGCTTCTCAGCGATCATTTCCCTACAAAAGTTGGAGATAGGGGTGGGGGGCATAGTGTAAAGTACAGTGCTGAAAATGTTTTCGTGCATGAATAAGGTTATCGGACGTATAGATAATGGTTTGCAGACAGACACGCAATCTCATAGAAACGCCAACAGGGAATTTTATTAATTGTTGTTGTTGGCCCTGGCTAAACGACTCCAGGGATCATCCCAACAGCCGGAGCACTTGAACACCATAGTACAAGTGCATCAGCTACGGATGAGAACATTACGTGTGTGACATAACAAGCCACACTCCGTCTTCGGGGGATTTTGGAGACCGATGATGGTATACTATGAGCTTGTCATGGCTAAAGACAATCCCCGCATAACTATGCATATCATAACAACGCTTTTATGTAGCCTTGATGTGTACTCGCCTATATCAATAATGTTCTGACACAGCCTTAAGTCAAGTCGGCGCCTTATTTGTATAGCATAGCAACATTTTTATGTAGCCTTGGTGTTCTAGCCTACGTCAATTGGTCTGACACAGCCTTAAGACAAATCGGCGCCTTATTTATTAAGTAGCGTAGAAAACCCGCTAAACTTTAATTTAACCCTTTCATCGCCACGGTCGCCTCTTGGCACCACAATGATTTAGCACCCATGTCACTGAAAGGCATCAAATGAGGGTCTGGTATCCAGTGACCTTATGTTCTTCCTTTGGGAGGTAAGGATAGGTCCTATTTTATGCATGTCACAGAGGGATCACCAATATTGCAGACATAACCTTTTCTCTACCCAGGTAAGTTTAATGGAAAGTTTTAGCTAAACAAATGGCTGGCGTTGAAAGGGTTTTAAAGAACTAACACCAACCTTCATCCACCACTACTACGCATCCCCAGGACGACGAATGCCACTGCACCTTCCCCTACTGGGGCACGGAGTGTGACCAGGCCTGCCCAGTGTCCGACACGTCCACCTACACGGCCGTGTGCGATGACCATGGTCACTGCCGAAAGACGGACGGCGTGTGCGTGTGTCAGTCCCGCTGGACTGGGGTGGCCTACAACTTGACCCTGTATCCCTACGGATATATTGACCCCGTGCAGGATTACGCCTGTACCGTCTGCTCCGATGGATGGTAAGGGGGTTGTGTGTGTGTGTGTGTGTGTGTGTGTGTGTGTGTGTGCGTGCGTGCGTGCGTGCGTGCGTGTGCGTGCGTGCGTGCGTGCGTGCGTGCGAGAGAGAGAGAGAGAGAGAGAGAGAGAGAGAGAGAGAGAGAGAGAGAGAGAGAGAGAGAGAGAGAGAGAGCATGCGGATGCAAACACAAAGATACTATTAGAACGCGTTTGCGCACACCTACACACAGTTGAGCGCGCACAAACACGAACAAACACACACAAAGAAACACATTATTTAACGCGCACGCATGCGGACACACTCACACTCACATTCAAACACACACACGCTCTCTATCTCACTCTCTGTCTCTCTGTGGCTTTCTGTCTCTCTGTCTCTGTCTGACGCATCTCTCTTTTTTCTCTCGCATGCTTGCATAGGCCTGTTATGTTTGACCCAGGTACGGCATCGACTGTTCCACTGCGGTGCTGGAGCGTCCAGTGAACGGCACTGACGGCTATGCCCTCATCTCCAGCAGCGTCATGGTCACCATGGACGGGGCCAGCGTGGAGCTCAGCAAGACTGGGGCCTACAGGTCAGCAATCTGAACTTCTTTTATCCTTGGCCACGCATGCACACACGTTCGTATACAAACACACACACACACACACACACACACACACACACACACACACACACACACACACACACACACACACACACTCGCGCACATGCACCCCCCCCCCCCACACACACACACACACGGACTTGTACGCGTACACACTTATGTGAACACGCACACACACCTAGAATGAAAACTGGAAAAGAGTAAATCCCTAATACTCTCTCCTGAGCGATGGAAAGTAGTTCTCCCAATTCGTTAAGAGCGAATGGGAAATAAGCATGCGTGGTATTTTTGTTGTTGTTGCTCAAATTGATTAAGAAATTCTAGAAACTCATCAACCCTCCTTCGCATTTATGTGTTAAGTGAGAAAAGCTAGAGACTGTCAATAAATATTCTCCCATGCATTTATATATGTTGAAGAAATCAACAAGAATAACGTCATCATTGTTGTTACTACCATTATTATTACTGTGGTTGTTGCTACTCATCATACTACAGTCGCTTTCATTTATTATTTGTATTATTATTATTATTATTATTATTATTATTATTATTATCATCATTGTTCTTATTGCTATTGTCCTTATGTCCATGGAGTGGTGTTTAGTGGTTATTGTCTTTAATGGTGCTTTCAAAACAATCACTATATTCTGTGTGTGCATGTGTATGTGTTTTTTGTATGTGCTTATCTTGTAAAATGTAAACAAAAATTTTAATTAAAAAAACAACAACCGTTTTGCTGTTTACTATCTTCTGCATTTGCGTGTGCGTGTTCCAGACTTCTGACGTCCACCAACATCACAGTGGACGGCTACTTCAAGCAGTGCCAGGGCCGCTACGACTGCCGCGCCTTACAGGAGGTGGCCATCGACTACAACGGGGAGGTGGTGTCCATCAGCCTTAAGGAAGGCGGCAGCATCAAGGTCCACAAGTACGTGCCGGTCACGGACCGATACTTCGAGTGGCACGCCCCCGTGTACAACAACCGCGAAGACGTGCTGGTCTACTGCTCCAGCGACACCTTCTGCAGGGTCACCATAGAGTACGCCATTGAGGTCGTGGTGCAGGTCTTCAGCAAGGAGATGTTCGCCGGGTTCATCGTCTCCCAGAACCTCACCAACGTCGGCGTCGGAGGTCTCCTGGGCAACTTTGACGGCAGCTGGTTGAACGAGTTCTACTCCGCCGGGTTCTACTCGGACAGCTACTACATCGCCAACTACTTATCGGCCGCCACCAAACACGCCGAAGCGGAGACGTACCACACGATCAGCTCCATCCTGACCGTGCTGAACAACACGGATTTCGCCAGCCACGTGGCGGCCACAGGGGGCTACCTCCTGAAGGGAAACAGCTCCCTGGCCACTGCCACCTTCAGTGAGCTCAACTTCACCACCACGGACGAGTTCACCGTGGAGCTGTGGGTCTACATTGAGGAGGACGCGGGCTTCACCTACGACCTGTTCACTTTCACCACCGACAACGGTGACATCGTTCTGTCCGTGGACAACGGTAATCTCAAGCTGGTTTGGCAGAAGACCTACACCTCCTACGTCAGCGTGACGGCCAAGACGTGGAGCCGGGTGACGGTGACCTGGCGCAACTCTGACGGCCTGGTGTACTTGTACTGCCTGGACAACCAGGGCAACGCCGCCATGGACCTGGAGTGGGGCTTCCCCTACGGCACCAACGTCACCTTCATCACCATGACCTTCCTGGGCGCCTGCACCAACTCCATCTACATGGACTACGTGAGGATTTGGAGCATCGTGCGGGGCATGAGCGACCTGCAGGCCGACCTCAACAATTACGACACGGAAATGCACCACGGCGTGGAGTTCCTGTCGCTGTTCGACGAGGGCTTCGGCAACAAAGCCCACGGCCTGACCGTGCACAACGACACTGTAGAGGTGGTGCTGGCCGACCTCAGCAACACGGAGTGGGTGGTGTCCGACATCCCCACCACCCTCATCACCACCCCCTACGACCTCCCTTCCATCGTCAACCAGACGGAGGCCGTGGACGCGTGCCTGACCGAGTTCGAGAAGTCCTTCATCGACTACTGCCCCAACTTCGGCGCCATCAAGCAGCTGATGGTGGAGCTGTGCATCAGCGACGTGATCCGCTTCAACGCCACCTCCATGAAGAGCATGGCGGCCACCGCCTTCGTCTTCTACTGCCAGGCCGTCACCCAGAACGCCAAGTGCCGCTACAAGGGCTACCTGGACTTCTGCCCCGACGAGGGCCCGGACAGCATTCTGCCCCTCATCCTCGGCATCGTCTTCGGCACCCTGGGCTGCTGCGGCTGCTGCGCCGCGCTCTTCGCTCTCCGGAAGAAGATCTTCGGGGACGACGCCGCCAAGCCTCCGGAGAAACCTCCGGAGAACGGGCAGAACGGTCAGCAGGGTCAGCCGAACATGAACAAGGACTTTGAGGAGAAGGAGTTCTCCGGAGGGGACCTTCCTCCTGATGCCGTGCCCCCCGTGCCGCCCCCGTCCACCAACATGTACAACTACCTGTCCAAGATGGACGGCGTGGATGCGGACGACATGGATCTCTTCAACAAGTACAACCGCTCGCCCAGCGTCAACAGCATCGCCGTCAGCCTGCAGAGCTACGGCATCGGCAGCGGGGGCAGCGGCATGGCTTCTCCCACGGCCAGTCTGGGACAGATCAACGAAGATGGGGAAGCTAGCATCCCCCCAGTCTACTCTCCGCGATAATGGAAGCGTTGTGATAACCTGGCTTCTGTGCTGACCATTTCCTTTACCGATCACCCCCTACACTTTAACCCTACTTAGAGCGACCAGCACAGCACCACGTCCCAACATCATTTGCCTGATCAATTGCTCCATAATGCAACGAAAACAGAATGGGCCCCTGGATACAACTTCATTAGCTCTTTAATAACCCCCACAAAATAACTTCAAGTTATCGACCCTGTAATGACCCTAATAATAACTTCCCGACACTTTCACTCCTTGTGATGACTCCTAATATGTTATATCCCGCTGTATTCATCCACATATATCGCTCCCTTTCTTGCATGTTCCTTCAGATTGGACCCCATGTTTGCATACAGTTAAATGTATTGACTCTCTAGAAGAGCACATGGTTTTGAATTATTAGCAACATTATTAAAAAATACACACACAACAACACACGATGGGAATCTTCACATTCCATTTTGGAATTTTACATTATAGTAATGGACTTTGAACAGTTTGGAGCGTTTGTAAATACTGATTTATTTTTCTGAATATTTATATCCCAGTCTTTCCACTTTCAGTGTCTTTGTGTTTTTACTGACAGTGTACCTTCAAATTTAACGTTGTGTGATATTGAAATGACTGTTAATGTTGTTCATCCCAGTATTAAAATTTTCAGGTTTTGTTTTTGGCAGTATGCTTTTAAAGTTAACGTTCTTTGATATTGAATTTGTTTTTGTTTCTTGGCATTGTTGGATCCAGATTGTCTTTATTTGCACTAATTGTCTTTATTAGTAGTATTCTATACATTATGACCATTTGCATTTCACTTGTTCTTTGTAGTTTTATTTGCGGGCATAAACTGGTATGACGTTGGTTGCCATCATGATGTAGTATACATTTAAAAAATATAACTCACCAGTCATATGGTTGATTAAGTTCCAATAAAAGTTAATGTCAGTGTTAGATTTGTTCAGCCTATTTGTGTAACGTATTACAAGGAGCCTTACGTATTCAATGTTCCGTGTAGGCCTACGTCTACATGTGGTTATATTCTTATCTCTCGTATTTGAAAATGTTTCAGATCAGTATATAATGAAAGGAAATGACCTTTGAAATGCTGGTTTACAAACGGTTTTAATAGACAGATTGCTTTAGAAGACTCTTTGGTTTTTAATATTTGTAAAATACATATATTATATTATGAGCTCATTGTGATTTTTTAAGGACATGAGGAATTCATGTCTATTAGGCCTACTATATGCAATTATTTAGTTGTTTTTTGTTGGGTTTTTTTTTACGATGATATAACTAATTTTTATATTTTCTAATAATTTACTTTGTTTCTCATGTATCATGATCGTGTCAGCCTGGCTTTTGTTTTTTTACAAACGTTGAAAATTTATATCATCGCTTACTCGAGTTTTGATATACAGTAATATTACACCAGTGTTACTAATATTTACATGTCGTGAATTCTGATTTGGCTTTAACTTTTGACAGAACTTACACAGAAAGTTGACACATACTGCAAATTTCGTACAGGTTTCCGTTGTCCTTTATTCTTTCTGTTTACTTTGTTGTTTTATATTTTGGCCTGATGTCTTTCCCCCGAATAAATATTGAAACATTTAAAAAATGTCAGGTATAGTTGTCAAAGAATGCCTGCCTGTAAGCAAGTGTGTGTGTGTGTGACTCTCCCTCTTCAACTGTCTCTCTCCACTTCTGTTTCTGTTTGTGTGTCCCTCCCTCTCTATCTCTGTCTGTATGTATGTAAGTTGGTGTCAACCAACCTGTCTGTATGTATGTAAGTGTGTGTGTGTGACTCTCCCTCTTCAACTGTCTCTCTCCACTTCTGTTTCTGTTTGTGTGTCCCTCCCTCTCTATCTCTCTGTATGTCAATGTGTGTAAGTGTGCGTGGGAGAGAGAGAGAGAGAGAGAGAGAGAGAGAGAGAGAGAGAGAGAGAGAGAGAGAGAGTATGTGTGTATGTGAGTGGGTGTTGTTGTTGTTGTTCTTTAGTTTAACGTCTTTTCACTTAAAAGTGATATTATACATGAAAGTGTGTGTGTGAGTGTGCGCGCGCGGATATGTGTAGTTGTGTGTGTTATTTGTGCGTGTGTGTGTGTGTGTGTGTGTGTGTGTGTGTGTGTGTGTGTGTGTGTGTGTGTGTGTGTGTGTGTGTGTGTGTGTGTAAGACATGATTGAGTATATAAAAGAAAAGAAAAACATTGATCAGAAATTAAAACATGATTTTTATTTTGGATTCCATCTTGAAAGAAACTGGTGAACAAAAATATACACACGTTTTCTCAAAACTGGGACGGGGAGAACTCACAAATGTTTTTTTATTAACAGAGAACAGCAACAAAATGAAAAAACACACAAAATGCGTCAAATGGGTAACTGTATTGAGTCCCCAAAAGGAAAGAGGCGGAAAGAGAAAACAGACAGAGACAGGCAAGAGACATATAAGAACATAGAGACAGACAGATGGAGAGACACGAAAACACGCAGATGAAAACCAGGGTTGGTGGAGAGGAGGGGAGAAGAGGAATAAGAATAGGAAAGGGCAAGCAAATCATCCAGTTTTTACAACATAAGATGTTTACGGAAGAATGCATAAACAAAGCGGAAAAAGGGGGTAATATTAGGGTAATTCTCACGATAACAACATCCCTTGCCCAACCCGAACACAAAATAGTCACACAATTGCAGGAAAACTTCAGTCGAGATGCTTCAAATCAACAGTGAAAGACTTTTGTACACATTTGTATGTTTGCTTTAAGCTCACTTTGATAATTGTGAACAGTGCATTAAAAATACAAATAACATTGTCAAATAACGGGTTTGTTCACGTAAACTTGTTTTGCAAGTGTGGGAAAAATTAACAGAGCCAACTCGTATTAAGTTTTTACAACAACCCCCCAAAACAATCATGATTATACAAAATGATAAACAACTAGATCTATACAGCAGTTTAATGATATATAAACACACAAACATTTGCTCAAAAAAGTGACGAGCCATTAAAACATAATTATTCACTTCGTAAATCAAATTCCATATATCAACTTTTAGGAAGGGTGATATGACTTTTGAAAAAAGAAATAAATACGATCCAAAGAATTAACAATAGGTTTTAAAAATGTATTTTGAATCAAACGTTTGTTTTCTAAGTTACCAACCCCTTTTTCTTCTCAAAGCAGTTTCGTATCTCATTTTTTTGCGGAAGAATAAAGATTTAAGATACCTTTTGTCTATAAACTCACTCCAAGGAGTTGAAATCGAAAGTTGCATTCCTCAATAAAGTACAGCTTGCTTGTCCTTCGTCAGGCCTAAACAAAACACAAATCTTTAGCAGCAGGAGCTTATTTTATTCGGTAGTTTGGTTTGTACGTTGTTTTTTTGTAATCCACGTAGGTCTTTCTTATTTTCTGTGATGCATAATTGCTTGAAATTAAGCGATATCTAAGTGAAAATAAAATCAAGCAGATCTCATTTTCAATAAAACAAATCAAGACAGTTAGTTGTCTCCCATATTTCAACATGGCGGGACATTTGGGCTACAAGATGAAACGCGATCTTCAGAGTTATTGCTCTTAGCGTCTCCCTTGCATTTATCCGTAGTTATTGTTCTTTGAATTTGTTCTTGGTTATTGTTCTTAGGGGAGGAGACACAAACGGATGTAATAATAGGCGTATGACGGGATGTCGTCAGATTCTATATCAACATTTACGACCGTAGTAAGGGAGATAATTTTATACCCCCCCTCTAAAAAAAAGAGCAAGACAGGCTGCTATTTTTTCACCAATAGATTATCTTCTCTTACGGGGAGAAAATGTGGATGATTTTTTCCATCAGAAACTTGAATCAAGCGCCTTCTTTTTACAAGACGTTCAATAATGCACATAGAGTCCTTCCAAACATAGAAAAGATGTCCAAATATGGAAGATGACGTCAGTCGCTTGAAAAATGTGGGTTTTCAGCGAACATTTATAATTTGTATCTGTTAACATTTCAAACTGACACTAAACTGATCCTACCCCTAACCCAAACCTGAAACCGTCAAATACACACAAAAACAACTAAAGAACTGCAAAATCGGACTACGGAAGGACTGAATCTAGGTGCATCTTTGAACGGCTTGTGTTCGTTTTGGGCTTCCGCCCTTCTATAAGGTCGATCTACTTCTTGTAAAAAACAACTTTTTACTAAAGAAATGAAAACTCTGACTACGAAGGACTGAAACTAGGTGCACTTTTGAACGGCTTGTGTTCATTTTGGGCTTCCACCCTTCTATTGGCCACTGCAATTAAGGTTATTAACGCCCTTGACAGCGAGAGTGAAGCCCTTGTTGGTCAGTACTGAAAAGGGCATTCACTCTTGCGAAAGGCAGCCATTTAGTGGCATCAAATAGGGTTATTGGTGAGAGTTATTCCCTTGTTTGGTCAGTACTCAACCATCTTCCCCCCCACCCACCAAGGGCATTCACTCTTGCAAAAGGTGTTTTTTTGCAGTGGCCAATAAGGTCGATCTACTTCTTATCTCCTCCTGCCGCCGGGCCTCTGGTTGCCGCGGTTCCTGCCAGCGCCGCCGCCTTTCTTGGCAGCGCCGCCTCCCTTGCCGCCGGATCCCCCACCCTGCTGGTCCTGGAGCTGGCCCTTGGCTTGACAGGCCATGATGAGGGCTGTGATGCCCAGGCCGCAGCCGATCACCGCCAGTACGTAGATGATGATCTGCAGGACCGTGAGGCAGGTGACTCCCACGTCCACGGCTGTGAAGAGAGATATGAGATAAATGGTTAGAATTATTGTGTTGATGAAAGCATGCATCCATGATTCTGTTTCTCGATGTCTGTCTGTCTGAGAGAGAGAGAGAGAGAGAGAGAGAGAGAGAGAGAGAGAGAGAGAGAGAGAGAGAGAGAGAGAGAGAGAGAGAGAGAGAGAGAGAGAGAGATTCGCAAAGTTTACTGATCCAGGCCTTCTGCCCATGTCAGAAGGGAGGTGGATACAAAAGGAAAAGCAACAATGACAATAAATCATCAGCACAAAGAACTCCATTATAAGCGAACATACACACAAAAAGCAACATTGACAACAAATCAACATTAGAGAGAGAGAGAGAGAGAGAGAGAGAGAGAGAGAGAGAGAGAGAGAGAGAGAGAGAGAGAGAGAGAGAGAGAGAGAGAGAGAGAGACATGGAGAAACGAGATAGGAAGGAAGGTAATGTGTGTGAAGTGTATGGGTGAATGTAGGTATATGCTGAGAACAAAACCAGGTCTGTACACATATTTACATAACACACTACACACACAAACACACACACATGCACACAACCACGCACACACACACACCAGCATACAAGCATGCGCGAACACACACAAACACACGCACACACATACACTCTCACACACACATACACAAACACACACACAAACATACGTGCACACACATACAAACAAATAAATGCACATACATACACACACGCACACGCATACACAAGCACGCGCGCACACACACACACACACAAATTTACTGACACACATGCAAAAACAGAAAAAAAACAACAATACAAGAACTAGGTTCTTACAAGGCATGGAACCCTGTTCACACTTGGGTCCAGAGTCACACACATCGGAATAGTACTTGTAGGCAGTGGACCCTGAAATGAATAAGCATAGCAAATAACGCTCTCCAGGTGGGAGCAACCCGAATTTCACAGACGTCTCTGTGACTATAAAGTACCTAATACCTAAATCTGCGTAGCAATAAACCTTTGCATTTCTAAAGATTTCATATAGACACGTGCGCGCGTGGCGCACGCATACAGCAACCAACCAAACTCACACACACACAGGATATGAGCTTGATTTGCACGCAAACACACACGCACTCATGCACACACACACACAGACGCACACACACACACACACACACACACAGAGGATATGAGCTTGATTTGCACGCAAACACACACGCACTCATGCACACACGCACATGCACAAACACACACACACACTCACACACACGCGTACGTACACACACACACACACAAACACATTATTTCTGTCCACATGTTCCGTGCACGTTATTATCAGTATCCTAACACATTATTCAAGTTCTGTTAACCCTTTCGCCGCCAATGTCACATTTTTGCACCACAATGGTTTAACACCCATGTCACTAAAAGGCATCAAATCCAGACCTGTTATCCAAAGACCCTATTTTCTTAATTTTGGGAGGTAAGGATAGACCTAATGTTAAATATGTCACAGAGGAATTCGCAATATTGCAAATATTTTATTTTCTCTACAAAGTCAAGTTTAATGGCATTTTTTGGCTGAAAAATGGCTGGCAGCGAAAGGGTTAATATCCCCAAAAGAGAAATTCAGGTTAGGTGCAACAACATGACAGAGATACAACATAACTGAAAGAACATTCATCAAACGTGTGGAACAAAATTATACAAATCAAATTATTAAAATTCATTACATGAACATATAAATGTGCACATTTAAAACAGAGAGAGAGAGAGACACACACACACACGCGCGCGCGCGCACGTACACACACACACACAGAGACAGAGAGAGAGAGAGAGAGAGAGAGAGAGAGAGAGAGAGAGAGAGAGAGAGAGAGAGAGAGAGAGAGAGAGAGAGAGAGAGAGAGAGAATATCTCCAAAAGAGACATTCAGGGTAGGGGGGAGCGAGAGAGAGAGAGAGAGAGAGAGAGAGAGAGAGAGAGAATCAGAGAGAGAGAGAGAGAGAGAGAGGAGAGAGAGAGAGGAAATACGAATTCATTTTTTTGGGTAAAAAGGATAAGCTACAATAGCTTCTTTGCAGAGAGAGAGAGAGAGAGAGAGAGAGAGAGAGAGAGGGGGAGAGAATCAATCAATTATTATTATTAGTTAAACTGATCTTAGTCCAACGTTAAGCGAATCAGCTCTCTCTCTTCCTCTCTCTCTCTGTCACACACTCTCCCAGTGACATGGGCCAACGACCTATTCCTTAAAACTGTTCAGTGCTCCCTCTCACCCTCTCTCTTATCGTTTAAAACTTCGGGACTTTGCTGGGCATTGCAGTACCGCTACCAGGATCGTCCCACTATCTTTGCTTTTAAAAATGTCACACACGCAGTAACACGAGAGATGTACAATAGATGATTTTCTACAGTAATGGAAAAGCACAGTACAGCTTAATCTCTTGCGGAAGACTATGACTCTCGAACGAGGGGGCCCTTGCACCGGCTCTGGTGCTGCAGCCCAAAGGGATGGGCTGGCCCTTTGGGGACCTTCCTCAACGCCAGCCGTGTCCTCAAATCCCTTTGGCCGAGAGAGTGGGGATGTACCCTGGCAAGGCATCTCCACTATAAACAAATTCTCGCCCAGCCCAGCCAGAATAGTATCTGCCCCCTCTGCTATATCTGGCAGTCATTGTCGGAAACGACAGACTAGCATACACACGTGGCCTGGAAAATGTTAAACGACTTTCACACGACGCCTGTAATGAATGAATTAATTTTTTTTTATTTAACGTGTGTTCACTTCACAGTGATATTACACGAACAGAATTAAAATCAACAACAACAAAGAAGAAAAAGAAAACAAAAGGAAAAACACAAAAAACAACAACACAAAAAACAACAGAAAAAACACCAATACTAGCATGCAATCGAAAACCTGTTATAAGAAGTATCCTACTGAACTATGTAAAATATTTTGTGCTAGGTTCATCAAAAAATGAATTATCTTTTTTTGTACACGACGCGTGTAAAATGTTGCACAGACAGAGCCCGTACCGTAGTGGCTGGAAGGAAGGGTGCAGGTGGCGGCGGAGTTGAAGAGGATGTCGTTGTCGTCGAAGTGGTCGAGGAACCACAGGTTGTTGCAGGTGCACTCCCAGCTGATGCCCGCCATGGACACCGCGCCCAGCCCCACCGCCGCCGAGAAGATGTTGTCCGGGATGTAGGTGAAGGGGTTGTCGTCCAGGGAGATGCTGGGGAAAGAGGAATAAAAAAAGAATATTCATCGTCATTATCGCCATCATCATCGTCATCATCACCATCATCATCATCACCATCATTATTATCACCATCATCATTATCATCACCACCATCATCATCATCATCACCATCATCATCATCATCATCATCATGGCCGCCGAGAAGATGTTGTCCGGGATGTGGGTGAAGGGGTTGTTGCCCAGGGAGATGCTGGGGAAATATTAGTAGAAGGGAAGGATAATGTTCTGAAGCATCGTTGGTATCATAATCAACATCTAGGCCTACATGTTATTATTACTAATGCTGCAGCGGCTGGTGTGACAACAGGTTACAGTAACAACTGCTGCTGATGTTGCTGCTGCTGCTGCTACTACTACTACTACTACTACTACTACTACTACTACTAGGCCTACTACTACTACAACTTAGACAATTACTTTGGACTTTTCTGCTAAGTTCAGGACTCCGGACCACTGCTTCTATTATGACAACTAACTAATAGCTATTACATTGCTGCGGCTACTACTGCCACTACCACTACTACTACCACCACCACTACTACTACTACTACTGCCACCACCACCACTACTACTACTACTACTAACTACCTCTACTACTACTACTTAACCACCACTACTATTACTACTTAACTACTACTACTACTACTACTACAGCTACTACTACCGCTACTACTACCCCAGCTGCTGCTGTTTTAGCTGTTACAACTATGACCACCATCACCACCGTTATCATCACACTGACTGCTGTTGCACCTGCTTCTACTTCTACTACTTCTTATAATCCCAAACACTTCTTTCAAACGTCCACCTACGTTTTGGCACTGGTAGCTCCGCTGAAGATGTCTCTTTCGATGGTGTACAGTCGGGAGTTGGTGATGTAGATCTCGTGCGCTTCAGACATGTTGGACAGCAGACCTGCACGCATTCAAAGATCGGCTTTGACAACGGTGATTCGTGTAGGGAAGTTGCAGTTAGAAGTTGAGAGAAAGAGAGAGAGAGAGAGAGAGAGAGAGAGAGAGAGAGAGAGAGAGAGAGAGAGAGAGGGAGAGGGAGAGAGACAACAGACAGACAAGCAGAGTGAGAGCATTCCCACGCATTAAACCCCAATCCATGTTTTCATTAAAAAATACTTCCAACAGGGAAAAGATGGTCACGAGCAACGAGAGGGACTATTGCGTTTAGAATTATTGGAATGAAAAACAAAAACCAACAGAGAAAAAATAATGAAAAGAACTAAACAGACAATAAAGAGATGTTTGATGAATGAATCAAACTAGAAACGATTGACCAGATGCAGAACTCTGCCAGGCACAACAGATTCTGAAGTGATTTCACTGATTTACAGCTTGCGTTTCCTCTGAACAATTTTACTCGTATGAACCCCCAACTTGGAAGCATGTTCACTGACTCCTACTGCTAAAGAATTCAGACATAGTCTTCGTGGCTGAAGGAGTGAAAGTAGTTTTCCCTGGGCAGCTTAAAGCATCTCTAAGATGACCGAATTCTAGCCGAGCTTTCATGAGTAGTAGTTGACTCCTTTGCATCAGGAGATCCTGGTGTAGGCCTAAGGCAGGTGTATGCCAAGGTGTAGGCCTAATACACTGTACGTATTATCATGACATGCACGATTATGTCACAGCGACTGATGATGTCCTTTTTCAACAAAGTAATACGATTACCGCTGTACATAAACATCCTACACTCAACCCCACATTCCAGAAAAGCAATTGGGGGGTCATTGTGCGGGGGTCGACTGACAAGGACACACACACAATGTGACGAATTTATTGTGCGCCGTTATTGTTATGACGACGTAAGACAATTATTGTCAGAGTGAGAATGTCCCCTCAGCAGGGCATCTCCACTGTAAAGAAACTTCAGCCCAGCATTCCAATTCCATGATAGCAGTTACCTCGCTTGCTGTCTGGAGGTGATTGTGTACTGTATACATGAAGGGAACGACTGATCAGGGCATACCCTAAGCAATGCGCGTGAAATGCACAATTGTGTCAGAGTGGCTGAGGATGTCCTTTCGATATCGTATCTCCACTATAAAGAAACTCGAGCAGTTTTCCAGAATACTCAGCCGATCATAGCCGATGAGGTTTAACCGAGGCGTGGTTACCGCTACACCTATCTGTATTGTTAAAAGAATCGGGACTTTACTGGTCTCGCACTGCCTCCGGGCATTGCCTCCAGTATTGTTCCCACCATCTTTGTATCTACAAATGTCCCATATGTGTCTGTTCCAGACCAAGAGGACGTAAAACACCATTTTTCATTTCTTCATTCATTCCAGAATACTCAGCAGTTGCCTCGTTTGCTATCTGGAAATCATTAACCCTTTCACCGCCAACGTCACATTTTTGCACCACAATGATTTAACACCCATGTCACTAAAAGGCATCAAATCAGGGTATGTTATCCAAAGACCCTAATCTGTTAATTTTGGGAGGTAAGGATAGGCCTTACTTTAAACATGTCACAGAAGAATCCCCAATATTACAGACATAATTTTTCTCTACCCAGGTAAGATTAATGGATTTATTTTGCTGAAAAATGGCTGGCGGTGAAAGGGTTAAGTAGGGCACGGGACTGACTAGGACACACACAATGCACATTATTATTATGACATACACAATTAGCTTGTGTCAGAGT
The DNA here is from genome assembly GCA_017654935.2 of Phymorhynchus buccinoides. Classification (NCBI taxonomy): domain Eukaryota; kingdom Metazoa; phylum Mollusca; class Gastropoda; order Neogastropoda; family Raphitomidae; genus Phymorhynchus; species Phymorhynchus buccinoides. The sequence goes on along the minus strand of CM065698.1, from coordinate 38,584,745 downwards.
GAGGAAGTCCCCTCAGCAAGGCATTCTCCACCTGCAGCCATCCTGCAAGACAAGTGGTCCCAAGGCGGACCGATTTACTTAGGGTAGAGAGGGTCCTAGAGGAGGGACAGAGGGTCCCCATTACGTCGCAAACGTTAAAAATAAATACCAAATCAAGTGCGTCTGATGAGCAGCTTGGTGGGAGTTTTTTTTTAGAATGTCAATGTGCGCAGACAGGAATGCACGCGCTTGCACACACGCACACACAAGGTAGGCAAAGAATATGTCAATGATAGTCGGGGAGAGATATACTTAGTTTAGAAGAATCGGTTCAGCTAATTAGGTCTAGAAGAAAAGAAGACAAAAATGGATGGTGAAACTGGAAGGTATTTGATTAGAGGTCATAACACGGAATGCCAAGACCATGTTTTTTTGGTTGTAAATATAGACTAACCCTTTTGATAGTGCATCCCTGGGACCCCCTACACACTCTCATAGAGGGTCCTTTTTGTGCTTATGGCGCTTCAT
>CM065698.1:38509238-38579238 GCA_017654935.2 Phymorhynchus buccinoides | reverse complement strand
AATCCATTAATAGTCAACACCTTACATTTTGGAGAAAAAACAACCAAATAACCTAAACAAAACAAAAAATGTTCACAAAATACAGTTATCCGAAACCAGGAACGGTTGAAGATTTTAAACACAAAATCTGGATCCAGGAGCGATAAAATATTTCAAAAGCAAAACAAATCCGACGGAAAGATTCTTTCAAAAACAAATCTTCCACAAAACGTATCCAATGTTTCGTCTTTTGTCAAAAACTATGTGATTCCTTGTGAAACAATCACGGTCATTTGCTGTCTTTATTTACAGCTTCAGGGCTCTGACTCTTTGACCAATGTCTACAATAATGACGACTAAAAAGGAAAGTTGCAAAAGTCGTCTGCTAACCTTTTTACGGCATTCGGAGCGACTTGTCCACCGCTGCAACTTGTCGTCTGCTAATCCACGCAACCGTCGCTGCAGGCTGCCTGTCTTTTTTCTTCATTCTCCACTCCCACTTACAACGAAATGGGAGTGTATTGTGATGGGGACGAGGACTGTGCGTTTCTCTCTGTCTGGATGTGAAGATGCTTTACAGTCCCCGTGGCGATCCGCCCTTGTCTGTTTATGAAACGCTTTTATCACAGCGTTCAAACTAAGCTTACTGGGCAAAAACTTACTGAACCGATTTCAATAAAACTTGGCAGAATGGTCCCGTGTGTCCTGAGTGACGTTCATACGCATTTAGACAGTTTTGCCAAGCGACAAGCCATGCAAATGTACTTTCAGGTTGTCTGATATTAAAAATAATAAATACCAGACTATCAGATACCCATAAAAAAAATGGGTGGCACGCCTCTGGCTGCGATGCGCTCTCCAGGTGGGAGCAACCCGAATTTCACAGAGACGCCTCTGTGACTATAAAGTACCAAATACGAAATGCCGTTGTCGTCAAAGAAACAGAACCGATGACGATGAAACTTTGCACGCTTGTTCTTGATAATAATAATCCAAGGCAAGCTGTATAAAAGTATTCCCAGTGAAATAACTTGTTACATTAAATGAAGCCACAGCTTCAACAACTGAACTGATTATAAATATAATGATATCTTGCAGAATTGGTTTCCATGTCTTGAAAAAAAAGATGCCTGTAATGCCATTTCACCCTGATAGTAATCCACATAAGCGTGCTTCCTCCAAAGAGTTCGATTTTGTCATGGTTTGTTCTCTTGTGATGAACTGGGAATACGTTTGTATGGTTTAGACATTTTATTCTTTCTTCTTTTCAAGACCCAGGTGGTTAGCCGGTGAGTCTTGTTTTGTTTTTTTAACCATTTTTATTCTTTTCCGTTCCTTTTATTTTTTTAACCCTTCTTCTTACAGAAAGGGAATAGGCAAAGCGTAAGAATACCTAGCGGGTTAGCGATTATACCGATCAAACAAATCCCGTTAATCTGCTTACAGGGTGTTCAGTCAAGCGATGACTCTCGGATTGTGATTTGGCCGCCTGCCTGACTTTGTTTCAAACCGCAACATAACAGATCATTATAGTGTACGTTTGACTATTTCAAGTTAATGACGACTTGACAGACTAAAAAAGTAAAATATTTAATAGGCTTATATAGACGTACAGTTTGTGGGATCTATTAATTAATAATAGCAAGGCGGGTAAATAATAATAATAATAATAATAATAAATAATAATATAATAATAGTAATAATAATAATAATAATAATAATAATAATGAGCATTTATATGCGCTTATTCTTAAACAAGCCCTAAGCACTTGCAATAATAAACAAATAAATGAATACCCCCCAAAAAAACACAAAAAACAATAACAACAACCACACAGTAGAAAATATTATAAATTGCTACGTACACGTACGCACGTACACGTACGCACACATGTGCGCTCATAAACGCACACACACGCAGACACAAACCAAACGCATACACGCACATAGATATATTGTTAGCTTGGATAAGGTCATATTATACATTGATACATGGGTACCTTTATCATTGGCTCAGACACATAGGCAGACAGTTATCTTTTTTTCTACATGCCTATCTATCTATTGTTTCTGTCTATTTGCATTGGGAGGAAAACAGATCAGTCAGGAAGACAGACACACATGCCCTGCAGACAAAGAGAGAGACAGACAGATAGATAGATAGATAGATAGATAGACAGATAGATAGTTAGATAGATAGATAGTTAGATAGATAGATATATAGATAGATAGACAGATAGATAGATAGATAGATATGGTGTGAAAGAGATCCAAATATTGAGCACCGTGCCACTGGTCTGGAGGATTAAAATGTTTGTGCGTTTAGAATGCAAAAAAAAAAGAAGTTAAATTTCATAACACTTTTGTGTCCAAATCAGAATCAAAATCTGTTCATCTTAACCTTGTGCTTGATCCGTGTTCTAAAACAAAGAACATGAAAAATAAAATAAAACACAGAGTGCTAATTTATTGGGGTGTTTTTCTCTCAATATGGGAGGCAATGGCAGAATCGAGCCCAGGATAGCTGTTTCGATCCTTGTTCTCTCTAAACACATACAGAGAGGAAACCTTCCTATCGTGGAATGATCCTCTTGTTGAGGTGAAGGTCCCACTTGGCAAAGTCATGATTCCATCCAGTGCTTAGCTGACGAGATCCTCAAAGTTCGAAGCAACTGTCCTATAGGCTGGATTCTGCCATTCTCTCACCCATTGGGAGGAAAAACTAAATTAACACTATTTCTGTTATTCTCTTTTTAAAATACATATTGTTAAATGCTTTTTAAAAAATACTTTTTTATTTTATTTTATAAAACGAGAAACTAATATGAACAGACATTTTACGTTAGACCTAACTTGCCATTTTCAAACAATGATCTAAAGTAGTTTTTGTTGAGGCTTAAAGACCCACCACGTCACGTGTCAAAATCATGGTTTCCCTCTTATAGCTGGTACGAAATCTTAAGAAATCCTCCAAGCATAAGAGGGAATGTGACACGTGACGTGGGGGGTCTTTAAGGTAAGTTAACATACGTGCTTATTTGTTATTTCTAATCAGTGATAGCTAGCAATCTAGTTTCGAGGTTGAAATGAAAGAATAAAATGTATGTGTTCGCCATAGTGATTTTATTTTCTCACTTAATAAACTTCGTTTACGCGTGTCTCTTCAAGCAGTCTGTGGCGTACAGGCACTGACCAGACTGGTGCCATTGCACAGACCTTCATTAGCACTGTTAGTGGACAGGGTCACTCCCTCCCTCCCTGTCCGAAGGGTTCTTATCTGATCACCCCGCCCTAAGCAAACAATAATCAGCATTTTCCTTCCTTAAAACTGGAGTTCATCACTCAAACATTTTACAGTACAACCTCCCTTATAAGACCCCCTATTATAAGACGCCCTCCCACTTAAGACCTACTTCTCTAAAGACGTTGCCCTTCTTGGAAGTATTAAAATTACCTCCCTTATACAACTCCCTCCTACTTAAGACCTGGTTTTGGGGATGGTTTTGCAAGGTCTTAAAAGGGAGGTTCCACTGTACTATAAGTTAAAATATTAATTTTAGTGTCAGAATAATGATGGCAAAAACCTAAAATCACAAAATATTAATATTAACGAATTTTGTCAAAACATGCACTGATGTGTCTTGTCTGAAGCATGTGTTCACCTCTTTCGTGTTTGTCTGTGATCTTAAGTTAGCAAAGGAGAAGCTGATATTCTGGAAACCTGGGAGCCCTACAATTTGTTTGTCTTTTAGATGCCTTGTCCGAGATACATTCCCATTCTCAGTCAAAAGGGTTTACGGAGTTTAGGACACGTGTGATTAATTAAGGAAACACAAGGTCCCCAAAGGCCAACCTTCCAAGGCTGTAACAAAAAAGACTCCTCACATTCTTTCACAAAAGACAAAGCTGGAAACTGAGATTCCATAACTATAGTATAAAGTACTATAGTACATATATTCTATCATACCAGCTTTCTGCCTCGCCTTAATATTGACTCACACGTACAGCTATTGTCGAACTATTATATAAAAACCATTTTGAGTAAAGGAACACCGAGTCCTTACTAACGAAACAGTAAGCAGCAAACGGTTATGATCAGATTAATCTCGTATTAGCGGGTAGCTCTTTTTGGAATACGTTATCTGAAGACGAGGTCTTCCTTGGAAGAACAACAGCAAATTCAGAGATTTGATTTGATTTGATTGATTTACTTTAAAGTCTGTTCACACAATGGTGATATTAGACTGGGGGGGGAAAGGGGAGAAAAAAAGTGCGATGGAACAAATCCCTAACAAATTAATAACAACCTTGGAAAACAAAATTAAAGTTAACATGACAGTAATCAATTTCAGAGCACTGCTTACACATACCCTGTCCGGATGCATTCATTTCTTGCCACAAAGGTATGTTGCATTGACAAAGAGAGATTTAAGAAAAACAACTTCTCTTGATTAAACGAGTGCCTAGACACCTGTTTGCGCACTTCCCATATAATGCATGCACGGACCAGTCGAAGTCATGGTTCACTTTCTTGAAGACAGAAAATCTTAATTCGTTAAACCCTTTCAACGCCAGCCATTTTTCAGCCAAAACTTTCCATTAAACATAGGTCAGGTCAGGTAGGACGACTAGGCCTCGCGGCCTCTCAAACTTAACTGGGTAGAGACAATTATTTTGTCTGCAATATTGGGGATTCCTCTCTGACATGCATAAAATAGGGCCTATCCTTACCTCCCAAAATTAAGAACATAAGGTAATTGGTTAACAGACCCTCATTTGATGCCTTGTAGAAACATGGGTGTTAAATCATTGTGGTGCCAAGAGGCGACAGTGGCGATGAAAGGGTAAAAAATAATTTAATTAATTTACGAGCTCACTGTTCAAAATAATATTTTGCTTAACTGTATTGCAAGGCATTGTCAAACTGGATCGCTGCTTGTAAAATTTGTACTGCTATTATCCGGAGAGCGCATCGTTGCCAGTGCAGTTTCATCTTCTTTGAGATGATTATGTGTGTGTGGTTGGACAAGGAAAAGAAAATGTTGACTGTTGATAATTGCGTTGTAGTCACCGGTTTTTTTTAACGTGCATGGAACTTAATTTTGCACACATAACACATACCTGTTACGCTAAAAGGGGTCCAAGAAACACTTGTCTGATTGGTACAAAAAGTAATATTTTAACCAAACTTTAATGGACCAATCAACAACAAGAAATGTATTTACCCCCTGCTAGTTCCGGATAGTTCGCTGCTTGCTCGGTGTTTGGCAAGAACAAAACGTCACGCGAACTATCGGCAAACGAAGGTTGTTTCTTAGACCGTTTTCGCCGATTTGAGCGAGCGCAACGTAACGTTAGCCCTTGAGAAACGGACCCCTGTTCTCTTTAGGAACGTTATGTCCAGTTATGACTTTACATACAGCTCACATCCGTGCAACTTCAACTTACCCGTTAGATGGTAAAGGAGACACTCCCCTGCCAAAGGATTACCGAAATTGCCAATAATAATCAATATTGTCCAATAAACTAGGTGCTGGGCAGTTAAGCCTAATCTGACCTGCAGCTAGTGTGACTGACCTACATTGCCTTATTTCTCAAGGCCCAGCCACACTGCATACGATCTGACCCCGATACGATCCGATGGCGACGATGTCTCTGTTTGTGTGTCTCTCTCTTGTCTCTTTCTCTGTCTGTCCCTCTGTCTGGCTCTGTGTCTCCGTCTCTGTCTTTCTCTGTCTGTCTGTCTGTCTGTCTGTCTGTCTCTTTCTCTCTCTAGTTCTCTTTTTCTCTCTATCATTATAAGTGTGGGTGTGAGTGTGATTTGTTAATAGTGTGGCCTGGGCGTCTTTAAGTGTCCATCAGTGTGAGTGTTTCAAGTTGGTTGCTAAAGTGTACTGTAGATTATGTCATTCATTATTTGGGCGTGATTGAGAAATTGACTGAGGGATCAGGGAAGGGGGTTGTTGGTCAATGTTTGATGTATACTTTTTGTTCATTGGGTTTACTATTCATTTTAGTGATTTCTGTAAAGCGCTTAGAGCTTAAAGATTAGGCGCTATAAAAGTTGTCTTAATAAATAAATAAATAAATGTCTGTGAGTCATGATTCACGTGGAATACTTCTGTCTAAACATAACTCTACTTTTGTTGTTGTTCACTATACTCATGTAGATCCCAATACAGGAATGAAATAAAATGTACGATATAAAAGAGAAGATACTTAAGATCAGATTCGCGCACGGGAGATACAAAGTGTAAATATATAATGAACATAACACCTTGTTCCACATGGTTAATTCCTGGAGGACGTAAAACAAAACTTTTCTTCTTTTGAACATAACCAGTAGGGTTTCATTAGAGTTTCTTAAACAGTAGAATTTCACGCGAATCATGCCCCACAAATGTGAAAATCGGATCGCATTGTATCGAATTGTACGTAGTGTGGCTGGCCCTTTAGGCTGAGGAAAGGAGAGGTATGATAAAGTGCCTGTGTGAAGAGCATAGTCACGCGTATAACATGTGATAGTGATAATAGGGTTTTACGCCCTCTTCGGCCTTTCGGCCATGTGGGGCAACGCGTATAACATAACTGCCTACCTCGTACTCCCCACCGCCCTCCCTCCTGGGGAAAACCGGGGGGTCGTTTGCATAAATAGTTCCCCAAACCTTCTGGAAGTTCTGTGCTTGTAACTTCCTTTAATCTGTCACTCTTTGACTCTGCCTTTTCCCTTTGCTTACTGTCATCTACTATCTTTCTGCCTTAACGGTCCATTCTCCTGCCTTATTTCAAGAAACACTTTCAAAAAGATTACCTGCATCGGACTTGCTGGGCCTAACTGTTTTTAGTTAGGCGCATAACAGCAGCATGGCGCATCTGCGCTCATAATGGACAGGAAAACTGTCTACTTACTGTGAAAAACTGACAAAAGTTATGACCCAAACTCGTTGCTAACATAAAATTTAATCCGTAAAATTGCTCGTCTTACTGCGAGTGATGCAATGCTAGCTTACCTCATTTTTATGCATAAGCATAATGTACACAATCATGATGCTTATTTGTAGGTATATACATACATTTGACTGTGCCATCAAAAAGCTGGAAATTGATATCATTCATTCATTATTAGGACTGTTTTTATGCTCTCATTGAATTCCTTTTCAATGATATACCTTTAAAAAAGAAGAAGTCTTTTTGAAGACGATTTAAAAAACAAAATGCAGCTTCGTTGTGTTGGACCATCGTGAAGCGGTGTGATGTTTTTGTTGTTTTTGTTTGCATGTTTTGCAGAACATGATTGTTTTGATTATGGCAATGTCGTCCGTTGATATAAACACTAAAACAGATCATTCGTGTACGTGTTGTGATGAAATGTACACAAGAATGTCATTGTATAGGTAGTCTCTATCTTAGGTATCAGGTACTTTATAATCACAGAGGCATCTCTGTGAAATTCGGGTTGCTCCCACATGGAGCGCGTCGCAGCCAGAGACGCACCACCCATTTTGTTTTTGTGCATACGATTTTTGTGTGACTGAGAAGAAAGGAAGCGGGGAGGGGTGATGGTAAATTTTGACCAAATGACAACTTTTTCGTTGCCACTGGGATTAACGTGTGCTAAGTGCATGGGCACACGGGACCTCGGTTTATCGTCTCATCCGAAAGACTCCACGTAAGGCCTAGTGCAGAGTGAGAGGAAAAATCCCCTGTACCCAGGTTCGAACTCGGGTTTACTCGACACAAGGCGAGCGCGTTACCTCTGTGCCACTCTACACCTCAACTTACTTTCTCTCTCTTTACTTGCATACAACATTGCATTGTTTCATATCGATTTGTCATGCCCTTGTATAGATTCACATCGACTCTCAAGCCACCGCTCGTTTACATTTCTTTGGCATGCACACCTTCTTGAGTTCTACTCCGGGCAAGCTAACAGTAAAACGGTCAATCAGACTAAAGAATGGATTAGCCTTAATCCCTCCTCCCGAGATTAATCAATCCGCGGGCCATGAAATGCATCAGATTATTCATTAAGCAGGATCTCGCTAATAATGAATAGCTGAGCGGGCCAATGGGTGCTTGATTTAAGAGAAAGTGTGTGTGTGTGTGTGTGTGTGTGTGTGTGTGTGAGAGAGAGAGAGAGAGAGAGAGAGAGAGAGAGAGAGAGAGAGAGAGAGAGAGAGAGAGAGAGAGAGAGAGATGTTTTAATGTTTACACTAGCAGCCGAGTCCCAGTAACGCCTAGTAACGGTAACGCCAAGAGAGGTAACGAGAGTACAGAAATTTGAAGAGATTCGGTTAAGAAACGGCGGAGTCGTATAGCGCGCACGTTTCTGTCACTGTCCCCGGTCATCTTTCTGCGAAATTCGAAGGCAATCGGTCCAGAAACACCGGAGATACGGGCGAGAGAGGCCCGCGGATGCGCGTTTCACGCATTTGCCGAACCGCGCAAATGACACGGCCGCCTCGGTTGCCGTTACCATCGCCCCGTTACGGCTCAGAGCAAATTTGAAGCGATTCGGTCGAAAAACGGCGGATATAAGGCCCGTTTCGTGTTTCAGACACACACACACACACACACACGGACGGACACTTGGCTTTTTAACTATATGATGATGATTTCCGGCCTATAACATTGCGGGTGCGCATGCACACATATAATATTAATATGGAAAAACAGAGAACAGAAATTACTATTCTTTCACTTGATACAGAGAGAGAGAGAGAGAGAGAGAGAGAGAGAGAGAGAGAGAGAGAGAGAGAGAGAGAGAGAGAGAGAGAGAGAGAGAGAGAGAGAGAGAGAGAGAGAGAGAGAGAGAGAGAGAGAGAGAGAGAGAGAGAGAGAGAGAGAGAGAGAGAGAGTTATATAAAAAGAAATACAAACACAGAAAGGGACATTGAAAATAAAACGAGAATAATAATAATAATAATAATAATAACAATAGTGAATCATTTATATAGCGCACTCCTCCACCAAATGTAGAGCTCTATGCGCTTAACAACAAAAATTAAAAGCAAGAAATTCAACAAAAACAAATAATCGCTCACACACATGCAAATAGGCATACACATACATCCCCACCCACCCACACATACACACATGCGCGCGCGCACACACACACACGCACAGCACAGCACACACACAATAACCATCACCACCACTCACCCCACCCAAGAACACAATACATGATAGTACAATCTGTTGAATAAAGCAACAACATTCTCTCTTTCTCTCTCTCTGTGTCTCTCTCTCTCACTCTCTGTCTGAATCTCTCGCAACAAAGCTGACATAGACACTTTTAAATGACAGTCACTTCAAACAGATCTCATTGTAGACAGACTTTTCAGTTACATGATTTATTCTTTCCAATGAGTTCTGTGTCACTCACATAATCACTTAAAAGACAGATATTACTTCTGTACCGGGAGAGCGAACATTCAGGGGGGAAAACACTGATGAGATACATTGGCAAAATGAATAGCAGTAGCAATGATGTCAGTTGCACTATGATCTTCATTTAAACAAATGAGTAATGTAAGCTTAATAAATGAGTACATGGTTGTATGCGAGTGTGTGTGTGTGCGCGCGAGTGCATGCAATAGGGCATTTGCCACGAGTGTTCGTTCTCTATACTAGACTAGTAATTTGCCCGCGCTCGTTCTGCCCGAGTTACGCTGACCTTTCTAACTCAACTCTCTAAATTCGACTAAGTTAAATTCAAGGTCACCTGCACGCAGCAAATGCCCTATTGCATGTGTGCGCATACAATTTTATGTGTGAGCATTGCTCATGTGTGTGTACCGTACATATCAAGACAGAGATGTCTGCAAAACGCTTCTAGATTAATTCTACAAGACAATGGAACATTCTTTCAGCAATACTTGAAGAACCCCAGTTGGCTTCACAAAATCGGGTACAAATATGTTCACAATGTTTTGGGCAACAGTTTTCCAGACAGACCATCAAACAGAGACACAGACAGACAAATAGATCAACAAAGTAAAATCATAATCTCCATGGCAAAAGTGTTTATAAAAAAAGCAAAACACCCCACAAAAAACAACAACAAAAACCATAAAAACACACACAAAAACCCACTTTCAACGAATATAGCTATGCTGACTCCGAGTTCTTTCTTTTCTTCTTCTTTTTTTAAAATATTATTATTATAATAATCGATTCCATTACAAATGTGGTCCACAACGTTTCAATATAAAAAATATTTTTAAAAAAAGGAGAAATGATATTAAAAAAAAAATATAGAAAGGCAGAAAGAAAGAAAGGGAGGAAGAAGCAAACCAAAAGAAAAGAATAGAAAGAAAGAATGACTGAAAGAAACAAACAAAAAAACAATGTAGAGGAGGAGAAGACGCAGAAGAAGAACAAGGAGGAGGAGAGAGGAGGAAAATTCATCAATATCAATTCATCTTTCTTTTTTTGTGTGAGTAAATTGGTTCACAGACATCCAAAGGCAATGACATTAATCAGAGCATTCCCTTAAATCAAACAAAGAGATAAACATAACACAAATAATACAACATATAAAACAAATTAAAAAAAGCTGTTATGTACAATAAAAATGTATATTGCCATTTGTCGACAAACAGTTACAAAACTGCCAGAAGTTTCATAATAGTAGTCGCAGAAGAAAAAAACAATAATCTGATGATCTGTCGATAATGATCTGCCGACTGCTTGTATTTAATGAGGCTTTATACTGAAAATTCTCTCCCCTCTACTCGTGACATTGACTCATGCATGCCACCTACAGATGTGTCCGAGTGTCGCTGTGTTCACGTGTCGTTGTATCTGTAATGATGTGTCCACATGTCGTTGTGCCTGTAATGATGTGTCCACGTGTCATTGTGCCTGTAATGATGTGTCCACGTGTCGTTGTGCCTGTAATGATGTGTCCACGTGTCGTTGTGCCTGTAATGATGTGTCCGAGTGTCGATGTGTCCAGTGGTCATCTATACTGCACAAGGTACAGTACTACTCTTGATACATTAATAAGCTGTGAAATAGTGACAATGTGGGAATTTAAGTCAACGTGACCACTGGTCAGTGGCAGTGACCACTGGTCATCTGCATTCTACAAGTGCATAAATTATCTGGTGACTGGAAATAAGCTGTTGAGAATCAAAATTAGATTTTTCATTGTCACTGACCATTGGTCGACATGTGGACACATTGACACTCTGACACATTGACGTGTGGACACATAAACACTGACACATCGACATGTGGACACATTGACACTCGGACACATCGACATGACCCCCATAAAATTATCGCCTTGGTATGTTGTGAAGAAGCAGTATGAAGCCTCTAAAAATTCTCTGCTCCTGATCACTAAACTAAAATAAAGACATGCGATACTGACTCAAGTAAGCACCTACATTAAAGTTGCACACTTGCATGTCGCGAAGAAGCAGTATGAAGACTGAAAATTCTCTGCTCCTGATCACTAAACTAAAATAAAGACATGCGATACTGACTCAAGTAAGCACCTACATTAAAGTTGCACACTTGCATGTCGCGAAGAAGCAGTATGAAGACTGAAAATTCTCTGCTCCTGATCACTAAACTAAAATAAAGACATGCGATACTGACTCAAGTAAGCACCTACATTAAAGTTGCACACTTGAATGTCGCGAAGAAGCAGTATGAAGACTGAAAATTCTCTGCTCCTGATCACTAAACTAAAATAAAGACATGCGATACTGACTCATGTAAGCACCTACATTAAAGTTGCACACTTGCATGTCGCGAAGAAGCAGTATGAAGACTGAAAATTCTCTGCTCCTGATCACTAAACTAAAACAAGAGGCAAAGCCTTCAAGGCTCACTCGGACAGGCACATGTGGAACAACAACAAACAAAGATTGAGGGGGGTGTCTAAAGTACAAGATTGCCAATACAATTTTACAGTACAAATGAAACTATCGTTAATGGATACAACGAAAAAATAAATTAAAAAGACGTGTCCGTGCCGAGAATCGAACCTGGAACCATTGGCATGACAGACAGACACTCTACCAATGAGCTATCGAGGCTTTCAGTGTTAATGAGTTTCTTAACTCATGTTGCCTGTTGAATACTCTCTAACCCATTAGTCTAAAATGTTATCTGTTTGTTATCTGTTTACAGTGTTGTTTTAAGTATTTAATTATTCAAATCATTATTGTTTGAAAGCTTGCATAAACATCTATGTGTATGCAAAATTTGAACAATGTACGCCTTCTATTTCCCGAGAAAATGCCAACGTTAAAGTTGGGAGATTAGACCACGGACGCAACATACACACACACAACCGAACAACTATTATACTAACACGAGTGAGCCAAAAAAGACATGCGATACTGACTCATGTGTGCACCTACATTAAAGTTGCACACTTGCGTGTCGTAAAGAGGCAGTATGAATCCTCCGAAAATTATCTGCTCCTGATCACTAAACTAAACAAAAAACATGCAATACCGACTCATCGATGTGTGCAACCTGCATAAAAACAGCGCACTTGCCCGTCGCAAAGAAGCAGTATAGAGCCCCATAGTTTAGTTTAGTTTTACAGACTTTGTATTTCATAGCAATGGCAAGATAAACATGATGGACAGGTGTAAAACATATCAAGCAAATATGCAAACAATAACAACAAGAAGAAGAACATAACTTGTTGGACAGGTGCGCATGCCTGTTTATCGTCTCCAACAATTAATGACTGGCAGACAGCACCGGGGCCAGCTGCTATTCCGGTGGGCTGGGCTAAACTATCATCTTTACCCCAGTAGTTAGGGATCTGTTTGTTCTGTCTTTGTTTGTCTTTTTGGTTGGGGCTTGGGCATTGCCTTATGAAGTGTCTAGGGTCGGCTAGTTCACCAGCTTGCTGGGGGCGAACGTGAAAATTAGTAGCTGCCAGCAGCTCCCTGTAGTTTTCCCCTTCACAGCCCAGAACTAGGTGTTGTTTTGTTTTGTTTTTTGTTTTAATTGTTTCCTTCACTTGATTTTTCCCCATTGATTATATCAAAGATATTCTAGGGGAAGATAAGCATCCGGTCTGTTTTCCCTATATGAGTAGTGAGGACAGAAACACTGGTTATGTCCCTTTTAAACAGGACACATTTTACACACGCGTTGATAGGCCAGTTGAATTCTCCGTTCAAGTTCCAGTCTGAGTTTTTGGATAGCCTGCACTGTGAAAATGTACTGTCACCACTAATGATAACTCTATCAGCCCGGTTCGCTGAGCTCTTTAAGTAGTCCATCTTACCCTTTTAGAATATCTTTGATTATATTAAGCCAATCTGATAGTTTGTATGTGTATTCACTTTCTCTTCCTCTCTCTCTCTTCTGAATCTTTTTCTATGGTCAGCCCCTAAAGTGTGTACAATTACAAGAAGTTGGTCACCACCACAGAAGAAGAAGAAGAAGAACCTTGCCAGGGGCACATCCCCACTCTCTCAGCCAAAGGGATTTGAGGAGAGTTGGTGTTGGTGAAGGTCCCCAAAGGACAAACAATCTCATTTTGCTTGGTGGGTAGAGAAACTATTTGAACGGGAAAAAAATGTGTGTGTGTGTGTGTGCATGTGTGTGTGTGTGTGTGTCCCCCCCTCCACCCCTTGTGTGCGTATCTGTTTGTGATTGTACATTAGCTAGCTCGTGTGCGTGTGTATGTGTGTGCGTTAATTTGCTTAAGTATGAACAAAAATCTCATCATAGGCACAGAGCTTAGTCTAAAGGGATGGAAATAAACGAAACGATATAATCGCATAAAACAAGGTTAACACATGGATACTGTACAGATAAAACTATGTACAAACAGATCATTATTTACATCAATATTGGCACTTAAGTAAATGTAAATGTAGCTTATCAAAAGAGAGGATATCAGTCAGATCACATATTTCTACCTAAGAGAAAAAAAAGCTGTTAATTCCAACACAAAGATTAAGAAATACAAAAAATATACCACAAATTTAACAGTACGGAAATTTTAAAAAAGATCTATAGAGGATTGGTATCACTGTTAGTTATAGATCATATAGATATATTATTTTTTTGGTTTCTTTTTATAGGTGATCAAAAGAAAGAGAGAGAGAAAGAGGGAGGGGTGTATAAACAGACAGATGCTTCATTTTCATCAAACTAAAAGTTGAAAAATGTAATACTAATTAAAAAAAAAAGAATTAATTAAAAAAAAAGTGCTGAAACTACTGACTTGTTATTTCAACAATTACCACAAGCAAACAATTTACAAATATCAAATGTATTCTGAACACAGAAAAAAAAGTTGCAAGTGATCCACACAACTCAAATTCACCCCTCAGAGATGAACTATCCTTTGGAGAGAAGATACAACTCGCGTAACAAGTGAAAAAATAAAATTGGAAAAAAAGAAGCACCTTACTAAACACAATAAAATCCTCTGTACAATCAATCAGTGATACACACAAAACTGTCCCCTGACAAAAAGAGTGATCAGTGACAACATTTATGGGCAGAAATTTAGTTTAGACACCCTGTCATCAAATTTTCGCATTGTGAATTCTCACTGCGAAGTCTCCTCTGAAATCGGAATGTGTCGGCTGAATGCAGCGAGGACACCAGTGAAAACTGGAAAACGGACACACACACACCCATTGAGGCCTTATGGCCCGGGAATGCAGTTTAAGAAGAACTGCGAAGCATCCTTCTGACGTTCTTGGTAAAGGGATAGGATTAAGGTTATTGCCATGAAACTGAAAGAACCATACTTTGAGACAGAGAGTGGTAAACATGACTGTAGGGGTCTCTAAAACTACAACTTAGACAATTTATGGCAGGTGTAGTTCCCGGAATGGTTGTCAAAATGAAAATCATTATTACTTTTTGTTTTTGTCAATTTTCATTTCTGATTTGGACGCAGTTTCAATTGACTAACTTTGTCCGGGAGCAGTTTTGTGCGTAGCAGGTAGTATAACCCAACAATAAAGGCAATTTTTCCCCCTTCCCTTTGTTTAGGATTCTCCACAGCACCTCGAGTTTCAACATAATTGCTTTTCTGTAAAAAAGCGAAATAAAACAAGAAAATATCCACACACCAAAAAACCCGACGGTATTGTTTCTCTCATGATCAGAAAATATCAGAATGACACATTTTTCTGTAAAAACAAAATAAAACAAGAAAGCATACAAAACAAAAATGATATTAGTTCTTCCATGATAAAAAAAAATTGACATCTTAAGGAAAATAAAATCTTCAACTGATATAATTTTCTTAATACAAATGTGATCTTTTGTGATATTCTCAGTGATATTAACCCCACCACCCCTCTAACCCCTTGAAATACTATGGTGTGTCCAGCTTGCCATTTCCTGAAGACGTTCATACAAAATGCTCCATTATCCACTCGTCAGAAGGCAACTCACCAGAAGCAGTGATGCCTTCCCTAATTTTCGATTTTCAGGATAAAAAACCCTAAAAAATATGGAATTAACCACGATTTTCTGGAACATGGCAAAAAAACCGTATCTTACTGGTCGCCGACGTGGTTCCTCTTGCTATGCCGATTCGCAGGAGCAATGTTCACAAAATGTGAGAAAGTTGATCTTTTCCACTCTTCCTGCTCATGGTAAATGACCGTTTTGCATGCTTGGGTTTGTTTGACATCTACCCTATTTTACAGACTATAAGGCGATACTTTTTCCCCAGACCCAGACCCCTGAGCCTTATAATGTGACCAAAAAAATTAGTAAGAAAATATAAGAACAAAATCTAAATTTTGTTTAACATTTGAGGGATGCACCATATAATCAGGTGCTCCTTGTAGTCCGTAAAATATAGTACTTTGTTCTTTTGGGCCCAAACCCCCCAAAGATTACACTATCCAATCAAAATTGACTTTTGGATCACTATTGATGCTATGTTTGAATATAGGAAATGGCATTACCCAATCAAAAGCTTCAAATTTGTCGCAATCCTCAAATTCGGCAGTTTGAAATTCCGTACTTGAAGTTTTTCAACAGGCAGCAAAATTTCATTTTTTCGGAACAATGTGACCGATTTTCTTGTTTTTCATAGACTTCTTCTTCAGCGGTCGATGTAGCTGTCAGCGTCAGACTTTCAAATTGGTCGCCATGACGAAGTCCACTGTCTTCTCCAAGTCGGTGCGGCTGCCCCAAAGCTGCACCTGCAGCTCCACCCCCCCTGGCCAGGTTTGGCGTCGTAGAGCATCATGTGTTGGGCAGTGTTGTAGTATGTGTTCAGGGGTCTGGGACCAGACTACCTCCAGATAGGTAATGGGGCGACCATCCCCAACCCAGCGGGTAGCAGGTGGCGGATAGCGACACAGCCTTCAGATATGGAGGCTAGCAGCGATATAAGCCAGGCTTGCCAGAACGAATAAGCTGCTCCGGACCAACTGGCTGATGTACCTAGGCTCCCTTGCCTTGCAGGACGGGGCGGGGCAACAGGCGGCACTGTTGCCTCCACTGAAAATACCAGCGAAATTCCCCATATGTCCTTTGACGGGTACATCAAACGCGGGTAAGAGCCGCGTCAAAAGCTCTAGCCCCGGGGTGGGATCCTCGGTAAACCCTGTGCTCACAGGGTTGGACTCTTCAGTCTTGAGCTTCCTACCTAACCATGCAGTCTATTTTTATCCATTTCAATGGAAAATGCATCCCAGAGTGTTAAAACATGTTAAATTGTAAGCAACATGTTAGCACTGGAACTTGTACAAAAAAAACCAAGAATATTATAACCATAATTATGCACACGCAAAGTGTTTGTGTGTGTGTGAGAGAAGTTTACAGATTACAAAAACCAAAAACCAAATGGTAATTGTGTCAGCAGGTACATCAATATAATGGGATCAATGACTAGTAGTGATTTGTTCAATAAATACTCACTGTTATTGATCCAATAAATACCCATCAATATTTCATGTTTGTCCAACAAATAGCAACAACCCCCCCCCCCAATTTGTGAAAAAAAATTCTGGACATTGTAAATACTCATCATTATTCAACATGTTGTACAATAAATTAGTAAAAAACATCATTTGTCAAACAAATTCTGGACATTATGAATACTCATCATTATTCAATATTTTGTACCAACAAAAATAGTAATCATTATTTGTCAAAACAATGCTGGACAACATTTTTGTCCACTAAAAACAAACTGTTCTGATACAATACTTTACAAACGATAACCATAAACAATATCCAAACCCTCAGACAAAAAACACACAAAAACAACTCTTTTTTGGTGGGAACAAATATAATTTTGTATAAAATAACGATGTACCCAAGTTGGCATTGATACACAATAATAACATACACACTGCCATAAACATTCAAATAAAAAGAAAAATATATCCACTCTCAATTTCCCACACATAATACTTCCAGCTTTGATATTCTCCTTTTAAAAAAAAGAAAAGTTTTTTTGTGAGTGTGAGCATGAGGGCGTGACCGTTTTGAAATTCAATATAATTCAAGCAGTGGAAATGTATGCGATGACCCACATGGCCGAAAGGCCAAAGAGGGCGTGAAACATTATTTCTTCTTCTTCGTATGCGATGACACTGACTAATCAAGTATGGGCCTCCTCCTTCTTCTTCGATCGCTCAGACAGTTTCCTGTCAATTATGAGCGCTGGTGCGTATTGCTGCCGTTATGCGCCTAACTAAAAAATAGTTAGGCCCAGCAAGTCCGACTTTGGCTCGGGGAAATCTTTTTGAAAGTGTCTCTTGAAAAAAGGCAGGAGAATGGACCGGTAAGGCAGAAAGATAGTAGATTACAGTAAGCAAAGGGAAACAGCAGTCAAAGAGAGTGGCAGATTAGAGGAAGTTACAAGCACAGAACTTCCAGAAAGTGGTGGAACTATTTATACAAAAGACCCCCCGGTATCCCCATGAGGGTAAGTATGGGCCAATTCACTTCTTCTCTCCATAACCCGCATACCCTTCCCTTCCATTATTATTGTGCAGTATAAACAATTATTGATAATTACATAATAACATGTACATATTTGATTGCCATACGTAATGCATAAAGCTTTTTGATAATGTGATGATGACGAATGATGATCAAAATGATGAGGAGGAGGAGTAGGAGAAAGAGGAGAACATTGATAACAGATGATCATCACGATGACAAAAAAGATGATGATGACGGTGACGATGATGATGATAAATTATCATGATGATGATAGGAGTCTGTACTTTGCTGTAGTTGTGCCCAGATCAAAACATGAACAGAAGCCACTCACATCTTAACGATTGTAAATAAGGGTTGTGGGGACGAAGGAGGGAAACAAATGATTTAAATAATCTAGAGAAAGCAACACACAGACGTGCACATGGCAGTAGCTGTTAATCGGTAGCACAACTGTGTGACGAAAAAGAGGCAAAGTTGTATTTTAGACACACCCCATCAAATTTTCGCATTAAATTTTTTCACCGAAAAGCAACATCCTGACGTTCTCAGGAATATGATAGGGTTAGGATCAGCCTAGGGCTATTCATATGAAACTGAAAGAACCAGACTTTGAGATTGAGAGTCGTAAACGTGAGGGGGGTGTCTAAACTATAACTTTGCCCCCCCCCAAGGAAAGCACATTAGTCATTCTAAGTAGAGTGTCCTTCGTTTCATTTTGATAAAACTTTCTGCAACTGTCCAATTCTATATAACAAATATTATATGTCAAGTGCATGCGCGCTCATACGCACAAGAACACACACACACGCATAAACACACATCTTCTTCTTCTCTTCCAGAGCCCATGCTCTTAGTTATGTTGATCATTTTGGTTTTCACTTGGTTGCACACACATGTGCACATACACACATACATCCACGCACATGCACATTCACACAATACACACATACATCCACACACATGTGCACATACACACATACATCCACGCACATGCACATTCACACAATACACACACACTTTCTCTCTCTCTCAAGTAGTCTGTAGAATAAATCATACTCTCAGCGCTGCTGCAAATTTTGATTACTAAAAGCAAAGTCAACACCGTCATCTTGCCTTCATGGACATCAGAAGCTGCTTCCACAACAGAACATTAAAGCATTGTTACGTTATAAGGAAGAAATAAAGAAGTTTAAACCAACATTAAAGCATAAAACATCACCTACTACAACAAGACCCCCCCCCAAAAGATACAAAAATACAAAATGACTCCCCCTCATACACAACTTTGTCGGTCTAGATCTAGATGGGGAGTCCTTCACTAACTTGTTCATGTCTCTAGTTTTTTCACAATCTAACTTGACGTCATTCCTTTTTTTTTTTTACTTCACAAACATGACATCATGTCTTTATGATGTCAAAAGCAGGACCTGTGTAGGCTTACATACTTAGAGGAATGGACAATTTTTGTACTCAGGAATTAATACTTATTTCCAACCAACTTATTCTAGCGACTTTTTAAATAAAAGCATATAATTATAGTTAATGGATACAACTAAAGAACAAACAATAAAAAAATAAAAAAAATAAAAATGTGCCCATGCCGAGAATTGAACTCGGAACATTCGCATAAGAGACAAACGCTCTACGCAATGAGCTATTGAGGAGTTCACTGTTAATAACTTTCTTAACTCATGTTGCCGATTATTCAAATTAAAAAAAATGATTTACATCCAATTTGTTCAAGTGACTTTTAAATAAAAGCAGTCACTGCAGACATAATGTGATTTTACATCATTGTGCAAAATTTGGTTGCGCTATTATTTGTACTTTCTGAGAAAATTGCTATGTTAAAGTTTTTAATGAGGTGTGACCACACGCCCACACCAAATTTCGAGCACATAGACAAGACTTTGCTCATCAAAAATGCTTTGCTTTAACCCTTTCGCCGCCAGCCATTTTTCAGCAAAAAAGTTCCATTAAACTTACCTGGGTAGAGAAAAAAAAATCATCTGCAATATGGGGGATTCCTCTATGACATGTACAGCGTAAGGCCTATCCTTACCTCCCAAAATTAAGAAAACAGGGTCTTTAGATAACAGACCCTGGTTTGAGGCCTTTTTGTGACATGGGCGATAAATCATTGTGGTGCTAAAATGCGACATTGGCGGTGAAAGGGTTAAACATCCGAAAACCACACGCAAAGGCCTCTGAGACACATACGACGTCTGAATGTCATAAAGACTTTGTCTCTGTGACTAAAATATACCAAACACCCCAAAATAACCATTTAAAAACATGACCCAAAACATACCACTGACAGCTGATATGCAAACGACTTTGCAGTTAATATAAAAATAACAAGCCAACTGGTATGAACCCTGTTTACGAACCCATGACGAGTTATCTGACATACAATAGCAGAAAAAAACAAAAGCACTTGATGAAGGCATGAAAAAATGAATTAATTGACAATGTTGTGATCACTAATTATTCCAAGGCCAACAGTGTTGAACAGACGGACGGTGAGACAAACATTCTTTTGAAGTTATGTTGTACAAAGTAATAAACATTTTGGCAAATGTTAAGAACAGTTCCCTCCTCTGCCCCTTCCATTCATTTCAGACGGTTTCAGGTTAGGGTTAGGGTTAAGAATAGGGTTAGGGATAGGCTTGGGGTCAGCTTAGTCATCAACTTTAAAGTTTTGATGTGTTTGACACTAAACTGACCCTAAAACTAAACCTAACCCTATTCCTAACCCAAACCCTAACTTGAAACCATCTAATCCACACACACAAAAAAATTGATTGCATGTGATGAGATTGACCCTAAACCTATCCCTACCCCTGTCCCTAACCCTAACTGAAACCGTCTGAAATGAATGGAAGGGGCAGAGGAGGGGGATATTCTTAACATTTGCCAACATTTTGAAGGGTTCCTACAAACAATGCCCATTTGCCTTCTTTACATCTTGTGAGATCTCTTGTTTCTTTCTGCTCTTACTGTAAGCAGCTGCTTGAGCTACGTACTGTTCATTCTCAATTGCAGTGCAATGAATTTCTAAGCGCTTTACAAACACTGGTGACACTTCTTGTGAGATACACTGTTATGGTAGGCAACATTTGAATTATGCAGTGTTCATTCTCAATTTCAGGGCAAAGCTCTAAATGCTTTACAATCACTGGTAATATCTCTTGTGAGATGCACTGTTATGGCGAGCAGTCTTTATATTATGTAATGTTCATTCTCGATTTCAGCGCAATTTCGAAGCGTTTTACAATCGCTGGTAATATTTGTTGTGAAACAAGACGGTTACATCAGGCAACCCTTGAGTTATGCAGCGTTCATTCTCAATCTCAGAGCAAGATCTAAGCGCTTTACAATCACTGACTATAATATCGCCGCCACGAAATGAAACTATAACGTAATTCAAAATTGGTCAATGTTGATGCGTTGGGCTTAGCAGTTGATGAAGGCAAGATGAACCATCTGACAAAGCTGTACATGACAATTTGCACAGATAAAAACTGACGAGGATGCCAAGTGAACAAATCTGATGTCATTTCACATGAAATGAAGATTTTTTTTCTTCTCCAATGAAGCGATGTCTTCCGAGGTTCGCCACTTTAATTTCTGCAGGGCGATATGTGGAGCAGGCAAGGCGCGAAGCGGTGCGATACGATGCCATACGATGGCTAGATGTTCTGGTAAATCATGGAGGGATCCTCGGGGGGAGGAAGTCTGTCAACAGAAACATTGAGAATACACGCATAATATGAAGAAATAACGATGACGAATCGTTTCTGCATTTTTATTCTTTTTAAAAGGCATTATGTAACTAGTGTTCTCTGGGGGGGGGGGGGGGGGGGTCAATGAAGTGTCACACACCAGCCACAATGCCTCCTGGTCTAACAGTTATCACAGTGGAACCTCCCTTATAAGACCTCCCATTATAAGACTCCCTCCCACATAAGACCTGCTTCTCTGAAACATTGCCCTTCTTTGTAAGTATTAAAATTACTTCCCTTATAAGACTCCTCCCTTATAAGACCTCATTTTGGATGATTTTTGAAGGTCTTTTTAGAGAGGTTCCACTGTATTAATCACAAAGAAAGCAAAGCTGAAAACAGTTTTTCATTACTGTAGAAAATCAGCAGACGAACAGACAAACACACAAAGACAAAACTTGAAAAGATAACAGCTATGGTCTGGAGCTTTGATGGCCATTTTTACCATGACTTTCAGAGGATTGGCCTTCAGACTATTCTGATGCCTGATGCGGCTCAGCCTATAGCCTGAATGCAGGCAGTTGCGTGTGCTTTCACGCAGTGGTTTAGCCTTGTTTTAGCCTTGTTTTCCTGTACTGCATCACATTTGTCCTTTTGAAACACACAGAGCGCCATAGAGTTATTATCGCATCATTGCAAGTGAGAAGATTCTTCAGAGTGTGTGTGTAACAAAACCAGAACTTGGTATATGATGAAAAGGCCATCAGAGTGGGGGGGGGGGGGGGGGGGGGGGGGGGGGGGGGGGTGGGGGGGGGGGGGGGGGGGGGGGGGGGGGGGGTGGGGGTCTATGGCCAGTTTTGGCCAGCTGGAATACACAGAGACAACTTCCGGATGGCCAGTTTTGGCCGCATTAAATGCAAAAAGGGTTAATCCTGGTAACTTTTTCGCCACACTCGCGAGTATAGACGCGACAGTAGAGTTGACCGTTGCCGATCCGTCGTGAGAATGATAGCGACAGGCAAAACTTCCCTGACAACATCATGATCATACTCGCAAAAGTTTTTTTCTAAAAGTAACTGTGGCAGCGAGTTTTTGGTAGAATTCTAAACCAATGGTGCTAGAGTATGAATCTGACCCCGCCTTACGCATCAACCAAGTCAGTAACAGTACATTTCATTGGCTAAATTATGCACAAGAGCAACTGACCCCATCTACTTTTTCAGTCACGAGGTTTGCCTGTAAGTAAGGCATGGAATTTCTGTGACAGAAACTGATGTAGCTATTTTCAACTCATTCAGTTAAACGCAAAATAAAGAGTTGCTTTTCAAATTTCATATCAAAGACTGTATAGGGGAAGATAAGCATCCGGTCTCTTTTCCCTATATGAGTAGTGAGGACAGAAACACTGGTTATGTCCCTTTTAAACAGGACATATTTTACACGTCGATAGGCCAGCTGAATTCTCCGTTCAAGTTCCAGTCTGAGTTTTTGGATAGCCTGCACTGTGAATAGTGTACTGTCCCCACTAACGATAACTCTATCAGCTCGGTTCGCCGAGCTCTTAAGTAGTCCATCTTACCCTTTTAGAATATCTTTGATGATATCAATAAAAAGATAAAAGATAAATCTACACCCCTGTACAAAAATAAATAATTTATTGAAATTTACAAAGAAAAGGGCCAAAATATGTTGTCCTGAGGGAATGTTCATGCCTTCACTGCAGTATGCTGACGGCACTGGGAGCAGCGAGAGGGGTCGTGTTGAAAGCGCTAAATTTGCAAATTCTGACAAAATTCTGATGCCTGCACATCACGCGCCCACGGAGGCCTCACCTGGAAGGAGGAGGAGGGTGTGGTGGTGGGTGGTGGTGGTGGTGGTGGAGGGGGGTGGGGGCTGAGAGGGGTGGAGGGGCCATCATGCGGTGAATGTTGGCCCCGTCTGTGGCGTACTTGATGTTGGTGTACTCCCTCCCCGCACTCTGGCTCAGCTGCATGAGGGGGAAAAAAAATGAGTTATCAAGAAGTTATCATTTGTACTGTTAGTTAGCTAGTCATTTATAGTCCCGTCAACAGCTATGGTTATCTCAAAAAAAAAAGAAAAAAGCTATGGTTATCTCAGGACTGTCACCGCGTAAAGTTCGACTACGTATAACAAAACATACATCAATGCTTCTTAACAACGTCCAAAAACCTGAAAACAACAAAAAACAAAAAACTGTCACGTTCTCTCTTATGCTTGGAAGATTTCTTACGATTTCTTACCAGATATAGGGGAAGACGGGGTAAAAAGCGCATGGACGGGTAAGAAGCCCACCCCAATTATCTCATGAAATGAAGCAAATTTCAGTCTAATTTTGCCCATGAGACGAGTGTTAATGTCTAGCATTCGTCTCATGGGCAAATTTAACTGAAATTGTAAAAACAAACTGAAATCCATGTGAAAAGGAAAAAGTTGCAACCATATGCAAATAAAGAAAACTTTCTGAATTGTAAGTTTGTACTTGTAATGACTTTAGTTCTTCTTTTAATGCAAGTTAGCCTTACAGGTTCACATCATAGTGGCAGACCATTATTTGAGTGTTGGCAATGCATAACTAATAATCAAAAACAACGAAATCCCAACAATTTTATAAATTAACAAAATAATAAGAGAATTAAGCCATATCAATCTGACCTGGCCGGCAGCCAGTCGCGATTTCTCCGTCTCGATGTAGCGGTGAACGGCCATGTAGACAAACTTGTACTGAGCCTCCGTCTGAACCATGCCTGACCTCTGCGACCTCACCATCAGTATCGTCTTCTGGATGTCGATGTCACAGTCAAAGCCTGAAACATCATCGTGAATAGTTGCTACCATCAGTATCATCTTCTGGATGTCGATGTCACAGTCGAAGCCTGAAACACCATCGTGAAGAGTTGCTACAACATAGGTTCAGCTCTTTCGTTCTTGCTTACCTTGCCTGATTACTTCTGTAGATGTTACCTCTGTAATAAGACTACGTTTTTGCCTTTTTTTGGTCCCTCTATTTGAAAATCTATCAATCTGTCTTTCCACAGCAAAATTAAAAAGAAGACGTGTGGGTTCCTGAGTTTTTCCTCTCCTTAACCCTTTCATCGCCACTGTCGCCTCTTGGCACCACAATGATTGAACATCCATGTCACTGAAAGGCATCAAATGGGGGTCTGTTATCCACTGACTTTGTTCTTACTTTTGGGAGGTAAGGATAGGCCCTATTTTATGCATGTCACAGAGGAATCCCCAATATTGCAGACAGAATCTTTTCTCTACCCAGGTAAAGATAATGGAAAGCTTTAGCTGAAAAATGGCTGGCGTTGAAAGGGTTAAGGGGTACGTCCCCCCTGTTTAGTGTTTAAAAAGGGGTACTTTCACCCCAAGTTTCAAATAATTTTAAATAGGGTTAAGATGAAAACAAAAGAGAAACTTTCCGTTTGCACAATTCACACATACACACACACACACACACACACAAATGCACACACACAACCGCACACACATGCTCAGACCTGTTTACCCCTATTTTGCAAAGTTGTAATTTCTGAAACAAAAAAAACGTAATTTTGAAGAAAAAACTGTAATCCAACGCGTGACCAATGAACGTCGATATCGTACTCACCAGAGTGTGCAATATGAAATGTCCGTCGAGCAGTAGACACAGAACACATGCTCGTCACCTAGTGCTGAACAACATATTCCTGGAATTTTTAGGTAACTTTCCCGGAATTTCTGTGCCATTTAAGATGCCTTTTCTTTTGATTTTTTCGACCAGAAGATACAGAAGCTTCGGAATGCACTCGTTTGGACGCCATTTTGTAACAGAAACGGAAATGGCACGAAATGACTTTTCACCGCATCGTTTCAAAAGCGTCACTTACCGACGCAACTGTATTTTTTTAATTTTATATTTAGGATTTTATTTCCCGTATTTTTTTCCCATAGCTGTAATTACGTAATTTGACTTTTACCCGTAAAAATTACGGCAAAATCGTAAAGGTAAACAGGTCTGCATGCACACACACACACACACAAAATGTACATGCAAGAAAAATGCAAGGACACAATATCTCAGATCAAATCCAACATCAAGGGCAAATATTGCATACTAATTAATCACATGAACTTTGATCCTCTCATAAAAGTATGATAGATGTTGGACCTCACGTCAATCCTTTATATGCTTGCTTCCCCACGCAACAAGTCACATGCACTCCTGTTTTTGGCTCACTCGTGTCAACGAAGTGAGTCTATGTTCTCATGCTTCTTCCGGTGTGTGTGTGTGTGTGTGTCTGTGTGTGTGTGCTGAGTGTGTGTGCTGAGTGTGTATCTGTATGTGTGTGTGTGTGTGTGTGTGTGTGTATGTGTCTGTCTGTATGTGGTAACTTTAACATTGGCTTTTTTTCAGGATCTAGAATGCGTTCATTGATCAAACTTTGCATACGTATAGATATTTATGCAAGGCTCCAAGAAACAAATCATTCGCTAAAAAAATTAATCAATGGCCTTGACCTTTGACACAAAGCTGATGTGTCATAACAATGTACTAATTGCACCCTTTCTGACCCTTGAGCTTTGGAGCGTATTTTGAAAAGTGAACAATCTGGCATTAAGATCTATCTCCCAAAACTCAAAAGCGAGTGAGCCTAGAAGGCTTTGCCTCTTGTTGAAAAAAGAAAGAAAAGAGGTTGGTTCATAGAAACGAGACAATGGGAGGTCATTAACTCTTTCACTGCCAATGTCGCATTTATGCACCACAAAGGCTCTTCTTCTTCTTGCAGTAGACAACCAGAGGTTTAACACCCATATCACTAAAAGGCATCACATCAGAGCCTGTTATCCAAAGACCCTATTTTTTTAACTGTGGGAGGTAAGGATAAGCCTAATGCTATGCATGTCCCAGAGGAATTCCCAATGTTGCAGATACTTTTTTTTCTCTACCCAGTTAAGCTTAATGGGTGTTTCTTTTTTGGTTGGAAAAAGGCTGGCAGCGAAAGGGTTAATCTTACCGTGGGACTTGATTTGGTTGAGGAGGATGTCCAGAACAATGAAGGTCCCTGTGCGCCCTATCCCTGCACTGCAACACAGCACACAGTCCACACAGTTAACCACGCATTTAGCACAGACTAGCAGTCTCGCTCGCTACGCTTCGCACGCGAACACACACATACACACACACACACACGCATGCACACACACACACGCACACTCTCTCTCATACTCACTTTCTCTTTCGCCTCTCCCCCTCTTTCTCTCAGATTTATGAAGCGAGGGAGGTAACCAGTGAAAACCAGTCCGGCCAATCATTCCCTAATTACTACCCTTTAGTTACGCCTACTTCTGACTGTTTTTTGAAGGTCAAACTCCAAGGTCAAAGGTCACCAAGGTTACGCATTTTCTATGGGACCCTCCGTGCACCATAATACATCACCACACAAAATTTGAAGCGATTCTGTACACTGGTTCGTGAGTTACAGGGCGAACGAACAGAAGGACACACACACACACACACACACACACACACACACATACAGAGACAGACACACACACACAGACAGACACACACACACAGAGAGTTGTTCAAATATAAGATTTATTTTTGTAAGGACCAAGCAGAAAGTGACCAGTTCTCATTCACTTCCTGCCCTGTTGACTGCTATCAAAGACTGTACAGGGGAAGATAAACATCCGGTCTCTTTTCCCTATATGAGTAGTGAGGACAGAAACACTGGTTATGTCCCTTTGAAACGTGACACATTTTACACATCGATAGGCCAGTTGAATTCTCCGTTCAAGTTCCAGTCCGAGTTTTTGGATAGCCTCCACTGTGAATAGTGTACACGTCCCCACTAACGATAACTCTATCAGCCTGGTTCGCCGAGCTTTTAAGTAATCCATCTTACCCTTTTAGAATATCTTTGCTGCTATGGCCATTCTGAGGCTGTCATCACTTAAAGTTCAAATTACAAAGTAAGAACAGAACTATACATCTCAGCAAGTCCCCACCCTACCGTCCAAGTACAAGATTTATTTCTTTTTTATCACTCTTTTCTTTTAGGCATTTTGCAGCAACAAATAACGCATAACATTGTAACCACTAAGCACTGTCAGGCATGGGAATTAGAGAAGACAAAAAAGACTGAAAATTGGGGTCTGAAAGCAGGCATAGGAACAAGGAATAAAAAACAACTGAAAACCGTGTGTGTTGGGATACAGCCCCCAGAAATAAAGCTTCTTCTGTTATCGAAGCCTGAAAAACAGTATTAGAGATAAAACTGATATATTTAGTTCATTTTGCATTCATTTATTATAACCAATAACTTAAGTCTTACTCATTGGAAATCTTTTTTTTTATCTCATAAATGTCCTCTTGGACCATCAAAAAAGCTGAAACTTGCAAAAAAAGACTGAAGAGGACAATCAAAAAAGGTGAAATCAGCCAAAAGACTGACAATTCCCATGCCTGACAGTCACGGTATTGTACTTGATATAATAGTAAATAAGAGTGAAATGCAAACATACAAAATGCATTTGACAATAACTGAGAACACATAACATTGTAACCAATGCACTTGATGTGCTAGCGAATGTGAAGTTAGCTTACATAACAATACAGTGGAAGAAAAACAATACAAACAAACGCAAATCTTTGCCTCCCTCGCTGTGTGTTCAGCACACAGACAGACAAGACACGTAGGCAGTCAGACAGACATACATACAGTCACATAAACAGACAGACCGACACACAGACAGACAGACAGACCTGCAGTGCACTCAGGCATGGTAGTGGGGGCAAAGTGGTTTTCAAGGAAAATGGCCGGGGGTCCAGGGGGCCGAAGAAAATTCAATAAATGAGTGAAATGTTCACTTTTTCATGCCATTTCAATGCATTTTTTAATAATTTTGTTTCAAACTGTTCTACGGATTTTCCGCGATTCGTGGAGGTCTACCATGCCTGTGCACTATGATGGGTCCGGCAGCAGTCATAGCATCCTGCTGAGTGTTGACCATGTGCAGAAAGTTGAAGACATCCAGAACGACCGACACAAACAGACAGACATACAAGACAGACAGACACACAGACAGACCTGCAGTGCACTATGATGGGTCCGGCAGCAGTCATAGCATCCTGCTGAGTGTTGACCATGTGCAGAAAGTTGAAGACATCCAGAACGACCGACACAAACAGACAGACATACAAGACAGACAGACACACAGACAGACCTGCAGTGCACAATGATGGGTCCGGCAGCAGTCATAGCATCCTGCTGAGTGTTGACCATGTGCAGAAAGTTGAAGACATCCAGAACGACCGACACAAACAGACAGACATACAAGACAGACAGACACACAGACAGACCTGCAGTGCACAATGATGGGTCCGGCAGCAGTCATAGCATCCTGCTGAGTGTTGACCATGTGCAGAAAGTTGAAGACATCTAGAACGACCGACACAAACAGACAGACATACAAGACAGACAGACACACAGACAGACCTGCAATGCACAATGATGGATCTGGCAGCAGTCATAGCATCCTGCTGAGTGTTGACCATGTGCAGAAAGTTGAAGACATCCAGAACGACCGACACAAACAGACAGACATACAAGACAGACAGACACACAGACAGACCTGCAGTGCACAATGATGGGTCCGGCAGCAGTCATAGCATCCTGCTGAGTGTTGACCATGTGCAGAAAGTTGAAGACATCCAGAACAACCGACACAAACAGACAGACATACAAGACAGACAGACACACAGACAGACCTGCAATGCACAATGATGGGTCCGGCAGCAGTCATAGCATCCTGCTGAGTGTTGACCATGTGCAGAAAGTTGAGCACACATCCCGGCTCGGAGGGCACCCCGTAGTCTGGCCAGGTCAGGAAATGGAACTGGTAGATCTTCCTGGGATCGTCAGGCTGAAGAAAACCAATTGACATCTATCTATACCTATTAACAATTCTGGATTTTCCTACTATTGCAGTACCTCCAGGATTCAGGGGCGGACTAAATGGTTTATAAGGGGGGTGGGTGGGGTCCGCTGGGGGGGTCCAAGGTGCTGTATAGGTTCCGAGGTTAAGGGGCAATGCCCTTGGGGCCCAGGGGGTGAAGCCCCCAGAAAAAGTTTGCAATTGAGTGATTATTAAGACCAAAATTGAGTCATTTTCTTACTTTTCACCCTTGTATATCTTGGGGTAGAGGGGGGTTTCTGGAAACCCAAGACCCCCCCTCCCCCCCTGATCCGATGGTGACACATAGATAGACTGGGGCACAATGACACATAGATGATGACACATAGACAGGGACACAAGGATGGTGACACATAGACGGGGGCACAATGACGGTGACACAATGATAGTGACACATACAGGGACTCAATGACGGTAACATATAGACGGGGGCACAATGATGGTGACACAATGATGGTGACACATAGACAGGGACACAATTATGGTGACACATATATGGTGACACAATGATGGTGACACATAGACAGGGACACAATGACGGTAACACAATGATGGTGACACATAGACGGGAACACATAGACAGTGACACAATGATGGTGACACATAGACAGGGACACAATGTTGGTGACACACAGATGGTGACACATAGACAGGGACACAATGATGGTGACACACAGACAGTGACACAATGATGGTGACACAGTGACACAATGATGGTGACACACAGACGGTGACACACAGACGGTGACACAATGATGGTGACACATAGACAGGGACACAATGTTGGTGACACACAGATGGTGACACATAGACAGGGACACAATGATGGTGACACAGACACAATGATGGTGACACATAGACAGGGACACAATTTTGGTGACACAGATGGTGACACATAGACAGGGACACAATGATGGTGGCACACAGACAGTGACACAATGATGTGACACAGACAGTGACACAATGATGGTGACACATAGATGGGAACACATAGACGGTGACACAATGATGGTGACACATAGACAGGGACACAATGTTGGTGACACACAGATGGTGACACATAGACAGGGACACAATGATGGTGACACAGACAGTGACACAATGATGGTGACACACAGACGGTGACACAATGATGGTGACACACAGACGGTGACACAAAGATGGGGGCACAAAGACAGCAACACATAGATGATGGCACAATGATGGTGACACATAGACAGTGACACATAGATGGGGGCACAATGACACACAGAGACTGAGTCGCATCGATATAATCCTCACCTTTCCATCCTTAGGCTCTCGTATCAACAGTAGTTCTCTACGAATGAAGTCCGTCTCCGACGTTTCGCTGAGGAACTTGACCCTGAAGATGGCGTTGTAGGTCGCAAACTCTCGTTCCTTGTTCTCCGAGTTGTCGTCTGGCCAGTACTTGACCACTTTGTTCTGGAAAGACGATTCAATACCAGACCTGTTTACCCTTATAATGAACAACCTGGAATTTGCCACAGAAAACCCTGGAATTTGAGAAAAAACAACAGAATTCACATTGGTACATGACTCGCGATAATTTTGAAGTCCACGTTGCAGTACTTGCAGTGTGCATGCTCGTCTCCCAAATGCGAACTTGTTATTCCGGGCACTTTCAAATACTTTTGAGAAAATTTCTGCTTCACTTTTGGCCGTTTCACCCTATCAATGCTGTCATTTGTCAAAGATTTCTGGCGCTTGCCGCCTGCGGTTGACTTGCCTGACGACATGTTTGGCGCAAAGCTACAATCTCTGCCAACAAGAAATACTATCATTGGTTGAGGGGGGTCCACGGACCAATGAAAAATCGTGTCTCAGAACTCCAAGGTTTCGGTCAACCCTTGCGTCTTTTCATACAAACGGAAACAAATAATAGACGTTTTCTCAAAATCCAGGGATTTTCAGCGTTCATCCGGAATTTGTTATTTTACCCAGAATTTTGGCAAATTCACGGGATAATTCCGGCAAAACCGGGAGGGTAAACAGGTCTGCAATATGATCTGATACAATGGTTTATGATACAACGCAACGCAATACAATACAGAACTTATACAGTACAGTAAATTACAATACAGCACATCATAATACATTTATAATCTGGCATGGGAATAGACAAAAAACTCTGAAAACTCTCATTTTTACAGCCAAATTGAAGTATTTAGTAACAAAAACGTTGCCCTAAAAAAAAAAAAAAATTGCGGAAATCCGCGAATTCGCGGACAATTCCCATGCCTATACAATACACTAAAATGCAATACATAGTCAAAAAAACAAAGAGAAGAAAATAATCAGACATCAGAATGGTCTGAAGTCCAATCCTCTGAAAAGCGCAGGCCACCAAGGCCCCAGACTGTACAGGGACAACACTGAAATCAGTTCTCAACAGGACCAGAAAGGCTTAAGGCAGTGATAAATCACTTTAAAATGCTATCTAACAGAAAACATAACGCTCAATTTAAAGTAAACAAGCGCGAAATCGCAATAGTTTGTGGCACGCGGTCTGTTTTTACCACTCCAATCATGAGTCACCTCCCCTGGCTTTTCAATAATTTTAATCTGTAAACCAGAATGTTATCTCTGCACCCTTTCGTAACTTTTTATATCTTTTGGAAAACATTTAAAACTATGTATCCTACTTATACTCATTGAAAGAAGCACCGCATACTCGTCGTGTCTGTTGTAGTGTCTGTATTACGTATGTTTATTATTTTGTACGCTTTTAAAATACATCATTTTAAAGTGCAGCCTCAATTTGAAGTGTAGCCTCGATTTGAAGTGCGACATTTTGTCAAAATGTGTGACAATTTTGGACCGACCGACAGACAGACAGACAGACAGACAGACCGACCGACCGACAGACAGACAGACAGACCGACCGACCGAAAGTGAGTTATAGGTTTGTGGCTTAAGCCACAAACAAAAACCTCTGACAGTAGAAGCCAATCCTCTGCCAGAAATTCTTCATCCTCTGAAATGTTTGATTCCTCTAACAATTCTGATGCTTGATAATGCAAACTGCTGTGCATGTGCAGACCTACAAGCTGCTTTTATGGTTGTAAGTCAAGTGTTTTTAACTTACTAGGACTTAGATGCTCATCATATGGCGCGCCAAAGATACAAAACTCTATATAGCTGTTCGATAGAGTTTCGAAACTGTATCTATCAGTTCGATAGAGTTTGAAAACCCTATCTAGCTGTTCGATAGTTTTAAAACTCTGTCAAACAGCTAGATAGGGTTTCCACAAAATAACCCTATCGAGATATAGTTTTTCTATCGTGATTTCTGATTGGTACATGGCTTCAGCGACAAGTTTGTGGCCTTGGCAGGGTAGTGACCCGTGAATTTGAATAAGATGATAGCCCTAGGCCCTACACAGTCAAAGATACTAGTTCTATCTACCAATGAAATGCTTCGTTTAAAAAAAGTATCAAAATGGCGTGTTCGATAGAGTTTTACGACGAGAAACTCTATCTAGCTGCTCGACAGAGTTTTGAAACTCTATCTAACTGCTAGCTATAGTTTAGAAACTGTATCTAACACTGTAACAGTTCGATAGGGTTTTTAAACTCTGTCGAACTGCTAGATAGAGTTTTGGTCATTCGGCACGCCATATCATCAGGAGACGCATGTGGCAGTCAAAAAGTCTTCACATGTCAGCCAACATAAGTGATTTTAAGTAAGAAAGTGTGCAGCCTTGACTTAAAACCACGAATGCATTTGGAAAAAAAAAGTTCAGTTAACCCTCTTGTGCCTGACGCTCTGTGCTCTCAATCACCTCTGAAATCCTAACCCAAGGGACGTCACTCCGTACAAAAGGCAGGGTAGCGTCAGAAAAATAATAAAATAAAATATACCCTACCAGATTTTTTTTTTTTTTTTGTTTTGAATGCGTTGCCGAGATGTCTGTCTGAGTTGCAAAAGGAATTCCAAGATGTTATGGGGATGCATGGCTCCACAAAAAAAATCAAAATGCCAAAGTGTATTCGCAAACTGCATTCACTAGTCATTCACTGCCTACTTTTGCAGACTGTTGAAGCCTAAGACGACTGAAATGGAAATGTAGATCAAAACCATTCACTTACCCTTTCACTTCACGATCTTATAATTCCTATCTTTCACAAAAAAGGGAATTTTCATCGCTGTCATCACTCAGTGGATGCAATAACGACTCATCATCCATGATGATGATGATGTAAAAGTCGGGAAAATGCCGATGTCAGTAACACGACTTCAAAAATTCGCATCGATCGAACAAACACAAGCTCGCTGCCGAAATAGGTCAGAATACACTCCTTACTCATCACTTCGCGATCTCATAAGTCCCATCTTTCACAAAAATAGGACTATTCATCGCTTTCCTCAGTCAATGGACGCCATAACTGTTCGTCATCCATATTGGAAAAATCGCGAAAATGCCGAAGTCGGTCACTAATTTTCAAAAATTCATATCTTTCAAACCAATCGGCCTAGAAGCCATTGCAAGCAACAGGACGGAAGTGTAATCTGTAGCGAAAGCGAGGCTGAAGCGCTCACGTGACTGCCATGTGATAGAAACAAAATGGAAGCGCCCAAAGCGGCCACGTGGAATCCGTACGTTCCCGAACGTTCTAGACGTTTCCGATCCGATTTTTTTTTGAACGTTCACGACCGTTCACCGCACAAGAGAGTTAAGTGAGATAATAGACATCCTCTTTGCGACATTAGAAATAATTAAGCCGATTTTTTTCAATGACTGGTCTGTTAGTTTGTAAGACGTATCCGACTGAAAAATCCACTCAACAATTTTGATAATTTAGTCTTTTTTTCACAAAGACAAGATTTTTGTTGTTGTGGACAACAGCATATATGTGACCCAGCACCACGAAAGGGACATCAAGTCGCTGGGCTAGTTTCTCACAGCAGGCTTGAGGACACGAGGGGGAAAGGTATATGTGACCCAGCACCACGAAAGGGACATCAAGTCGCTGGGCTAGTTTCTCACAGCAGGCTTGAGGACACGAGGGGGAAAGGTATATGTGACCCAGCACCACGAAAGGGACATTAAGTCGCTGGGTTAGTTTCTCACAGCAGGCTTGAGGACACGAGGGGGAAAGGTATATGTGACCCAGAACCACGAAAGGGACATCAAGTCGCTGGGCTAGTTTCTCACAACAGGCTTGAGGACACGAGGGGGGAAGGTACATGTGACCCAGCGCCCACGAAAGGGACATTAAGTCGCTGGGCTAGTTTCTCACAACAGGCTTGAGGACACGAGGGGGAAAGGTATATGTGACCCAGCACCACGAAAGGGACATTAAGTCGCTGGGTTAGTTTCTCACAACAGGCTTGAGGACACGAGGGGGAAAGGTATATGTGACCCAGCACCACGAAAGGGACATTAAGTCGCTGGGCTAGTTTCTCACAGCAGGCTTGAGGACACGAGGGGGGAAGGTATATGTGACCCAGCACCACGAAAGGGACATTAAGTCGCTGGGTTAGTTTCTCACAACAGGCTTGAGGACACGAGGGGGAAAGGTATATGTGACCCAGCACCACGAAAGGGATATTAAGTCGCTGGGCTAGTTTCTCACAGCAGGCTTGAGGACACGAGGGGGGAAGGTATATCATAATGTGACCCAGCACCATGAAAGGGACATTAAGTCGCTGGGCTAGTTTCTCACAACAGGCTTGCAAAGTCACAAATATAACTTTTTATCAGTTTTGAGTTATGGTTACTTTCGTGCTCTCTAACATCCCATCTTTCATATTTATAAAGGACAATCTTTATTAAGGTCTCTGAATACTCAAAAAAGTGCTTTAAAATGAGTAGGTCGATGCATTTTCTTCAGCTAGGCTAAACTTCCAACTTTCTCAAAATGGCCGACAGTCACCCTACCAACTTTAAATGCTCATAACTCTAAAACAGAAAAAGTTACAAGAATAGTTCGTATATCATTTGAAAGCGAAATGTCTGAAGTTTCTAACTGTATAATTTTTTCAGAATGGTCATTTTGACACATAATGTCCCTTTTGTGGTGCTAGGTCACACAGACAGTAAACATTGGAACAATAAAGGTTTCTTTTCGCTCCCTTTTTGTATTCACCTCTCCCCCGTCCCCTGTCTTTCTTTCATTTTCCACATCAACAACAACAACAACCCACCTTGCCCCGTTCCACTTCCTTGGTCGTCATGACGATGACCCTGGAGTTTTCCTGCCAGGTCATGCGCCAGAAGTCGGCCACGGTGCTCTGTAGACAGCCCTGCGTGGCGATGTACGTCTTCTTCGGCTCCACGCTGTCTTCCTCGGACTGCACAACAAAAAGCGTTATGTGTTAACCCTTTCACCGCCAGACATTTTCCAGCAAATTTATTCCAATAAAGCTTACCCGAGTAGAGACAAAAATCTGTCTGTAATATTGGGCATTCCTATGTGACATATTTAAAGTAAGGCCTATCCTTACCTCCCAAAATTAAGAGAACAGGGTCTATGGATAACAGAACCTGAATTGATGCCTTTCAGTGACATGTGTGTTAAATCATTGTGGTGCAAAAATGCGACATTGGCGGTGAAAGGGTTAATTTTTATCTGTTGTTGTCGTACTCTGACTTAAACTTTAAAGACTTCTCGGATTACCCAAACAGCCGGAGCAATTGAACACTATGGTACAAATGCACCAGCTAGGGATGAGAACATTACGTGCGTGACCGTTTTTGATTACCCCGCCAGGTGCACAGCCACACTCCGACTTCGGAGGATTTTGGACTGATGATGTTATGCTAGGCACTTGCCATGGCTAAAGACAATCCCCGCATAACTAAGCAGAACATAACAACATGTTGATGTAGCCTTGGTGTTCTAGCTTATTTCAATTAGTCTGACACAGCCTTAAGCCAAGGCGGCTAGCCATGTCTAAATTAGCTCTCAATGTTCTGTACACAGCCCTGCATGTCGATTAACTCATTCGCATCGCAACGATTTTGAATTATTAAAAAAACTCACAAATCGCTCCAGCCATACACACAAACAAAACATACATAAACAAAAGGAGAAATGAAAGAAGATTACGTGTTTTTACTTCAGGTTTAGACATAGGAAAGTGGTAGATCAGACTTTTTTTAATATATAGACTTTATATATAAAAAAAACCTCTCTACACCGATTGGTGTAGAAGTGACCAAGGTATTGTGTGAACACAGATTTACTTCCCTTGAAGAAAATGCATCAAATTGACAGTTATCTAGAAATTGTTGTTGTTTCTATTTTATCCTAGCAATACTTAAGTCATGGGTGCTTCTACAAAATCCTGGACAACTTGAAAGGCAGTGTCTGTCTAGTCACTGGTGGGGCACAGGGGCAGTGACCTTGTTGGGAGGAGGGCAATGTCCCCTTGAAGCTGAAATAATGCTATTTTAAAGGAATTCGACAGGCTCTCCTTGAAAGGTTGCACCTGAGGCATTACATGTGCCTGAAATCAGAGAGGCACAGAGGTAGGTGTTTGTCTCGTGCACAGTAAACCCAAGT
The DNA here is from genome assembly GCA_017654935.2 of Phymorhynchus buccinoides. Classification (NCBI taxonomy): domain Eukaryota; kingdom Metazoa; phylum Mollusca; class Gastropoda; order Neogastropoda; family Raphitomidae; genus Phymorhynchus; species Phymorhynchus buccinoides. The sequence goes on along the minus strand of CM065698.1, from coordinate 38,542,096 downwards.
TCAAAGTCGTGTAAGCAGAACTAGACAATGGAACCAAATTGTGACACACTCAGGCAAATATCAGAGCTAGTAATAATTATCGAAGGAAAAGATATTCTCACCGTTATGACATTGGCGTTGATATAGTCTGATCCAACCATATTTGGATCTCCATCGTATAGTATAACGCGTGTGTGATCGACTGCACATGAAAAAAAGCTTTGAAACTGATGTGAATCTTCAGAAGAATGCATAAAAAAAATCCAAATCATATACTGTAGTGGAACCTCCCTTATAAGACCTTCAAAAATCATCCAAAATGAGGTTTTATAAGGGAGGGGTCTTCTAAGGAGGTAATTTTAACACTTACAAAAGAAGGGCAATATCTCGGAGAAGTAGGTCTTATGTGGGAGGGAGTTGTATAATGGGAGGTCTTATAAGGGAGGTTCCACTGTATTATATGCTAAACAAACAAAATATAGCATAAAACCTCAAAGGAATAAAACAAAAACCACACAACTTCATTTTACATATTTAAAAAAGATGCTAGTGGCCCACTGGATTAGCCCATTAGCAATGATTTCATATTTTTTTTATACTTTATTGGGAAACAACCCTTCAAAAGACGCACAAACACACACACAACATGCACAAAAAAACCACACACACCAGACCTTTTTACCCCCTACACAAGTCTTGAGTAGTCCGAAAAGCTGAAATGAGTAGTTTGGGTGCAAAATGTGTAGCTTTATTCATTAAACCATCAAACAATGTTCACTGAAAACAAATCAAGAATTAAAGAGCATTATTTTCAATTTTGAAGAGTAGTAGACATCCAAATTGAGTAGAATACTACTCGAAAAGAGTAGAGTAAACAGGTCTGACACACACACACACACACACACACACACACACAACATGCATACTCATCCACACATGGATGAGAAGCGGGATGTGGATGTGAAATAAAAGGAGATGGGGGTCCATTCGCTGAGTATGAAGAATGATTTTGATTATTGGAAAGACAAACTTTGCTTTAACTCATTCCATGCTGGCCAGTTGCTTCCCCTTGCAACCGTTCTGTACTGCTAGGTTACCAAAAAATTCCTTTTCTAAATTTGTTTTACTGTTCCTTTTGCTTATGTTCACAATGCACAGGGTACTAACACCTGCAACAGTTTCAAAGCATCCACTTTATTAGTTTTGATTTGTAATATTTTTCTGTAAATGCATGTTTTGTTCAAGCCAGGCACACTGGGTAGCAAAAATATAATTCTGTTCCCAAAATTGCCTTGTTCAGCCAGCATGGGTAATTTGTTTTCTGTTCATGAATGCTTTGTAGTAATAGCCCTCTGAGCCACTTTGAAGCACGCATGACTGTTAACCTATGAACTATGAATTTTTAAAGTTTTGTTCGATAATGTTACATAGTAACGAGGCGTTGTGTTTTCTGCGACGAGAGCGCAGGTTGCTTTGTTCCAATGCATTTCCTTGATTTTGTTTTCTGTTCCTTTTGCTTTGTTCCAATGCATGGGTAATTTGTTTTCTGTTCCTTTTGCTTTGTTCAAATGCATGGGTAATTTGTTTTCTGTTCCTTTTGCTTTGTTCCAATGCATGGGTAATTTGTTTTCTGTTCCTTTTGCTTTGTTCCAATGCATGGGTAATTTGTTTTCTGTTCCTTTTGCTTTGTTCCAATGCATGGGTAATTTGTTTTCTGTTCCTTTTGCTTTGTTCAAATGCATGGGTAATTTGTTTTCTGTTCCTTTTGCTTTGTTCAAATGCATGGGTAATTTGTTTTCTGTTCCTTTTGCTTTGTTCCAATGCATGGGTAATTTGTTTTCTGTTCCTTTTGCTTTGTTCAACTGCATGGGTAATTTGTTTTCTGTTCCTTTTGCTTTGTTCAACTGCATGGGTAATTTGTTTTCTGTTCCTTTTGCTTTGTTCAACTGCATGGGTAATTTGTTTTCTGTTCCTTTTGCTTTGTTCCACTGCATGGGTAATTTGTTTTCTGTTCCTTTTGCTTTGTTCAAATGCATGGGTAATTTGTTTTCTGTTCCTTTTGCTTTGTTCAAATGCATGGGTAATTTGTTTTCTGTTCCTTTTGCTTTGTTCCAATGCATGGGTAATTTGTTTTCTGTTCCTTTTGCTTTGTTCCAATGCATGGGTAATTTGTTTTCTGTTCCTTTTGCTTTGTTCCAATGCATGGGTAATTTGTTTTCTGTTCCTTTTGCTTTGTTCCAATGCATGGGTAATTTGTTTTCTGTTCCTTTTGCTTTGTTCCAATGCATGGGTAATTTGTTTTCTGTTCCTTTTGCTTTGTTCCAATGCATGGGTAATTTGTTTTCTGTTCCTTTTGCTTTGTTCCAATGCATGGGTAATTTGTTTTCTGTTCCTTTTGCTTTGTTCCAATGCATGGGTAATTTGTTTTCTGTTCCTTTTGCTTTGTTCCAATGCATGGGTAATTTGTTTTCTGTTCCTTTTGCTTTGTTCCAATGCATGGGTAATTTGTTTTCTGTTCCTTTTGCTTTGTTCCAATGCATGGGTAATTTGTTTTCTGTTCCTTTTGCTTTGTTCCAATGCATGGGTAATTTGTTTTCTGTTCCTTTTGCTTTGTTCCAATGCATGGGTAATTTGTTTTCTGTTCCTTTTGCTTTGTTCCAATGCATGGGTAATTTGTTTTCTGTTCCTTTTGCTTTGTTCAAATGCATGGGTAATTTGTTTTCTGTTCCTTTTGCTTTGTTCCAATGCATGGGTAATTTGTTTTCTGTTCCTTTTGCTTTGTTCCAATGCATGGGTAATTTGTTTTCTGTTCCTTTTGCTTTGTTCCAATGCATGGGTAATTTGTTTTCTGTTCCTTTTGCTTTGTTCCACTGCATGGGTAATTTGTTTTCTGTTCCTTTTGCTTTGTTCCACTGCATGGGTAATTTGTTTTCTGTTCCTTTTGCTTTGTTCCACTGCATGGGTAATTTGTTTTCTGTTCCTTTTGCTTTGTTCCACTGCATGGGTAATTTGTTTTCTGTTCCTTTTGCTTTGTTCCAATGCATGGGTAATTTGTTTTCTGTTCCTTTTGCTTTGTTCCAATGCATGGGTAATTTGTTTTCTGTTCCTTTTGCTTTGTTCCAATGCATGGGTAATTTGTTTTCTGTTCCTTTTGCTTTGTTCCAATGCATGGGTAATTTGTTTTCTGTTCCTTTTGCTTTGTTCCAATGCATGGGTAATTTGTTTTCTGTTCCTTTTGCTTTGTTCCACTGCATGGGTAATTTGTTTTCTGTTCCTTTTGCTTTGTTCCAATGCATGGGTAATTTGTTTTCTGTTCCTTTTGCTTTGTTCCACTGCATGGGTAATTTGTTTTCTGTTCCTTTTGCTTTGTTCCAATGCATGGGTAATTTGTTTTCTGTTCCTTTTGCTTTGTTCCACTGCATGGGTAATTTGTTTTCTGTTCCTTTTGCTTTGTTCCACTGCATGGGTAATTTGTTTTCTGTTCCTTTTGCTTTGTTCAAATGCATGGGTAATTTGTTTTCTGTTCCTTTTGCTTTGTTCAACTGCATGGGTAATTTGTTTTCTGTTCCTTTTGCTTTGTTCAACTGCATGGGTAATTTGTTTTCTGTTCCTTTTGCTTTGTTCAACTGCATGGGTAATTTGTTTTCTGTTCCTTTTGCTTTGTTCAACTGCATGGGTAATTTGTTTTCTGTTCCTTTTGCTTTGTTCAACTGCATGGGTAATTTGTTTTCTGTTCCTTTTGCTTTGTTCAACTGCATGGGTAATTTGTTTTCTGTTCCTTTTGCTTTGTTCCAATGCATGGGTAATTTGTTTTCTGTTCCTTTTGCTTTGTTCCAATGCATGGGTAATTTGTTTTCTGTTCCTTTTGCTTTGTTCCAATGCATGGGTAATTTGTTTTCTGTTCCTTTTGCTTTGTTCCAATGCATGGGTAATTTGTTTTCTGTTCCTTTTGCTTTGTTCCACTGCATGGGTAATTTGTTTTCTGTTCCTTTTGCTTTGTTCCAATGCATGGGTAATTTGTTTTCTGTTCCTTTTGCTTTGTTCCAATGCATGGGTAATTTGTTTTCTGTTCCTTTTGCTTTGTTCCAATGCATGGGTAATTTGTTTTCTGTTCCTTTTGCTTTGTTCCACTGCATGGGTAATTTGTTTTCTGTTCCTTTTGCTTTGTTCAACTGCATGGGTAATTTGTTTTCTGTTCCTTTTGCTTTGTTCCACTGCATGGGTAATTTGTTTTCTGTTCCTGGGTTTGCTTTGTTCCACTGCATGGGTAATTTGTTTTCTGTTCCTTTTGCTTTGTTCAAATGCATGGGTAATTTGTTTTCTGTTCCTTTTGCTTTGTTCCACTGCATGGGTAATTTGTTTTCTGTTCCTTTTGCTTTGTTCAACTGCATGGGTAATTTGTTTTCTGTTCCTTTTGCTTTGTTCAACTGCATGGGTAATTTGTTTTCTGTTCCTTTTGCTTTGTTCCAATGCATGGGTAATTTGTTTTCTGTTCCTTTTGCTTTGTTCCAATGCATGGGTAATTTGTTTTCTGTTCCTTTTGCTTTGTTCCAATGCATGGGTAATTTGTTTTCTGTTCCTTTTGCTTTGTTCCAATGCATGGGTAATTTGTTTTCTGTTCCTTTTGCTTTGTTCAAATGCATGGGTAATTTGTTTTTTCTGTTCCTTTTGCTTTGTTCCAATGCATGGGTAATTTGTTTTCTTTTGCTTTGTTCCAATGCATGGGTAATTTGTTTTCTGTTCCTTTTGCTTTGTTCAAATGCATGGGTAATTTGTTTTCTGTTCCTTTTGCTTTGTTCAAATGCATGGGTAATTTGTTTTCTGTTCCTTTTGCTTTGTTCAACTGCATGGGTAATTTGTTTTCTGTTCCTTTTGCTTTGTTCAAATGCATGGGTAATTTGTTTTCTGTTCCTTTTGCTTTGTTCAAATGCATGGGTAATTTGTTTTCTGTTCCTTTTGCTTTGTTCAAATGCATGGGTAATTTGTTTTCTGTTCCTTTTGCTTTGTTCAAATGCATGGGTAATTTGTTTTCTGTTGCCCTTGTGGTATACGTATCATGACAACACACGGTACTGTAATTTTCAGGTTATAAGGCGATATATTTTTATCCAATTTCGACCTATGCGCCTAATAAACGAGGGCGCCCTATTAGTGAACAAAATCGTGAGAAGAGAGGCAATGATTGCCGTGTTCAGCACAGTCTACTGTGAGTCAGACATCGAAAGTGGTCACGAGTTGTCGATATGACGAGTACTCATGCTAAAATGCTTCAAAATCCCTATTATCGTCCGAGATACCACCAAATAGATGCCGTAACCTTTCAGTGGATGTAAAAAGCATCGTTGTAGAGCTCAAAATGCCATAATTCTATCAGTTTTCGCGAAGAATTGTGCAAACACAACAACCGGAAGCAGCTCAAACGGAAGTTTGATTATTTGAAAGGGGAGCCAACTTTCGTCTATGACAGCAGTAATGGCGGTCGGTAAGCGGTTACAGAACGCCTACAGGCTTCAAAGTTTGACTTTCTTTTGTGAGGTGCCTTATAAACGAGAGCGCCTTTTACTTCTTTTTTTCCAGATTTTTCTGGAAAATGGCCCTATTCGCCTTATAGTTATACACAGCAGCACCTAATGATCAGAGAAATACGGTAATTTCTCTTGTTGAGATAATAAAGTGAGTTTGACTTTGACTTTGACACTCTCATGCACAAAACCACACAATGAAAAGAGAAAGCACTGACAAGGCAGGATGTTCTTATATCTGTTCTTGGGTTTGTTCTCTGGCCGCTGCCCTTCCTTGCGACTGTACAGATGCCTCTCCTCCTGCTGCTGTAGTTGCTGCAAGAACAATCAATCAATCAATTAATCAATCAATCAGTCAGTCTTATATTGGCAAAATGAAATAAGTATGTGTAAAAGTATATCAGTAAAAAAACTTCCACTTATTCCTGCTACTGTAGATGTGGCAAATTAACCCTTTCACCGCCAATGTCGCATTTTTGAAAATCAATGATTTAACACCCATGTCACTAAAAGGCATCAAATCAGGGTCTGTTATCCAAAGACCCTGTCCTCTTAACTTTGGGAGGTGAGGATAGGCCTTACTTTAAATATGTCACACAGGAATCCCCAGTATTGCAAACATATTTTTTTCTCTACCCAGGTAAGTTTGATTGAATGTTTTTGCTGTAAAATGGCTGGCGGTGAAAGGGTTAAATCACAATTATTAATCAATCTTTAATTGGTTTTAATTAGAAAAAAAAATCTCCATTGAACATGTCACAATAAAAGAGAAACGGAGAGCTAAAAAAGACGGTGAGGCATATAATAAACATACACACACTTCTAGACAGAGACAGACCCAGAAACAGCAAGCTAAACACACAGACAGAAAAACAAATGACACACAGTCTTTCTCACACACACACACACACACACACATCCCCAACAGACTTCAAACTCGTCACAGAAGCCTCCCTTGCTGGTGGTGGTGATGACACAAAAGAAAAGTTCTTTGGCAAACATTTTTTTGGAATATTTTCAAAATCAGTGAAACTGTGTTTGCGCCCTGGGATGCAGATGAAAGATGCACAGACCTCGAACTCGTCCAGGAACCCCCCCCCTTGCTGGTGGTGGTGATGACACAAAAGAAAAGTTCTTTGGCAAACATATGGTGGATATGAATAATATCGAAATCAGTGAAACTGTGTTTGCGCCCTGGGATGCAGATGAAAGATGCACAGACCTCGAACTCGTCCCAGAACCCCCCCTTGCTGGTGGTGGTGGTTGCGCTGGAGTCCTTGTCCTTCAGCTCCCTCTCCTGCTGCAGCTGCTTGATGCGGTCGTTGATGCACGACGCCGTGATGCGCGTCGCGTTGAACGGCTGGAGGAGAAAAAGAAACAACAACACAAAGTGTGCTTGTCAGTCATGTCCAACTATGACAACAACAACAACAACATCTATACAGCGCTAAGTCTTGATAGAAATCAAATCGAAGCGTGCACACACACACACATGTTAGCATTCATAACGCATTGAAACAAAAAACGCTATACAAAAACGAGCACACACGCTTGACATGAATGGAATACACAAAATGAAAAAACCTGAAAGGCCGGGGTCCAGGGGTAATGTCCCCCTGCAGCTGAAGCAAAAATTGATTTATGAAGGTATTTTAGTTTGCTTTTTCCACAATTTATACAAATGCTTATCTTAAAGTGTTTGAAAAATACAATAGACACACAAAGATCTTGTCTGACAAATATTAAAAAAAGGAACTTCTTTTTCTGGTAAAATAAAAAAACCAGGAAATCCTTGCATACCAGGAAAAGTTGAACCCACGAATACAACAGAAACAGCCCTAAAGGCAAGAGAGAGACTCAGAGAGCGGAGAGAGAAAGAGAGTGAGCTTCAATGACTGCTGAAAATGGGTTACCATAGAAAAAGAGTGCATATTTTTATAGTGAAAACACAGCAGGGCTCCCAATCGTTCTGCAAAACAAAGGGGTCCCTGGGACTCCTTCACTTATAGTACAGAGAGTCTTAGAGGAGGGATAGAGGGTCCCAGTGGCATTGCGAATGCTAAAAATAATTTTTCTAGTGCATCCCTGGGACCCCCTGCACATTCTTTTAGAGGGTCCTTTAGAATTTTAGAACTTCATAGACCCCCAAATGGGGGTCCCTGGGAGCCCTGCAAAATGTTGGGAGGTCCTTCTAAAAGAAGGCAGCCCTGAATGGTATGAGATGGCAGTCTCACGTGTTTGAGGTAGACCACAGTGCCGGAGATCTCCACCATGGGGTTCTTCTTGTAGTGTTCCACCAGCTCCGACAACGACATGAACTTCTCTCCACCTCCCACGTCAAATTTACCATCCTGGACAAAATAAAAACAATCATTCATTTTTGTGTTCCACCAATTCTAATAACATCATGAACTTCTCCCCACCTCCCGTATCAAATTTCCCATCCAAGATATACACGTTTTTCCCCCCTCTCAAAAGAATTAGCTATCCTGGACACACACAAAAAATCATCCCCCCCCCCCCCCCCCCCCATCAAATTTGCTATCCTGGACAGAAAAGAAAATGCCCCCTCCCCCCTCCAATATCAAATTTGCTAACCTCAACAAACAGAAAAAAACAAAATGATCATCCTTTCACAATAAATTTGCCGTCCTAGATAAAACTAACAAACAAACAAACAAAAATCCACCTCCCATGTCAAATCTGCCATCTTGGAGACAGGCGCTGGTAGTTGCAAGGGTTCTGCCTGATAATTCTTAAAATACAGATTCTATTTCAGGTATTGCTGCATTGTTCTGAACGTCAACTTATTGAGTGCAGAGACGAATAAGCTTAAAAAGCAAAGGCACAAAAAATGGAGAATGATGCTACTGACACCTGGCAGTGATGTCCTGAGGCCTAGGTGGCAAGGCATAATTATATAGTCCTATTAAAGCTAAACAAATGACCTGTCCCCCCCCCCCCCCCCCCCCCTCCCCCAGGACAAATGTCTTTTTGAAATTTAACAATGGCAGACTTTGTCTTATTTTGATATTGCCAAAACAAGGACATTTTGAATTACTGATTATCTTTAATAAGGACTTCCTTTTCTTCTTCTTCTTTGTTCCCGGCCATATCAGATGCTCAGTCCAGTTCGGTTGATGAAGGTCGCAGTCAAAAGCAGCAACTCAGCAGGACCCCGCAGCTTGTCACGGAGTGCCACAGGCCTGGGCCAGATTTCACATCTCAGGGTGTCGAAGGTAGGGCAGTCCTGCAGAATGTGGTCTGGTGTCTGTAATCCTGGGCCAGATTTCACATCTCAGGGTGTCGAAGGTAGGGCAGTCCTGCAACATGTGGTCTGGTGTCTGTAACCCTGGGCCAGATTTCACATCTCAGGGTGTCGAAGGTAGGGCAGTCCTGCAGAATGTGGTCTGGTGTCTGTAATCCTGGGCCAGATCTCACATCTCAGGGTGTCGAAGGTAGGGCAGTCCTGCAGAATGTGGTCTGGTGTCTGTAACCCTGGGCCAGATTTCACATCTCAGGGTGTCGAAGGTAGGGCAGTCCTGCAGAATGTGGTCTGGTGTCTGTAACCCTGGGCCAGATTTCACATCTCAGGGTGTCGAAGGTAGGGCAGTCCTGCAGAATGTGGTCTGGTGTCTGTAATCCTGGGCCAGATCTCACATCTCAGGGTGTCGAAGGTAGGGCAGTCCTGCAGAATGTGGTCTGGTGTCTGTAATCCTGGGCCAGATTTCACATCTCAGGGTGTGGAAGGTAGGGCAGTCCTGCAGAATGTGGTCTGGTGTCTGTAACCCTGGGCCAGATCTCACATCTCAGGGTGTGGAAGGTAGGGCAGTCCTGCAGAATGTGGTCTGGTGTCTGTAACCCTGGGCCAGATCTCACATCTCAGGGTGTCGAAGGTAGGGTAGTCCTGTAGAATGTGGTCTGGTGTCTGTAATCCTGTGCCACACGGACATTCATCCGTGTGGGAGATCTTCAGACGGTACAGATGGGAGAGGAGCCGACAGTGCCCGGTTCTTAGTCTGAAGATGGCGACCTGCTGGGTACGGTCCAGCTAGTGGATGCTGTCCTCTCCAGAGTCAAGCTGCAGACGCTCCCTCCATGTAGTTCTGAAGCGACCACGAACAATTGCTTTAGCTTCTCCGTATGACATGGGGGGTGTAAACTGTTCCAGTGTGCTGCCCATTTTGGAGAGTTATAAGGACAGTTTGCCTTTTCCTTTCCACATCCTCTGTGCATCACTGACTGACCTGGCATTGAATCATGACCTGGGTGACCTTGTCCTCGGTGCATCACTGACTGACCTAGCATCGAATCATGACATGGGTGACCTTGTCTGACTGACCTGGCATCGAATCATGATGTGGGTGACCTTGTCTGACTGACCTGGCATCGAATCATGACGTGGGTGACCTTGTCTGACTGACCTGACATCGAATCATGATGTGGGTGACCTTGTCTGACTGACCTGGCATCGAATCATGATGTGGATGACCTTGACTGACTGACCTGGCATCGGATCATGATGTGGATGACCTTGTCTGGCTGACCTGGCATCGAATCATGATGTGGATGACCTTGACTGACTGACCTGGCATCGGATCATGACGTGGGTGACCTTGTCCTCGGTGCATCACTGACTGACCTGGCATCAAATCATGATGTGGATGACCTTGTCTGGCTGACCTGGCATCGAATCATGATGTGGATGACCTTGACTGACTGACCTGGCATCGGATCATGACGTGGGTGACCTTGTCCTCGGTGCGCACGGACAGCACGTAGTCGCCGGGCTTGCTCTGGCTCTCCCGCACCAGGTAGCTGAAGTTCTTGCCCTTGTCCAGCAGACAGCGCTCCGCCTCCTTGCCCGATATGTGGCCGTGGAACCACCTGAAGCAAAGGACGTCATGTTAAAATGTCAAGCATGGGAATTAGAAAAGAAACAAAAAACTGAAAAGCGGGGCTCTGGGGACCGCCTTTAGTAGGGGTCCAGGGAGTAACGCTGAAGCTTTTTTTCTGTAATTAAAGCCCTAAAAAAGCAATAAAATGGCTACAATTAGGGTGTTTTTTTCGTCGAACAGACTTTTTTCCAGCGGAAAAGCAATGTCATTTCGGCGGAAATTTGCTGTTTGGCGGACAATTCCCATCCCTGAATGTGCGACTATCAAACCATCTGCATGGGTGCAACTCCACCAAATGAAAACAAATCCTGACAGGCAGGGGTCCAGGGGTCGCCCAGGGCCCCAGCGGTGTACAGGGGTAGAGCCCCGTTGGAGGATCAAGGAGGGGAATGCAAGAGAGAGATAACAAGACGAACAGACAGTTAAAATGACGGACATTGACAGTTTGAGTCCGATAAGCCTTGTAAAATGTTTGAAAAGATTATGGTACCACCATGCTGTTTTTAAGATTCCCCGAGAGACACTTCCGGGATAGAACCATGTTCAAAATGCCCCAAATTGCTTGTGGTCGATTTTTTTGGGGGATAACAAACACAAACAACAACAACTGAAGTTCAGTTTCTAGTAAACCCCCCACACCAAACTGAAATCAGTGTGGAATTGAAAGAGTAGCACCAATGCATCTGCAACAAAGGAACAACCAGTTTGTTGTTTATGTTTATGTTTCATTTCTGTTGTTCTTCAGAAACTACCCGAAACAAAGGAACACTCAGTTTATTGCTTTTGTTTCCTTTTCACTTATATAATATAATATATATAATCATTATTCTATGTGAATCTTCTGACATTCTGTCAATGACTTCGTCCTAGACAAATATCTCCAGGTTCACCATTTGAAATCAACGAAACAAAACAAAAATCACACCGTTGTGAGATGGATACACACGCTCTTACGCCAGCACACCCACCCACATACATCAAATCACCTATCAGAGATTCAGCTTGATGAAGTCTCTGGGTTTTTCTCTTTTCAGCTGGTCACTCTGTTCCATGTAGTGCTGCAGCACCATAGGTCCATACACACACAATATACACAAACACGCCTTTTGGGAGTTGGGTCAACAATAGTGAGGGGGAATGTCTGCACTCCATTCCACTCTTCTTTTGAGCCGGTCTTTCTTTTCAAGGTAGTGATGCACCAAGAGATCCATGCACATACATGTTCTCTCACCTTCCCCTCACTCCCTTAACATCTCCCTCCACTTCTACCCCCTCCCCTTTGCACACACACACACACACACACACACGTTTTCTATTATTATTATGCATTTTCATGATGTTTGTATTTTTGTTGGAGGGCAGGATGAAAAAAAGCCTTGTTAGCTTATTCCCCTCCCCTTTGCACACACACACAAAAAAAATCACCTTTTAAATAAAATGATGTGGGGTTGGCGGTGATGAAGGGACTATTTCATTCAATGTTGTCCCCACACCTTCTTTGGTTTTAGTTTTGGTCTCTCTTTTTCATGTATTCTTTCACAATGCACACGCTCCCCTCCCCCCTCTCCTCCCACACTCCCTTGCCCTTCTCCCCCACACTCCCTTACCCTTCTCCCTCCCCTCACAAAAACACACACTTATTTTTCAGGAGTGGGATCAGCAGTAGGGAGAGGAAATTTCCGTACGATGATGTCTCTTCTCTTTGAGCTGGTCTCTCTTCCCCATAAATGCTCCCTCCACACACATATATACATTTCCTTTAATACACACTTGCCTTTCTGGAGTGGGGTCAGCAGTGGTCAAGGGGAATTTCAGCACGATGATGTCCCCGCTCTTCTCCTTGAGCTGGTCCCTCTTCTCCATGTAGTGCTGCACCAGCTCTGCCAGCGTGGCGAACTTCTCCCCGCCGTACAGATCATAGAAATCGCCCGTGTTCTGGATCTTGATGTGCGTCACCTCACCATTGCGTCTGCACCAAGGGGAAAAAAGCCCAACAAAATAGTTGATAAAATAATCTGCTATAGCAACAAAAATTGGACTTCTACAGTGGTACCTCCACTGCACACACACACACATACACAGTAACACACACATGCACATGTGCACATGGAGATGGGGGGTGTTATTAGAAAGATTGCCAGAACATATGGGTTTTCAGGCTTATTTTGAACGATGCTAAAGATTGACTATGTCTGACAGCAGAAGGCAATGAATTCCAGAGCTTGACCGCTGCTTAACCCTTTCACCACCAAAGTCGCATTTTAGCACCACAGTGATTTAACACATATGTCACTAAAAGGCATCAAATTGAGGTATATTATCCAAAGACCCTATTGTCTTAGTCTTGGGAAGTAAGGATAGACCTTATTTTATATCTGTCATAGAAAAATCCCCAATACTGCAGATGGTTTTTGTTCTCTACCCAGGTAAATTTAATGGACATTTTTTGCTGAAAAATGGTTGGCGGCGAAAGGATTAATACATAATAAGTCTTACTGGTGCAACGCTATAAAACTTTGTGAAAACAGTCTACTATCTAGGTGTTTTTTTTTACGAAGAGAACAGGGAAAAAACAGTTGTTATTAATGTTGAAAAAAAAAGCATACTAAATCACTATAGATTAGATACAAGTGAGGCTAACTTCTCTCAGACTTTTAAGTTATAGTCATTATCAAACTCACTTTTAGTTTTAAAACAAACTCGCGATTCAGTTAATTAGAGTGACTTGATAATTCAAGCATGCTTATGGTTTCCTAATGAAGCTTGAAGTGTATGTGTGTGTGTGTGTGTGTGTGTGTGTGTGTGTGTGTGTGTGTGTGTGTGTGTGTGTGTGTGTGTGTGTGTGTGTGTGTGTGTGTGTGTGTGTGTGTGTGTGTGTGTGTGTGTGTGTGTGTGTGTGTGTGTATGTGAGTGTGTGTGTGTGTGTGTGTGTGTGTGTGTGTGTGTGTGTGTGTGTGTATGGGCAAGCGTGCGTGTGTCTCTCTGTATACAAGTGTACCACATGAAAATGACTCTGTGCATGATGAATACATGGGCATAAGCTTGCAACGCAAATTGCACTGGATTGATTTGCGGGGCAGAGGCGGGGTGAGTGGACATTTATAAATTATATATTCTTAATGCAGTAGAACCAACTTACCAAACATTGTTTTGGCTGTGTTTATTTTCTTCATGCTGTTGAACCAAGCATTGTTAATCCAGTCTCAAACTATAGCCCAAATCAATCCTCTTTCAATGGGTCATTTGCCACGGGCATTCATACTGTAGACCAGACTACCAGTATACCACTGCCCGCATGCTTTGCCCGCAGCTGCGGTGACCTCGCTTATTCGCGGCCTTCACTGAAGGTCAAGGTCGAGTACAGCGCTCACGACAAATAGTTACCCTGACCTGTGACGGTCTGTAACCAATGCTCAACAGGGAAGTACAATAAGTAGCATGAGTAATGATGTCAAGTGGTTTTCCTACATTGTTCTTACGGGGTCCATTGTTCACTTTAGTTTTGTTACGCCATTAACATTACGCTTGTTTTTTTTGTTTTTTTTTTGTGGTTTTTTGCTGTCCCATCTTCTGGGCTGTACAGTGGCGTTGCTCCCACGCCGCTCGTTCCGAATCCCAATTCGCAGCTACACCCGGGTTTGTTCAAGTCGCAGAAACCGAGACCAGCAGTCCAAGGGGAGTGAATCTATGTTAGGCCGTCAGGAGGCAACCAACCGAGGAGACACTGCACTTCTGCTGAGTCACTTCGGTGGAGTTCAGTGGAGCCTGTTCAGGACACCACCTACTAAGCCCCCTACTGACGACACTATTCTCTTAGTCGCGGAGCCAGCGTGAGTGAGGTCTTCCTCCGAGGGCGCCACCACGACAGCTCCCCAGAACACACTGATCCCCGTGACTTTGACCCGAACGCACCAAGGCATAGACTGGATTGGAAACAGAAACTGAGGTCACCACATTAGATATCAAAGTCAATGTTGTGTTTCTCTTTCAAGAGCTTATTACGAATTGTTTGATCATGAATACCGCATTGCTATCTTGCTGTAGTACTAGTGTGCTACTTCAGTAAAGGTACGGTCGACTAAATAACGGATATTATTGCTTTAATTTGATTTTAAAATTCATGTGTGCATAAATGTATGTCATGATTTTTTTTTTTTAGAATCTTGTAAAAATTGTACGAAATTTGAGAGTTCTTTAAAAACAAATTTATTTCTGTTTTTTGTATTGCTTGTTTGTTTTGTTAATTATTTGAGCAGCATGTTGAAGAATAATGAACTTTGACAAAGCAGTATACAGAAAATCCAACAAGGAAATGTCAATAACATTTTACTTGTACTAACTCACTCCCCATTGCTGATGTTAATCAACATGAACCAGGAACTAATAACCAAGGCCATCTCTCTCTCTCTCTCTCTCTCTCTCTCTCTCTCTCTCTCTCTCTCCCCCCGAGTCTCTATCTGTGTCTCTTGCTGAGAAAATAAAAAGCATTGTAATGTAATCAGCTTCTCTCACTCAGTCACTGTCAATGTGTCATGGTTTAAAAAAAAAAGAGAAGCTCAAGGCTTCCTGCTAAAGTGACAACTGTCACAATCCACAAATGAAAAGGCAATAATAATAGTATAATTATGGTAATCTAATACTTAATAAATAGCTTAGTTCCGATTTTTAAGGGTAAATCTCATGCACGGCATGAAATTCTATCTAGCGGAAACTGAGTCATAGAGCATAAATTTTAAAAAACGTACAATCTCTATGTGTTGAGAAACCCTCACCTGTTAATAATAAAAGTTCAAACCTTAAGAATCTTACAAACCTTCAAGAATCTTACAAACAAAACTTACTCAGTGCATTAAATTTTGTTTTCATGCTATCAATTGTCTTGTGGAAGATGAGATCACAGAACAATACTGCTCTACTAAAGTACTATCTAAAGAATTTCCTTCTCTCTCAGAACAAATCAGGCACAATGTCAGCAACACTCACACACTCAAGGCAAAGTTATGCTGAACGACAGACTTTAAAAATTTGTTTGTGATCTTGAGACTTCTACCGGGTAATTCATTTTTGGCGTCAGAAAGAAAATGACTTTTAAATGTAACAGGAAGATCATTTATTACTTATGGGGTAGAAGGGCAGAATTTCAAGGAGTCAAGCGGAAGGGCAGGATAAAGAATGTTGAAATGGAAGAAAATCTGAGGGTTAAATGACGAAAAGTGCAATCATTCTTTAACCCTCTTGCATTTAACCCACTTTAACCCTCCAGCAGCCCAAACCGGCCAGCTGGAAGGTGCCTCTGTGTACTCAAGTCGCCCCAAACCACCCGTAGCTTGCTCCCAGTTTGAGACCCCCTCTGAATGCCATTTCAATCTTGCACAAAGTTCTGGCAAAGTGCACACACTGTGAAGAAACTTTTCATTTACAAGGACACAATGGTTTACAACTGTATGGTGCTCTGTGTGCTTCAAAAGACAGATTTTCCCAAAAATGTGTGAAAGAATCTGAATACTAGAAGTAGATTTTTTTGTTTTCTGCAACAAATGTGAATGCAACTGCAAGACGGTTATGAAGGTGCTAGTTATTTTTAAAACAAACAGAATACAGGAGGCCAGGAAGTACAGTGGGACCTCCCTTATACGACCTCCCATTATAGGACTCCCTCCCACAAAAGACCTACTTCTCTGAGATATTGTTCTTCTTTGTAAGTATTAAAATTACCTCCCTTATAAAACCCCTCCCTTATAAGACCTCATTTTGGACCATTTTTGAAGGTCTTATAAGGGAGGTTCCACTGTATCTCTCTTTGCTTTTCAGTTGTATCCTAGGGCAATGGTAGCACATTCTGGCATTCGCCCCTAAAAGTTATGTCCCAAAATGAATGGCGTGCGAAACTAAAGCCCTTCTACGTACCTGACAGACAGAGTGAAGTCTCCCTCAGTGCTGGTGCTGGGTCTGGCCAGGAAACTGCCGTCTGTTCCCCTCTCCATCAGCAGCCGCTCTGCATCCAACCCCGTGATGTTGGGGTGGAACCACCTGGAAGAAGTCATACAAAACATCACTGTTATTAACACAAAAGTCTGTTGTTCAAATAGTTCCCCTAGGCCCTGTCTCCATCAGCAGCCGCTCTGCATCCAACCCCGTGATGTTGAGGTGGAACCACCTGGAAGAAGTTACACAAAACATCACTGTTATTAACACAAAAGTCTGTTGTTCAAATAGTTCCCCTAGGACCTGTCTCCATCAGCAGCCGCTCTGCATCCAACCCCGTGATGTTGAGGTGGAACCACCTGGAAGAAGTTACACAAAACATCACTGTTATTAACACAAAAGTCTGTTGTTCAAATAGTTCCCCTAGGCCCTGTCTCCATCAGCAGCCGCTCTGCATCCAACCCCGTGATGTTGAGGTGGAACCACCTGGAATAAGTTACACAAAACATCACTGTTATTAACACAAAAGTCTGTTGTTCAAATAGTTCCCCTAGGCCCTGTCTCCATCAGCAGCCGCTCTGCATCCAACCCCGTGATGTTGAGGTGGAACCACCTGGAAGAAGTTACACAAAACATCACTGTTATTAACACAAAAGTCTGTTGTTCAAATAGTTCCCCTAGGACCTGTCTCCATCAGCAGCCGCTCTGCATCCAACCCCGTGATGTTGGGGTGGAACCACCTGGAATAAGTTACACAAAACATCACTGTTATTAACACAAAAGTCTGTAGTTCAAATAGTTCCCCTAGGCCCTGTCTCCATCAGCAGCCACTCCCATCCAACCCCGTGATGTTGGGGTGGAACCACCTGGAAGAAGTCAGACAAAACATCACCGTTATTAACACAAAAGTCTGTTGTTCAAATAGTTCCTCTAGGCCGTCTCCATCAGCAGTCGCTCTGCATCCAACCCTGTGATGTTGGGGTGGAACCACCTGGAAGAAGTCATGAATACAAAACATCACTGTTATTAACACAAAAGTCCGCTGTTCAAATACTGTAGTTCCCCTAGGCCCTCTCCATCAACAGCCGCTCTGCATCCAACCCCGTGATGTTGGGGTGGAACCACCTGGAAGAAGTCATACAAAACATCACTGTCATTAACACAAAAGTCTGTTGTTCAAATAGTTCCCCTAGGCCTGTCTCCATCAGCAGCCGCTCTGCATCCAACCCCGTGATGTTGGGGTGGAACCACCTGGAAGAAGTCATACAAAACATCACTGTTATTAACACAAAAGTCTGTTGTTCAAATAGTTCCCCTAGGACCTGTCTCCATCAGCAGCCGCTCTGCATTCAACCCCGTGATGTTGGGGTGGAACCACCTGATATAAAGAAGAGCACCGTTTTCATTGAATAAATTAACACAAAACTTTGTTCAACCAAAACTCTTATAAATGAAAACAAATCACTATTCACTTCCCTCTCCATGTTAGGGTGGAACCACCTGATTAAACAATAAAACTGTGTGTAAACAAAACTGTATCTATAAAACAAAACTGTGTCAAAACAGAACTTTTAATTTTATAAATATATTTATGCCTTTGTCTGTCCCCTCCTCCATCAACAGGGGAGGAGGAGGGGGGAGGGGGGTGGGCACCAACTCTGTTAAAACAAAATTCCTTACCTCATTTATGTTTTCATCTTCAAGTGTTTGTGTTTTGATGTTTTTTAGTTCAATTATTAAAACAAAATTCTGTGAAAAGAGAAAGCCTCTTTTGAAACAAATCTTCATTTTGTTCCCCTCTGTGCATTTGATAAAGAATGACACTGTCAACACAAAACCCGAACACTGTTCCAAATTCAACTTACCAAGAATATTGTTTCATGCTGACTGAATCTGATTTGCACTGAATCGTTATTGTTAGCAAAAATTATCAGCATGACTCCATGAGATTTTTATATTATTCAAATCTTGACACCATCTCTCTGATTCCTTAGTTTCTTTCCTTTAAAAAAAAAATTGGTTTAAATAAACGCAACAACAGTGGATGAAGAAAAATTGATCATGAAGAGAAGAAAAAGCAACACTATCTACATCCAAAATTAAGTAGGACTCAGAGATGATATTATAACAGGAGGGAAGTTTTTTGCACTTGGAATCCTGACTATGTGTGTGTGTGTGTATGCATGTGTGTGTGTGTGTGTGTGTGTGTGTGTGTGTGTGTGTGTGTGTGTGCGCGTGTGTGTGTGTGCGTGTGCGTGCGTGTGCGTGCGTGCGTGCGTGTGCGTGCATGCGTGCGTGCATGTGTGTGTGTGTGTGCGTGTGTGTGCGTGCATGCATGCGTTTTACTTCCCTGTTTTTGTCTTCTTCCAATATTATTTTTTTCCGTATTGTACAGTACTTTTGCTAATGCTATACATGTAGAAGGACTAGAACAAGTACTGTGTGCGTGCATGTGTTTTACTTCCCTGTTTTTGTCTTCTTCCAAGAATCTTTTCTTCTTTCATATTGTACAGTACTCTTGCTATACATGTAGAAGGACTTAAGAACAAATACTTTCTTTCAATCCATTTTTTGTTTCTCCATCACTGTATTTTCACAAAATAAAGCATTAAAAGAAAAGGAACTGAAATATTAATAAAACAAATAATAATTTAAAAAAAATATTTCAATCAATAAAACTAAGACTGTAAAACAAACTGTTGAAGACAAAATCTTACAGTTTTAATGAGAGAGAGGGGGGGGGGAGGGCAGGGAGAGAAAAAAAGAGAGAGTGAGACAGTGTATGTGTGTGTATGAGAGAGAGAGAGAGAGAGAGAGAGAGAGAGAGAGAGAGAGAGAGAGAGAGAGAGAGAGAGAGAGAGAGAGAGAGAGACAGAGAGAGAGACAGAGAGAGTGTGTGTGTGCATACATGCATGCATGTATGTGAGAAAGGAGCTGAGAGAAGAGAGAGAGAGAGAGAGAGAGAGAGAGAGAGAGAGAGAGAGAGAGAGAGAGAGAGAGAGAGAGAGAGAGAGAGAGAGAGAGAGAGAGAGAGAGAGAGAATACATTTAAGTGTGCATCTTTATATGTGTGTGCATGCGTGACCAGCGGGCATTGTGCATACATTATGGTCGGTTCACTTAAGATTCAAGATTCAAGTAGGTAAACTTTATTATCTCAGACAATGTCTGAGACATACATACATGTATAAATTAATTTCAGGTGCAACATTAATCATGAATTCAAAATATATCACAACACAATCAAGAAAGCACAAGAACACAGACACTTGGGATTAAATTAGGAACATATTTAACTTAACCCTTTCACCGCCAGCCATATTTCAGCCCAAAGTGTCCATTCAATTTACCTGGGTAAAGAACAAATTCCATCTGCAGTATTGGAGATTCTTCTGTGACATAATAAAATAAGGTCTATCCTAACTTCCCAAAACTAAGACAATAGGATAATAGACCCCAACTTGATGCCTTTTAATGACATAGGTGTTAAATCACTGTGGTGCTCAAATGTGACATTGGCGGTGAAAGGGTTAAAGAAAATTTGAGTTGTCGCTTGAGAGAAGTTTGCACTGTACATGTTTCAACCTTTTCTATTTGTTAGATACAGTGGAATCTCCCTTATAACTCCTTCAAAAATCATCCAAAATGAGGTCTTATAAGGGCGCGCTTAAGGTGATTTTAATACTTACAAAGAAGGGCAATGTCTCACGGAAGTAGGTCTTATAAGGGAGTCTTATAATGGGAAGTCTTATAAGGAAGGTTCCACTGTAAAAGAACATCTACATTCAATTCTAAATGTCTGGACTTGTCCAAATAACATGACAAATTATTTCTTCTCACATTCAGAGCCCACTGTACTGGGAGTATGGCTATTATAATTTGCTTGTTACCTTTTTTTTCTCTTAAATATTGTAAGGTAATGGCTAATATAAATGTGCTTATTACCTTTTCTTTTTTTTAAACTTTTTTTTCTTAAATATTGCAACTTAGTTATAAATAAACTTAGTTCAAGTTGTGGCCATTACATTCCTCATCTTTGGTGTGTCACTGTGTGTATTAGGTGGCAGTCAGCAGTTTGGGAGTGAGACTGACAGTGACACCTAAAATAAATTAATAGTTTACAGATCTATAGATCTACAAGTGTGTAGATTAGTCATCAAAAGAAACATGGTTTCACTTAATTGCATAGTGGGTCCGTCCGCCTGTGATGGATTTGTGGGTGGCAAGACATGCATCATGTCAAAGATATGACCAGTAAATGGGGATCACTTATTCAAGTTACTGCTGCCTTGTAGTTGTAATGAATCACTGACTGCTAAAATAGCTTCTTGGTTTTTTACCCCCTTCAGGACTTCACTGCCTTCTGAAGGTAAACTTCATGACTGGCCTGGGGCTGCCTAGAAAAAAAAAAAAACAAATAAGAAGTGCAACAACACTCACACTGTCAATGATTCAGTTTTGACAACATTACTGGTTGATCCGAGTTTATTTTTCACTTTGAGATCGTGGTTAATTGCATTAAAATCTGAATCACTGTTAATGAAAGCGTATTGGAGTATTTTCTGAGGCTTGTCTAGGGCTGATTTTTAAAAATACATTTTTAACATTAAAAATTAAGATAGAACTAGAAGTGCCAAACATCAATAAAACGAAAATTGGAACAGTGATGAAGAGATGTAACTCGAAAAAATTAATGTGGTTTGGATTGAAAAAACATGGATTTAGACAGGTTTTAGACTAAAAAATCGCGGTTCCGAGAATACTCGTAAGTAGGCCCTGATTGGCATTCTCCTGTTCCGAGTATACTCGTAATTCATCCGGAATGAGCTAAGTGTAGCCGTAAATCACTTGCAGTATCATGAACATCATACTTAAAATTAAAATAATTTAATAAATTGAAATGAAATCATACCCCCTTGAATGAATCATGTCCCCAAAGGCCAACCAATCCCTTTGGCTGCAGCACCAGAGCCGGTGCACGGGCCCCTCGTTTGAGAGTCATAGTCTTCCACGAAAGACTAAGCTACAGTTACCATGATATTCCAGTACTGTAGAATATCATGTATTAAGTACAGGGTATCCGGCTATAGTTTAGCCAACGGCCATTTACTGATTTAGCCAACAGACACTTTCTGACTTAGCCAATGGACATTATGATTTAGCCAATGGACACTTACTGACTTAGCCATAGGACATTTAACCAACATTTGCAGTCATGAGGGACACATACTGATTTAGCCGATATTAAAAAATATATATTATTATTACGTTAATGTAATGATCACAATCTAATGTCTCATATTCTAAAACTGGTATGCCAATCACGAATCAGTCGTTTCCGACCATGACTGCCAGATAGCAGAGGGGGCAGATCTAAATTTATACTATTCTGGCGGGCTGGGCGAGAATTTGTTTGTAGCGGAGATGCCTTGCCCAGGGTACATCCCCACTCTCTCAGCATTCCTGCCCACCGAAGATGATCCTGAAGGGATGATGTACATCCGTGGCAATACCCCTCCTGGTGCAGAAGGTCTGGTGGATTACTTCGACCAGACGTAGGTCATTGGTCCTTTCCGTCGTACTGGTGTTCCACGGGATGGTCCAGATGAAGCACCCATTCTCCGTATGAGGAGAGTTCCTCCTCGGTACCCACCCGCCCTTTGGAATGTTCACCAGGCCACTGAATGGTGAACCAAGATCAAATAACCAGTGCGGGGGCTGGAACAATGGCTTCAGTCATTTGGTTGGCTCCCAGCACCCATCCGTGTGGACTTTGACAGATGCCTTGAAGAAAGAAGATGCAATGACTTGCACTCACATCGCCAAAGATCTAAATGGTCAACCTACCAAGAAGAGGATCAGGCATGAATACTTCTTCTTCTTCTCATACGTAGGCGTGAATACAAGGACATACAGATCCGTCTACGTACACTGTGTGAAGATCGTGCAGCAGGCAGGAAGACCATTCATGAACTACTATGTGGAGTGGGTCATACCATACGCTGGAAGCCTGTGAACCGCGAGAATGACGATTGATTGTGTGTGTGTGTGTGTGTTAGTGTGTGTTTGTGTGTGTGTGTGTGCGTGTGCGTGCGTGTTCGTGATTATAATATAAATGTGCATGCATGTGTGCGTGCGTGTATTGTATGTGTGTGTGTGCTGCGGTGTGTGATGTGTATGTAACATCGTCCAATGAGTTCTAAGTTTATGTGTGTGGGTGTGCGCGTATGCGACTCAGTGTGTGTGTGTGTCACTGTGTGTGCGTGTGTCAAAGTCAAAGTCAAAAATACTTTATTATCATGTTACTATGTTAGGTGAAATTACAGCGTGGTCTCGTACAAGCACAATACAATCAAAGAAACACATTTGCAAGCATGAAAAATAGAAACAAAACTAAGGAAAAATGAATGACAAATCGTGCTTCGCAATGTTTTTTAAAACATAGGATCGATAGAAGCAACTATCAAAACATTAAGAACTGCCCTGTTTCCCACCATTTCTATTATCGCATTTATTTGTTCACCCCCACCCTACCCCAAACCCCCACCCTCTCCAAGTCACCCCAAGCTTTCACATATTTTTTGTTCCTTCCCGTTCCCAACATTTCATGCGCCTCCCTTTTCTCTCTCTCTCTCTCTCTCTCTCTCTCTCTCTCTCTCTCTCTCTCTCTCTCTCTCACACACACACATACACACATACATACACACAGACATACAGACATACAGACACACACACATGCACACACGCACGCACGTATGCACACTCACACACATAGACACACACATACACACACACACACTACTGTACAGATTGACCAAATATACCTCTAGGCCTAAGCTAATTAATACATAATTCCTTATTATTTGGTCTTAGCAGTGATCTTGTTCAGAAGTTCGACTGACTTAGGGACAAAACTAACTGAATTTCTAATTCGATGGGTTAGAGTCAAACTGGATTAACTTCAGATAGTCCATTTTTTTATTATTACAGAAACAAATGCGGAAAAAAATTACTCTTTGTTGTCCCAAATTTTCGTTTTCATATCTTAATAAATACAAAAGATTTACTGTTGTTCTCTTTTGACTCAAAAATAAATCAACATTTTTTTGTAGTCAAACAAGTTTAACTTCAGACGGTCTGCTTTTGACTCCAAAATCACAAGACATTTTAGCATTTTATTTTGAGTCAAACCGGGCTATCTTACAAATAAATGAGTTTGACTCAAAATATCACAAGACATTTTAGCATTCTAATTTTGAGTCAAACCAGGCTATGTTACAAATAAATGACTGACTCAAAATATTTGACTCGAAAAGTGGGCAACATTTTCAGTAAAAATCGGACAAAATATAAATAATCCTTTTTGATACAAAAATTATTGTTAATATCAGTACTTTTATTTTGAGTCAAATTCGGACATTTTACAGATAACCTGGTTGTTTCTTGTAACAAACCTGTGTTGATTTTGGAGTAAAAACCGGACAATTCATGTTTGTGTGTCCGCATGCGTACGTGTGCACGTGCGTTTATTGCATGTGTGCATGCGCTTCGGTGTGCGCGCGTGTACGTGTGTGTGAAATCTTGATTAGTCACAATGTTAGTCTCATAACCTCTATCACTCATACACAGACACACACACACACTCAGATGCACACACTCACATACACACACGCGCACACACATACACACACACGCTTGCGCGCGCGTGCACGCACGCACACTGGCAGGGTGGGTGGTGGGATTCGTGGAGCTGAAGACAAATGACGTAAGAATGTTAATTGAAGTCAGTAGGTCTTCCGCGATTGTCCGCCCTGTCATGTCTTTGAAGTGAACGTGACACGCCGTAACTGGGTAGGAATAGAAGAACGGACAGGATGATTTTTGTTTTTGACTGTTGTAACTTTGTATCACGCGCTTTAACGGGTGTCTTGGGAACAGTAAAAGGCTAACGGTATGGTTTTTGTTTGTTTTAAGAAATAAAAATATATCGTTATTTAGCTTTTTTCTGTTGGACACGCGAGTGTTTGTGTGTGATATGTCTTTGCGAGCATGCGTGCATGCATGCGTGTTCGCCTGAATGCATACATGCATGCGCATATGCGTGTTTATGTGCATGAGTGTTTGTTTGCGTGCGTGTGTGCATATTCGCGTGCGTGATTTCTTGCGTGCGCATGCGCGTATTTGTGCGTGCGTGTGTGTGCTTGTGCAGGTAGGAACTAGTCGCACACACACATATATACGCATGCACGCACTAATACGCGCATGCGCATGCAAGCAAGCATGCACGCGAATATGCACACACACACACGCACGTACACACACACACACACACACACACACAATCACACACACACACACACACACACACACACACAGAGGGGGGGATCGGTTGACAGGCTGGTAACAAAAGAAAAGAAGGAATGTGTATAAATTGCGGGACAGTTGGCCTACAATGAGTTTCTGAGCCTCCGCGTGGTGTCTTTAAAGTAGGCTTGACACGAGTTGACAATTTTACGATGAGCGAAATAAGAGTCAATTACGAGTGCAGGCAACAGAGCAGATAGCTTAATTTATTCTGTCTTAGCTCTTTTGCTGGCTTAACTTTAGTGGACAGAGGACCTCAACAAGGTATCAAAGGGTACCGCGCAGTGGCCTAGGAATGTCACACATCTCCGCTATCCGTATCAGTACTTGTTACTGAAGGCATGATCAAAGATAGGCCAAGCCATGTCAGTCGACGAAGAGAAAGAGAGAGAAGGGGGGGGGGGGGGGGGGGGGAGGGGGTGCGAGTTGTGCGAGTTGTAGTAGAAAAACTGAAATATTCTTTAAAATAAATGAATAGGCAGATAGATAGACAGATACATAAAATGTTATATAACACAAGAGGAAACACCTACTCTACCCCCCTCTAAAATCAATATTTTGGCTACGAGCATAGACTAAAATAATCATAAGTCCCTTACAAATATCGACAATTGTACAAAACTTTACAGGAATAATGTTTATTATGATCTTGTCATATACAAGAAATAAACAAGATACAATCCCTTGCCAGTTTTGAAATCAAAGGGAAATACATTATATCCCCCCCCCCCCCATCTAAAATCAATATTTTGACTACGTGCAGAGACTAAAATCATCATAAGTCCCTTAAAAGTATCAACAATTGCCTGAAACTTTGCAGGAATAATGTTTGTTGTGTTCTTGTCATATAAAGCAAATATACAAGACACAATCCCTTGCCATATTTTAACACAAGAGGAAACACCTACCCTACCCCCCTCTAAAATCAATATTTTGACTACGAGCAGAGACTAAAATCATCATAAGTCCCTTAAAAGTAACGACAATTGCCTGAAAATTTTGCAGGAATAATATTTAGTATGTTCTTGTCATATAGCACAAATAACAAGGTACAATCCCATGTCATGTTTCAAAACAAGAGGAGATCCTTACCCCACTCCCCTCTAAAATCAATATTTTGACTACGATCCGAGATTTTAAAAAATCATCATAAGTCCCTTAAAAGTAAAGACAATTGCCTGAAACTTTGCAGGGATAACGTTTATTATGTTGTTGTCAAATAAAGCAAATAAACAAGATACAATCCCTTGCCATATTTTAACACAAGAGGAAACACCTACTCTACCCCCCTCTAAAATCAATATTTTGGCTACGAGCATAGACTAAAATAATCATAAGTCCCTTACAAATATCGACAATTGTACGAAACTTTACAGGAATAATGTTTATTATGATCTTGTCATATACAAGAAATAAACAAGATACAATCCCTTGCCAGTTTTGAAATCAAAGGGAAATACATATCCACCCCCCCCCCCCCCTCTAAAATCAATATTTTGACTACGATCAGAGACTAAAATAACCATAAGTCCCTTAAAAGTAACGACAATTGCCTGAAACTTTGCAGGCATAACGTTCATTATGTTCTTGGCATATAAAGCAAATAAACAAGATACAATCCCTTGTCATTTTTTAACACAAGAGGAAACACCTAACCTACCCCCCTCTAAAATCGATATTTTGACTACGTGCATAGACTAAAATCCTCATAAGTCCCTTAAAAGTATCAACACTTGCCTGAAACTTTGCAGGAATAATGTTTGTTGTGTTCTTGTCATATAAAGCAAATATACAAGACACAATCCCTTGCTATATTTTAACACAAGAGGAAACACCTATCCTACCCCCCTCTAAAATCAATATTTTGACTACGAGCAGAGACTAAAATCATCATAAACGTACCGACAATTGCCTGAAGTTTTACAGGAATAATATTTAGTATGTTCTTGATATATAGCACAAATGAAAAAGGTATAATCCCATGCCATTTTGTAACACAAGAGGAAAAACCTACCCTACCCCCCTCTACAAACAATATTTTGACTACAAATTAGTACAATCAGAGACTAAAATCATCATAAGTCCCTTAAAAGTAACGACAAGTGCCTGAAACTTTGCAGGAATAATGGTTGTTATGTTCTTGTTATATAAAGCAAATAAACAAGATACAATCCCTTGCCATCTTTTAACACAAGAGGAAACACCTACCCTACACCCCTCTAAAATCAATATTTTGACTATGAGCAGAGACTAAAATCATCATAAGTCCCTTAAAAGTATCGACAATTGTTTGAAACCTTACAGGAATAATGTTTGTTATGTTCTTGTTATATGCAACAAAGAAACAAGATACAATCCCTTGCCATTTTTGAAAACAAAGGGAAATGCATGTCCCACCCCCCTCTAAAACCAATATTTTGACTATGACCAGAGACTAAAAGCATCATAAGTCCCTTAAAAGTACCGATAATTGCCTTAAACTTTGCAGGAATAATGTTTGTCATGTTCGTGTCATATAAATTAAATAAACAAGATACAATCCCTTGCCATAGTTTAACACAAGAGGAAACACTTACCCTACCCCCTTCTAAAATCAATATTTTGACTACGAGCAGAGACTAAAATCATCACAAGTCCCTTAAAATTAACAACAGTTCTCTGAAACTTTGCAGGAATAATGTTTATTATGTTCTTGTCATCTAAAGAAAACAAACAAGATACAATCCCATATCATGTTTAAACCCAAAAGAAAATACTTACCCCCCCCCCCCCATCTAAAATCAAAATTTGGATTATGGAAATAACTTACACCAACCCCATCTAAATCAATTTGGAAATACAATTATAGAGAGGCATTGTAACAAAAAGAATTCCTTATAAGTTATTAACTGGGCGTTCTATTAAAACATTCAGACAGTATGCGTGCGCACGCACAACAACAACAACAACACAACAACAACAACATACAGTATTTATACGGCGCTGAATCTTGATAGAAATCAAATCAAAGCGCACACACACGTTAGCATTCAAAGCGCATTCAAACAAAAACGCAATACAAAGCGAACACACACGGATAACATAAATGGAATATAGCAGAAACAGACCTAATGGCAAGAGAGAGAAGATAAAGAGAGAGGAGCTTTAATGACGGGGGAACAGGTGGGTTTTGAGGTTAGCTTTGAAAGCAGAGAGAGTCGGTCGCTGACGGAGGGAGAGAGGAAGTTTGTTCCAGGAGGTTGGTCCTGAGACAGCAAAAGAGCGCCGACCAACAGTTGAAAGCTTATACCTAGGGATCTGGAGAGATAGAGGGTCAGAAACTGAACGTAAAGTGCGAGCTGGCGTATAGATGGAAATATTGTCACACACGCACACATGCACAAAATGATTACAACCTGTCTACACATATAAAAACATGCAAACACCCCACCCCACCCACACACACACACAGACAGACACACACACACAATGGCTTGACACCCACACATGCAGGCACTGCATTTCAGCACAATATTAAAATTAATGTATGAATGTGACCAAACCACCACATGCACCGGCATATGCATTTCAGCACAATATTAAAATTAATGTACAGAATGTGACCAAACCACCACAGCCCACACCGTATTTTATATAAAATATATATATCTGATCTATATATAGGCTCATGAATCATTTTTGATGTAATCATTCAACCAAAATCAAACTTTTTCACTTATGAAAATGTCATGCTTTGTTGGAGCAGATATTACTTTATCCAAAATATATTATTTTAAATAATATTGCACTTTCTCTTAAAGGTTCTGACTTAGATGTAACACTTGACATCCGTCATACTAAGATTATGCTCAATAAAATCCTTATAGTCTGAAAGTTATCCAAAGCACCCCATTTCCCACAAAATGTTTAGAATCCTTGCAACATGTTAATTATCACCAAAAACAAGTGGGTTTATGGAGTCAAAAGGGCCACAATGCAGGCATTAGTTGGTCATGTTTGTCATACATTTTTCACACATTGTGTAATAAAACAAAAACAATGAAATGAATCAATTAATAGTTTTCAGTTAAGTTGAATTGTTTCAATACTTAAAGACAGAATGTGTATTTGATACAGGACCACAGACTAATACTATTAGTCTGTGCTATTAGTAATAGCAAACAATGAAAACAACTTAACCACAGCTAAGAGAAAATACTGTGACATAACACATCAGGTGGGGGACACCACATTATCACTATTTTAAAAGTTGTCCTGCCACTTTGCACATGTTTTGCCTAAAATAATATATCATGATTTGGCACATCTATACTATATAATAACATTTTTTGAATCAAACCCATTTATCTGAAAGTTATCCCGTTTTTACCCAAAAATACAGACCCTTGCAATACCAAAAAAAATGGAGTCAAAAGGGCCCAAGTTTTAGTTGGTCCAGTTTGACCAAAAATCATTTGAAAATGTTGAGGCCACCAATTTCATGTCAAAACGGACTATCTAACAATAATCATGTCAAATACTCCATTGTTTGTATTCTAAATAACTCCCGATTTTGCAATATCTTTGAGACCCCAATACACCACCACTCCAAAATTAATGTAATAGGGAAGCTTAGATTTTTTACAGGAATTATTCAAAGCTTTAGAAGCATTTTTCTCGAAACAGGCCTTTTCGAGTTAGTCTGTTTTGACTCCAAGCCATCGAATTGTTCTACAACGAATAGTGCAGAACCGTCTATCAGATGGCAATAGTGTGTGTGTGTGTGTGTGTGTGTGTTTTGCATGAATGTTGCGTTATTAGACATGTGATGTGTTGGGTTTTATGTTTTACAATAAATAACACTTTTATTAGCTTTATAACATATATATTTCATTCATACGCTGGAAGCCTGTGATCATCAGCTGTGATAAGTAGCTGTGGGCTATACATGTAATATTCATGTTTGTAAGTTTTAGAAAACA
Organism: Phymorhynchus buccinoides; assembly: GCA_017654935.2. Taxonomy (NCBI): domain Eukaryota; kingdom Metazoa; phylum Mollusca; class Gastropoda; order Neogastropoda; family Raphitomidae; genus Phymorhynchus; species Phymorhynchus buccinoides. Next base: position 38,512,448 of record CM065698.1, on the reverse strand, counting down.
GTGGAACCTCCCTTATAAGACCCCCATTACAAGACTCCCTCCCTTTTAAGACAGGTCTACTTCTCCACTTTGACATTGCCCTTCTTTCTAAGTATTAAAAATACTTCCCTTAATAAAATACAACTCCCTCCCATTTAAGACCTCATTTTGAATGATTTTTGAAGGTCGTATAAGGGAGGTTCCATTGTATGAGACATTAGTCATTACATTGGCCCTCATTGGGTTCATTACATTAACTTAATGTATTTTTTTCAATGTTGGCTAAATCAGTAGGTTAAAAATAATAAAATAAACTTAAATGTCCCCCCTGCAAATGTTGGCTAAATGGCCGTTGGATAAGCCGGCCTAAAGGTGTCAGTTGGCTAAATCAGTAAATGGCAGTTGGCTTCTTCTTCTTCTTGCGGTAGACAACCGCCATCATCTTTTTGATGGTTCTGTTGTGTGCAAAAACTGGGGACTTCGGTCATGTAGATAAGATTTCTGTACACAGTAATAATTTCCTTGGCCGCCCAGATGATCGGCTTGAATGGCTGGGGGGAAAAGATGGGACAAGTTGGAAGTAGGAGTGGGGAATACTGGAGGGAAATGAGTGGGGCAGGGTCAAAGAGGGAGGGATGGGGGGGAGGGGAGCTGTTTAGATCCGGGACTAAATGTCTCATTTACTATTGAATTGGCCCTTTCCTACAGCCTAATGTCAACCAGTGATAAAAGCCATTTGAGAAAGGGCCTATACAATAATACATACAAGTATACTAACTAGTAGTAGTACAAAGCATCAAATTCATAGGCCTAATCATCACATTTTTGGGAGGTTGCAAAATCAGTGTGTTTGTGAACAAATTAATGTTACGGTGTTCTAAAATAACAGAATCTCAATAATGAAACAATACGAGGCATATCTAAACTTGATACAAAAGAATAGATCTACAAAATAACATTTTAATGTAGACAACAACAACAAAACTGAAAAATTGATCTGAATGAACAGACGAAAATAGTCGTCGTCTGCTACAAGATCAACACAAATTGTGACAAAATCTATGGCCACCTACCTGCGACAAGACATCGTCTTCCAACGTGCCCGTTCGTACAATCAAAAGTGAGCAGAAGACGAAATGGGAACAAACTCAAGCTCAACAATAATCCAACTGATCAATCTTCCAGTTTCTTGTACAGAGTTCCTGGTTATCTTGCTGCAGATTTTTTTTCCTAAGGCATCGGGAAACGGAAGTAATATGTGTGTAACCTCGATTTGAATGTCGACATTTTGTGGACAACTCTTGAAAATGTCGAAAGGTGAGTAAATGACGAGTTTTTTCCCTTGCAAAGGAAACAACCCGCTGTATAATATACCTTGTAAACGCCCACCCCCTCTTTTGAGCAAAATTCGTGCTCAGGGGTATGTACCTTATGAATGCCAACACCCCCCGCTATGGAGCCTCATCGTTAAAAAAATCGGGACTTTCCTGGTGTTGCACTGCCTCCGGGCATTGCCTCCAGGATCGTTCCCACCATCTTTATATCTACTGATGTCCCACTGTTTCGGACCGGAGGACGTTAAACGGATTTTCATGCCTGTGGAGCAAGATTCGTACATAGCGGCATGTAGGCCTACCGTGCGCGAGCGAGCGCGTATGGTGTGTGTGTGTGTGTGTGTGTGTGTGTGTGTGTGTGTGTGTGTGTGTGTGTGTGTGTGTGTGTGTGTGTGTGTGTGTGTGTGTGTGTGTCAGTGTGTGTGTGTGTGTGTGTGTGTGTGTGTGTGTGTGTGTGTGTGTGTGTGTGTGTGTGTGTGTGTGTGTGTGTGTGTGTGTGTGTGTGTGTGCGTGCGTGTGCGTGCGTGCGCACGCGCGCGCACGCGTACGTGTGCATTTGTGTGTATGTTTGAAGCATTACAAGCCACAAGTCACAAGTCACAACATTTTATTGTCCTTGAAAGGATATACAGCTTGTGGTGGCACGTAAAAGTAAAACTGACATAAAACAAACCCCAACATATCACAGGTCTAACAACGCAGCATTCATGCAAAACACGTAAGCTCACGCACTCGACATGCAGTCATCCATGAACAAGATTTAAGATAATGATAATAATGAAATTATAATAATAATAATTAACATCATCATCAATTATAACAATAATAATCAAATAATAATATTCAGTAATAATAATAAAACTAAGAAAAGATAGTAAAGGGTTTTGAGCATGAATGCCCCTTTGAACACACGCGCGCGCACGCACACGCACGCACACACACACACACACGCACACGCACGCACGCACACACACACACACACACACACACACACACACACACACACACACACACACACACACACACACACACACACACACACAATCCCGCATATGGAGAGAGAGACAGAGAGAGAGAGAGAGAGAGAGAGAGAGAGAGAGAGAGAGAGAGAGAGAGAGAGAGAGAGAGAGAGAGAGAGAGAGAGAGAGAGAGGAGAGGGGAGAGAGAGAGAGAGAGAGAGAGAGAGAGAGAGAGAGAGAGAGAGAGAGAGAGAGAGAGAGAGAGAGAGAGAGAGAGACTCATGCTCACACATGTGAACACACACGTACACATACACACAGTCATACAAACACATTTCCCATATATGCAATGTACTTAGCGTTAAAAATAAGAAGACACACAAACGAAAATAACCACAGAACAAGATACTCCCCTATACAAGAAGTAGAAGAAGAAAAAGAAGAAGAAGTAGAAGAATAAACCATGAAGAGAAGAAGAAAAAGAAGAAGGGGAAGAATGCAACCATTAGATAAAATTATTTTCCATAAATGTAACATTGATAAAATGTCCTTAAATTTACTGTCACACTCATAAAATAACACTGATAAGAGAGAAAAACAACGAATTATTAATTTGTACAACACTTGTGAACCCCCCCATCCCCCTCCATACACTTAGTCACACGCACACACTCACACACAGACACACACACAGACACAGACACACACACACACACACACACACACACACACACACACACACACACACACACACACACACACACACACACACACACACACACACACACACACACACACACACACACACACACACGTGCGCACGCGTACTGACACGCGTACCACAGACATAAATTTAGAACACATTGGACCATGTTACATACACACACACACACACACACACACACACACACACACACACACACACACACACACACACA
>CM065698.1:38501738-38506738 GCA_017654935.2 Phymorhynchus buccinoides | reverse complement strand
TGCTAGATTTTGTGCCAGTTTAATATGTGGAGGAAGAGTATTCAAAAACTTTGTTACTCTGTTAGAAAATATAAAGAAACAAAAATCTAATATTAATTCGGCTATATTGGGTAAGTATGTTTAAATCATTGTTACGGGTTCTTGAGTCAGATAATTGTTAGCTGTTGTATGTGTTTATTAGGTCCCCACGAGGCTTTTATATTTCAGAGATGATCATTTAAACTTCCCGTGTCTTGTGTTCGTAGTCAAGATCACTAATGTGTTTAACTAATTGTGCTGTTCGTCTTTTGACCCTTTCTACTGCTCTTAGAATTAAAAGCGTTGTTATCAAATCAAATCAAATCACCTTTATTATCTCATAACAGAGAAATTGCAGCCAGGTGCACATAAGAAAAACAACAATAAACACATTTATCAACAACTATTAAAGAAAAACCAAGCAGCCAACCAGCCAACCCCAAAAAAGAAAATATCAAGAATAACAAGACAATCATATTAGGGAATAGGTATAGGTGCTCTCCCCTAGTTTTCGTCCCTTTCGACTAACACACAGAAACAGAAGCAGAAAGAAACTGATGGCATACCCGGTTCACTGCACACGGTGTCCTCCGCCTACCTAACTGGAATCTCAGACACCCAAAACACATTGGATAGAATGGATCGAATGGGACTCCGTTGTCAAGCTGCGTTGTTTATTTATTATGTGTTGGCATGCCTGATACAGACTTTCTCTCTAGCGGCATGAGTGTATGCAGACAGATGTGTATGCACGCGCATTTAAGCCTTTTCTGCGCGTGGAGATCAACTAAACATGTAAAGGTGGGTTGCAACCTATTTTGTTATGTCTCGATTATGTGTTTCGATCATTATATACTTGAACCATGATACCATAATATAATAATAGTGCTGTGTTGCAATGTAGTATGTTGCAAACAGGGACTAGTTTTTCTTCTCTTTCGTTTTATATAGCCTAGAAGTAACAAGTAAACGGTAAGTAAATGGTAAATGACTTTATCCCCACAAAACGCAAGCCAAGGCAAGGCAAGGCAAATGTTTTATTTCATACCCACTTGTGGCACAGAAATATAAAACAAAGTACACACATAGTTAAACAATCGAACATCAAAACAGAGTGATGTATATACTATGAAAAACGACAAGTAGATATCTAAGACAAATATACCTATACCATATTACAAAAAACAAAACATGTGACGTTTTCTCCATACAAATCATCGAAAAGAACTGTTTATAACTGTAACAAAGTGCTTAAGTTTAATCAAAAGTTTCTTATTTTTCGAGGAAAACAAAGCATTCAATTTATACGCATTTGGTCGCACAAAAAAGTACTGTGGAAGATATCTATTTCTGTCAGTATTAAAGAAGGGACAGACAAACAAATAATGGAACTCATCTGCCACATCATGTAAGCTTACGTTACACTTTTCGCAATTTCTTTCACTTCTGGGTATATTATCGTAGCGCAATTTATTTACTGGCAAGTTATTATTAGTTGTTCTAAATTTTAGAACGGTAAACACATAATTCTGTGGAAGTACTAAGTAGTAGGGATCAACACCAAACGATGGTTTAAACATTCTATAGTTCATATATAATTCATCATTATCAACATGCATGTACCAGGTTTGTAAGAAGCTATCTTTAAGACATCTCTTCACTTTCTCTTTGAACTATAATGGATGTAGGCCTACATCAAGCAAATTTTGATTCAACCCAAAACTACGTAAACCAATTTCGTTTAATAACGTATGAATGTATTTGATATATTTATTTTCGCGTACATTTAATTCATACATTCTCAAAAGGGTTTTATACCCAATATATGATAGCTTTTCACGTGCACTGTGATGATGTGTCACTAGGTTAAACCAAAATGATAACATTCTGGATTTAACACTGAGTGACTGATACGGGATATTTTCCTGTCTCTCCAAATATCATGAAAGAAGGCCTATGTTTGATAGAAGGCCTATGTTTGATTTCTATTAGAGGTTTGGATTGTAATCTCTCTCTCTCTCTCTCTCTCTCTCTCTCTCTCTCTCTCTCTCTCTCTCTCTCTCTCTCTCTCTCTCTCTCTCTCTCTCGATATTTATGTCCTGTCTCTCATTATAAAAATTTTTTGGATAACATGTTAGTGCTAAGTGAAAGAATATTCACTTTTGTCCTGTTTTCATTTATTACATTATGTGTGTATATGCGCACCCTCATTATAGGCCGGAGGTCTGACATTAGAGGTTTGAGATTGTAATCTCTCTCTTCTCTCTCTCTCTCTCTCTCTCTCTCTCTCTCTCTCTCTCTCTCTCTCTCTCTCTCTCTCTCTCTCTCTCTCTCTCTCTCTCTCTCTCTCTCTCTCTCTCTCTCTCTCTCTCTCTCTCTCTCTCTCTCTCTCTCTCTCTCTCTCTCTCTCTCACACACCAGGTGTGCGCGCGCGGCGTTCAATTTGGTATGATTATTTTTGTTGGAGACGCGAAACGTGCACTGAACCGCGCTGCCCGTACAAAGAAAGAACCCGACGACGAGCCAACCGTGAAAAGAGGGGGAAATATAGCAAAACGTTAGACGAAAAAAGGTCGGCTTACAGAACAAATATACGAGATGCTCTTTTAGACAGCAAGAGAGATAGCTCTAAATTTTGGTCAACCGTTCGTAAAGCAAGAAACAGGCCCAGAAACATCGCCCCTATTCCAATCACTTCTTGGCAAAGACACTTTGAAAACATCTTAGGACAAACAGACACAATTAACAATGACACCGACCTACATAATATCAACAATGTAGACACGCCCACAAACGATGATGATCCCGTTCACATACCAGAGTTAGACGGACCCATATCAGAAGAAGAGGTTAGAAAAGACATTAGAAAATTAAAATCAGGTAAATCTTCAGGCCCAGATGAAGTTTCTTACGAATTTTTAAAAGCGTCAATAAACCAGATTAGAAATACTCCTTTCTTAGTTAAATTGTTTAATAAAATATATCATAACGGTTATTACCCCACAGACTGGACACGATCAGTTATTGACCCCTTGTTAAAGAAAGGTGATGTAAATAACCCAGAAAACTATCGTGGAATTTCTCTGTTAAGCTGCACTAGTAAAGTATTCACCACTATAGGGCCTACTTAACAATCGTCTCTATATTTGGGTTGAACGAGAAGATAAAATATGCGAAGAACAAGCTGGCTTTCGGAAATCTTACTTCACTATCTTACCACATCTTCGCTTTAATAACAACGATAAGCAATAGTATGAATGATAAACGAAAAGGAACATTTTATGTCGCTTTTATCGATTATATGAAAGCCTTTGATAGCGTAAATAGAGTCTTTGGAATGTACTTAGACAAGTCAAAACATTCTAGTCGCTCCCTTTTGGCCGGCTCAGCCGTGGTTTCCAGAGCAAGCAATATATAAATAAATAGACGACAAAAATATATTATACACTCACGCACGCGCGCGCGCACGCACACACGCACGCACTAAGCACAGACGCACGCACGCACAGAACAGATACACACACACACACACACACACACACACACACACACACACACACACACACACGAACGCACACACACGTACACACACACACACACACACACACACACGCACACGCACGCACACGCGCACACACACACACACGCACACGCACGCACACGCACACGCACACGCACACACACACACACACACACACACACACACACACACACACACACACACACACACACGCACACACACACACATCGCGGATGGAAGGGGCACAGTACTTTGAAAAGAAATATAGCAGGCTATGATTTGAAAAGAGTAGTTTTGATAGAAGACTTAAATGAAGAAAGGGAGTTGGCAGAACGGAGAGGTAAAGGGAGTCTATTCCAAGTGGAAGGGGCCTGGAAAGAGAAGGAGCGTCCCCAAGGGTCTTGGTGCGGTAACGAGGGATCTGGAGGAGAGAAGTGTCAGAAGAGGAGCGTAACTGTCTAAGAGGTGTGTAAAGGTTCAGAAGATCAGCGAGATAAGAAGGAGCCAGACCATTCAGGGATTTGAAACAGAGCAGAGAGAGCTTGTATTCAATACGCCTTCCGACAGGAAGCCAGTGAAGAGATTCAAGCATTGGGGTAGAGTGAGAGAATTTGGAACACCTCAGTACAAGGCGAGCACCATTGTTCTGAATTTTCTGCAATTTAGCGAGGAGATTTTGTGGGCAACCAGCAAGAAGGGAATTGCAGTAGTCTAAGCGAGAGAGAACAAAGGCAGAGATAAGAGTTTTGGTGGCGTCTTCAGAGAGAAGATGACGAACAGAAGCAATGTGACGGAGTTCCAGATAGCAAGCACGACAGACAGAGGAAACTTGAGTTTGAAAAGAAAGTGTTTGGTCCAGTGTGAAGCCAAGATTGCGAACGCTTACAGAAGTCTGAATGAGAGAGTTCTCTAGTTGGATAGAAGTAGGGAGCGAGTTTGTAGACAAAAGTCTCTTGGGGACAATGAAAATAATTTCAGTCTTGTCGTTGTTAAGTTGGAGTTAGTTGTCAGTCATCCAAACCTTGATGTCAGAAATGCATGATTGAGTTCGTTCAATGATAGAAGGAAGCTGAGAAATATCATCAGACCTGTAAACCTGGTTGTCATCAGAAAAGCAGTGGTGGGAGATGCCATAGTGAGTAGCAATGTTAGAAATAGGTTGTGTGTAAAGCACGAAGAGAATGGGGCCCAGAACAGAACCCTGGGGAACTCCATACTCCAGACCAGCTGAGTGAGAAGAGAAGCCGTTAACAGAGACAACCTGAGTACGACCACAAAGGTATGAACGGAACCATGAAAGAGCTTTATCGGAGATACCAAAGGTAAGTTGCAGTCGAGATAGAAGGGTACAGTGATCTATAGTGTCAAAGGCAGAGGAGAGGTCTAACAGGGACAGCAGAGAAACCGTACCATCATCAAGAGCAGAAAGAAGATAGTTAATATCTTCAGAAGAGCAGTATAA
>CM065698.1:38446738-38494238 GCA_017654935.2 Phymorhynchus buccinoides | reverse complement strand
CTCCATTATCTCATCACCTTCTTGTGCTGGGTATAATTAGTTGTAAACTAGTTGCCAGTGAATCTTATTGCTTATCCACTTTTTATTTTTTCTGTGATCATTTTCAATTTGTGTTGTGTATGTATGAATGATTCATGTTTGCTATGACCTCTACTTTAGATACATGGTCCTCACAGGGGGGACTCCGTATTGGATACCTAAATATTAATAGCGCCAGAAATAAGACCGATGAAATAGCTACAGTATTACATAACAACGGTAATCATTTTCACTTATTGTGTATAGCTGAGTCCTGGTTAACTGATGGATGCACAATAGCTGATTCCCATATGTCGATGCCTAACTATGACATGATTCGTTGAGATCCCATGGCACCCCGTTCAACTGGCTTACTTTTATACTGCACCCGTTCCATAATGCTCAAAAGAAAACCTCACCTAGAAAATCGCAGCATAGAAAGCATTTGGGTTGAAATAAGTCTAAAGCATTATAAACCGATCCTGGTAGGGTTTCTCTATAGAAACCCTGCCGGAAAAACTGACTGGTATGACAGATTCAATTCAATGATGGATGCTGCATCCTTGAATCGAAAGAAATATTCCTTTTTGGTGATTTCAATATTGATCTAACACTGTCCGGGACTAAATGGAAACAAAGTGTACACTGTATGGACTAGAACAATTAATTAACATTCCAACTCGTATCACCGATCATTCAAAAACTGTAATCGACCACATTTATGTCACCTGTAAAGCCAATATTATAGAAACGTCCTCTGTACAAACCTGTTGTAGTGTTTGCATAACATGGATGAAAAAATGGCGTTAAACGTATGTTTCGTCGTCCGTTTCGTATCGTAATAATTCAGGCGTAACAATTCCTAAGTCTGGCTATTAAGAAATATTTTACAGGTGCTTTAGGAATTTTGATCAAAATTCTTTTCTACTTGATTTACTTAACTCGGATTTAGATTATGTATATCAAATTAGAGACCCTGACGAAGCAGTTGATTTTTGGATTAATAAATTTCAAGAAATATATGACCGACATGCCCCCTTAGTTAAAAAGAGAGTTAAACACACCAGAACCCCCCCCCCCCCCCCCCCCCCCCCCCCCCCACCCCCTCCCTTGGATATCTAGTGATATTGACAATGAAGGGTATATAAGAGACAACTTACTAAATTCAAAAGACAAACAGGCATTCAATAAACAAAGGAACAAAGTAAATTCAATGAAGCGAAGAGCAATGGAACATTATTTTCAAGATTTAGTAACTTCATCTCAGAATCAAAAAACAATCTGGAAAGCTATTAATCTTTTGACTAATAAAAACTATTATAATGCAGCCCAAAATTCTATAAAAGAACTATCTCCAGATGACTTAAACTCTCATTTTGCATATGTTGCTGAGAAGTTAATAGCCAACGACAAAACTCATGAAAATGATCTACAACTTTTAAGTGATTACTGTTGTTTAAAAAATATTTCATCGCCTTTTGCCATACCGCCTATAACTGTAAATGAAACATTGAACTACTTATTACTTTTGAAACAATCAGGATCAAGAGACTTAAATGGAATTGACGGAAAGATTTTAAAACTAGCTGCGCCTGCTATTGCTGACACTCTCACTTATTTCTATAATCTTTGCATTGATAAGGCACAATTTCCTGTAAAATATAAACAAGGTAAAGTTATTCCGCTATGCAAATCAGGTGATCGTGCCAGTCCGTCAAATTATCGCCCTATATCTGTACTTTCACTGCTGTCAAAGCCACTAGAAAAACATGTTCAGTTCCATTTACGTAACCACTTGAATCGATATGAACTACTGCATGAAAATCAGGCAGGTTTTCGTGAAAACCAGTCGTGCCATACATCCCTCACACAGCTGGTTGATAAATGCGTTTCTAATATAAATAACAATGCTTTCACAGGAATTTTTTTCATTGATTTTGCCAAGGCGTTCGATGTTATCAATCACGCCCTTTTAATAAGAAAACTCAAGCAGTACAAAATGTCCGATTATGCCATAACATTTATTACCTCTTTTCTTAACGACCGTCAACAACTTGTTGAAATCGAATTACAGAGATCCACACTACTCCCAGTTAAATGTGGTGTTCCTCAAGGCTCAATATTAGGACCCATCTTATTTTCTCTTTATATCAACGACCTACCGCTATATTTAAATTGTTCATCCTAATAGTAATCCTAATGAATTGGTAAATGATCTACAAAAAATATACAAAACTTAACAAATTGGACTGAAATTAACCATATGTCCCTAAATGCTACAAAAACAAAATGCATGTATGTTGCTACACGACAAAAAAACAAAAAATGATCATTCCATTCCCACCGTTGTACATTCAGGGTCAAAAGATAGAAGAAGTAACTTCGCATAACGTCTTAGGTGTTATTGTCGATAACGATTTATTATGGTCTGAACATATATCTAATCTTGGCAAACGCATTTCAAAAAGGATATACCAACTTGCAAAAATAAAAAAACCTTTTAAAATCTGAACTCTCGAAAAACATTCTTTCATGCGCACATCTTATCTCTTATAAATTACGCATCAACTCTTTGGGATAACAACAGTGAAACAAATCTGAAACAGATAAGTCGTTTACACAAACGAGCCATAAAAATAATTATTTTAAAGTCAAACTCCCTCACAAACAGTGATTACAATTATCTTAAATATTCTACCACTAAAGGACTGACTGTTATTCAACAAGTGTCCATGCATGTACGGCGTTGTGAGTGGAGTAGCTCCTAAACAAATCACTCAACGTTTCATTATCAACGAATATAGACATACACACAAACTTTCTTTTCCCAGACCCCGTAATAATTTTAAAAAATCTGGTTTTGTATACTCGGGGGTATGGCCTGGAACAATCTATCTTCTCCTTTCAAATCATGCTCCTCGAGGCAAGCCTTTATGAAAGCATTTAAAGCTAAAATGTTGGACGCTCTATGAAAGCATCTCTGTAACTTTAGAAATGAGCGTCTAACGTGGCATAACACTTCCGTATTGATGTTACTTGAATCATGTGATGTGTGTGTGTTTTCTTTACTTGTTTGCTTGTCTGAATCTCACATTCTCATTCATGCTCTTTTGTTTAAACTTCAGCTCTCCTCATTGTTTGCCCCCCTCCCCCCCCCCCCCCTCTCTCTCCTCCTCCTCCTTCTTGTTCTTCTTCACCTCCTTCTCCTTCTTTTGGTTCTTCTTCTCTAATTGCATAAATAAATTTATTAATCGTATTATTTTTGATTTTATGTAAATGGCTTCATATTTTGTCCAATTAAGAATTGTATGTTTTCATGTGATGCTTTGTAAAACGAATGTTTTTGTCCTGTGCACTCTTTTTTGTGTGCACTCTCATTTGTCCTTCATTCTTTGTTGTTATTGTGTTCTCTTGAGTACAGGATGTAAAAAAGCTGTTATGTTTATTCCTTTTATCCTCAATAAAGATCATTTTGACTTGACTTGACTTGACTTGACTTCACACACACACACACACACACACACACACACACACACACACACACACACACACACACACACACATACTTATTTACGCACAAGCATGCACGCACGCACAAATACTCACACACACAAACACACTTACGTGCACACACACACACACACTCACACACTTATATACGCACAAGCACACACAAGCACACGCACACGCACACACACACACACACACGCACACACGCGCACACACACACACACACACACACACACACACGCACACACACACACACACACACACACACACACACACACACACACACACACACACACACACACACACACACACACACACACACACACACACACACACACACACACACACACACGCGCACACACGCACACACACACACACACGCACACACACACACGAGCCTCAAAGAAGTAAAGAACTTTTTGAAATATCGGGGGTTGACTGTGTCTCTATTGGGTCAATATAACTGCTTCTACCAAGTTTGTATTATTGTCAGTAACTTGTTGTGAACAAAAATGCAACAGATACATTCTAACTGCATTGTTTGTATTAATATTTGCATCTGTTCCTACTTGAGATGCCACAAAAACTCTATTTATTTTTCAGTTTAGCTTTTCAGATAGCACCCCTCCCCCCCCCCCCCCCCCTCCGCCAACAGATTTTGTTAATATATTAATGTCCAATTCATTTTACACAACAGCTTTGGAAATTTGTTATTATGGCTATTAGGCCTACGTTCTCATATTTCTCAACCCAACCATCTGTAGAGTACACTGGCCCTGAACCCAACTGCTGGCCTACCCGGTTCACTGCACACGGTGTCCCCCACCCTACTACCTGTAATCAGACACCCGAAACACACTGGGTAGAATGGACCGAATGGCACTCCGTTGTCAAGCTGTGTAGTTTATATGTGTTGGCCTGCCTGGAATTGCTTCTATGAATTGCTTCTGTGCACGCGCATTTAAGCCTAGTTCTGCGCGTGGTGATCAACTAAACATGTAAAGGTGGGTTTCAACCTACTATATTATGGCTCGATTATGTGTTTTGATCATTATATACTTGAACTATGATACCATAAATATATAACAGTGCTGTGTTGCAATGTAGTATGCTAAGTGTAAACAGGGACTAGTTTTTCTTCTCTTTTCTTTCACCGCCTATGTCGCATTTATGCACCATGTCACTAAAAGGCATCAAATCAGGGCCTGTTATCCGAAGACCTTATTTTCTCTCTCTCTTTTGGGAGGTAAGGATAGGCTCTAATGTTATACTCTGTCACAAAGGAATTCTCCAATCATTGGAAATAATCTGTTTCTCTACCCAGTTAAGCTTAATGGTTTTTTTTTGGCTAAAAGGCAAATGGCTGGCGGCGAAAGGGTTAACAAGTAAGTGATGACTGACTTTATCCCCACTAAACGCATCTACTTAATAGGACTATGTTTGACTTTTTCATTAGAGGTTTGGATTGCAATCAAAGAACATAATACATTCTATCACTCACGAAGTAAATGCTCTCTCTCTCTCTCTCTCTCTATGTCTCTCTCTCTCTCTCTCTCTCTCTCTCAATCTCTCTCATCTCATTCTATCACTCACTCTCTCTCTCTCTCTCTCTCTCTCTCTCTCTCTCTCTCTCTCTCTCTCTCTCTCTCTCTCTCTCTCTCTCTCTCTCTCTCTCTCTCTCTCTCTCTCTCTCTCTCTCTCTCTCTCTCTCTCTCTCTCTCTCTCTCTCTCTCTCTCTCTCTCTCTCTCTCTCTCTCTCTCTCTCTCTCTCTCTCTCTCTCTCTCTCCTCTCTCTCTCTCTCTCTCTCACTCTCTCTGTGTGCCCAGATTATAGCTATGAATCTCTCTGTGTCTGTTTCGGTCTATCTGCATGCCTCTCTTTCTACATATCTGTCTGTCTGTCTGTCTGTCTCTCTCTCTCTCTCTCTCTCTCTCTCTCTCTCTCTCTCTCTCTCTCTCTCTCTCTCTCTCTCTCTCTCTCTCTCTCTCTCTCTCTCTCTCTCTCTCTCTCTCTCTCTCTCTCTCTCTCTCTCTCTCTCTCTCCCTCCTCCGCCACTCTTCACTGGTACATGGTTCACATTACTCTCTTGCATATTGTATCTTTAATTTTTCATAACCCTAAACTGATAGACTCGTTTGTTCATAGATATATTGATTTTCGCAGAGACAGGCTACTGATCCGTTTGCTGTGCTATCGTACAGATATATGTACGATCATTTTTATGTGTGCACAAGTGTGTGTGTGTGCGTGCGTGCGCGCGTGTGTATGTGTATGTGTGTGTGTGTGCGTGTGCGTGCGTGTGTGTGTATTTGTGTGCATGTGTGAGTGTGTGTGTAGTTCAAGCTTTTTTGGATGTGTGTATATGTGTAAGAGAGAGAGAGAGAGAGAGGAGAGAGAGAGAGAGAGAGAGAGAGAGAGAGAGAGAGAGAGAGAGAGAGAGAGAGAGAGAGAGAGAGAGAGAGAGAGACTGACAGACAGGCAGAGACAAAGACGGGAAGAGAGAGAAAAAGAAAGAAAACAAAAAGAGAGAAAGAGGGCTGTGGATATATGAGAAGCTTCTTTATGAAAGGCCAAACGGGTCTGGTCACAGCTTACAAATCAAATAAAATATATTGAATTTTCATCGGAAACGTATGTTTACAGAGTAATGATAACGAAATAGGCCTAATACAAAACATCGTAGGACCTACGCATTTGACAGTTAGACCTACACAATATGTCTGTGACTATGTGTAGGCTTATTGTCGGTTTTTTCATGCAGAATGTGTAGACCCAAGGTACTGTGCACCGACAAATCTACACTAGCTGGTCCTGTTGTATTTGACAGAGTGACCATAGGGTAAAAAATAAAGTATTCAACTGGTCCTGTGCCAAACTCCGGTAGAACCACACCACTGTATTGTTTCACATTGATTCTCTCTGGTAGAACTAACAAGGCCAAACAGGGTGAACACACACGCACGGTCGCATGCATGCATAAATGCACGCAAACACATACACGCATGTACACACACACACACATGCACAGACACAGACGCACAGACACACACACACACACACACACACACACGTATACGCGCGCGCGCACGCACGCGCTTGCATACACACAGACACACGCAGACACACACGCACCTCGCACTTAGACACACACGCACCTCGCACGTTCTTATTTACGCATCTCCCCCCCCTCCACTAAATTTGTGTGTGTGTGTGTGTGTATTTTTAAGAAAACGTTTTTTTTTTCTTTTCTCTTTTTGGTCGTTGTTGACGCTTTATTATTATTATTATTATTATTATTATTATTATTATTATTATTATTATTATTATTATTATTATCTCTCTGTTTCAGCCGATCACAAAGAAAGGAAGGGAACACAAGCTAACAACAGGCTCAAGGCTTGAGGCGTGAACACCGAACAACCCGAGGATCGAACCATGAACCAAGTGGCACCGGGCGGCGGCTCGGAGGGGCAGGGCACGGGGTTTACGTACAGTGACCCCTCCCAGCAGACCATCCCCCCTCCTGCTTACACTGATCCCGCGGCACCCCCCATCGCCCAGCCCGCCCCTGTGGGAAATGTGGCCTTTGTTCCTGGTAAGTCCAGGTGGCTTTTTGTTTCCCACCTCGTGCAATAAATAAGCTTAAAACATAGGCTACGAGACTCTGAAAATAAGTGACTTATCTTTACTTTTATGTCATATATTCATACATTGTGGCGGTACCATAGCCGATGAGGTTTAACCGAAGCGTGGTTACTGCTACACTTATCTGTATTGTTAAAAATTCGGGACTTTACTGGTGTTGCACTGCCTTCGGGCATTGCCTCCAGTATCGTTCCCACCATCTTTGTATCTACAAATGTCCCATATGTGTCTGTTCTAGACCGAGAGGACGTAAAACACAATCTTTCACTCTGAAAATGAAATATTAGCTCTCGTGTATGGAATCCTGTACTGAAATATTAGCCTCCTAAGCTCAAGTATTAGTCCTTACCCCTATACCAAACAAAATCATCTCTTCTTCTTCTTCTGCGTTCCCAGGCCATATGGCCATACTGGATAAGGTACGTATGTGTCCGGTTTTCAGTTTTCACTGGTCTCCCCGCTGCGTACAGCCGACACATTCATATTTCGGAGGAGATATTTAGCCCTCATTAGGAGTGAGGGAACACATTTCAGCATAGGAGTGAGAGCACATATTTCGGCATATTAGCCCCCATTCCTATGCTGGAATATTAGCCCTTATCCCTACGCTGAAATATTTAGGTCATTCCTTAATGCTGGAATATTAGCCCTTACCCTATGCTGAAATATGTGCCCTCACTCCTATACTGAAACGTGTTCCCTAATCCCTATGCTAGAATATTAGCCCTTACCCCTATGCTGAAATATTTAGGTCATTCCTTAATGCTGGAATATTAGCCATTACCCTATACTGAAATATGTGCCCTCTCACTCCTATACTGAAACGTGTTCCCTATGCTGAAATATTTAGGTCATTCCTTAATGCTGGAATATTAGCCATTACCCTATACTGAAATATGTGCCCTCTCACTCCTATACTGAAACGTGTTCCCTATGCTGAAATATTTAGGTCATTCCTTAATGCTGGAGTATTAGTCCTTACCCTATACTGAAATATGTGCCCTCTCACTCCTATACTGAAACGTGTTCCCTATGCTGAAATATTTAGGTCATTCCTTAATGCTGGAGTATTAGTCCTTACCCCTATGCTGAAATATTTAGCCCTTGCTCCTATACTAACATTATTATTAGCTCTTTTTCTCAGACGGCTTTTATCATTGGTGGACATAAGGGTCAAGAAGTGCGGACCAACAGTAAATTGAGAGTGAGACCCGTACGATATAGTTTTTATTGTTGTACATCGTTGGAAAATACATACAATACAACACAACACAGCACAATGCAATACAATCTTTTAAAGACCAAAACGCATATCCCTTATTCTGTCCTAAGCTGTCCACTATCGCCATGCTCAGGAAAACCTCTTTCATCCTCAACTGAAACAGGCCAACCTATGGACCAGGCACAGATGCAGCAGCAGCTGCAGCAGATGCAGTTCCAGATGCTGCAGATGCAGATGCAGATGCAGACGGACCCGACGACGATGCAGCAGCTGCAACAGCTGCAGTTGCAGATGCTGCAGGCGGGGATGACGGCGGAGCAGATGTGCGCCCTGTCCCGGGAGCCGGTGAATGTGAAGTGCCCGCACTGCCAGACCTCCATGACAACCAGGACTGAGAAGACAGTGGGAGCCAGGGCCATCTTCTCTGCCATCATATTCACGATCGGCTGGTGAGTTGTCAGGCTCTGAGTTAAAAAAACCCACCTCTGCTGTTAGGCTTGCATTTAAAGCTGAATCCTCTTCCTCTTTCATTTCTAATATTTAATGTCTTTCCACATTAAGTGATATACTGGCTTTATAATGAAGTGCCCGCACTGCCAGACCTCCATGACCGCCAGGACTGAGAAGCCAGTGGGAGCCATAGCCATCGTCTTCACGATCGGCTGGTTAGTTGTCAGGCTCTGAGTTTTAAAAAAACCCTCTGCTGTTAGGCTTGCATTTAAAGCTGAAGCCTCTTCTTCTTTCATTTCTAACATTTGAGGTAGGCCTACTAGGTTTATAGTCTGGTCAACGTGAAGTGGCCGCACTGCTTGACCTCCATGACCACCAGGACTGAGAATACAGTGGGGGCCAGGGCCATCTGCTCTGCCTTCGCTTTCACTATTGGCTGGTGAGTTGCTGCGCTTCGACAGTTTTCTTCTTCTTCTTTTCACCAAAGACACTGAAAAGAAAGACTAACATCTGGTCCCTTTTCCCTATATGAGTAGTGAGGACATTATGTCACTTTTAAACGTGACACATTTAGGTTACATTAACTCTTTTTTTCAAACCTGAGAGAGTTATCTTTTCATGAGTCAGTTATACTTTGGATAACTACCCCATTAACGATAACTCTATCAGCCCGGCTCGCCGTAACTCTTAAGTAGTCCATCTTACCCTTTTAGAGTCTTTGTTTTCACCCCCCCTTTCATGTTTATAAATGGCTCCAAATTTCAAAGTCTGGTTGGTAAATATATGTATTGTTACTGGTGTTTTGCACTGCCTCCGCGCATTGCCTCCAGAATCGTTCCCACCATCTTTATATCTGTTAATGTCCTACACAGGAGGACGTTAAACAGATTTTCCTTTTCATGACAATAACCCCATGGCTGATGTTAACCCTATCCTTTCCCCGCTATTTCTCGCACATTTCAATAAACCGAGGAATTGCGAAATATCCATGTTGTACTGATTCACACTGATGTCCTCCCATGTTACACTGCTATTAAAGGTGGGCCCTGACTGATGAGTTTTTGCAAGAAACACGTCGAGATCACCAGAAAGACAGCTTTTTCAAAGATCGGAACACTCACTTTCCTCTGGTTTCCTATAAATCAAACCGTCAAAACGTCGATTCCTCCTTTAAAGCATCTTCATAATTTCAAATGCCTCAAATGGCATTTTGGCCCAGAGGGCGTTAAATCTCTTCTTTTCTCTCTCTCTCTCTCTCTCTCTCTCTCTCTCTCTCTCTCTCTCTCTCTCTCTCTCTCTCTCTCTCTCTCTCTCTCTCTCTCTCTCTCTCTCTCTCTCTCTCTCTCTCTCTCTCTCTCTCTCTCTCTCTCTCTCTCTCTCTCTCTTCCTCCTAGGCGGAGATGCCGGAGAGAGAAGCCATGTTGGACAGGGATGGTGGAGGCCAATCCCATTGTGGCTGAAACTTTTTTGTTTTTTTAATGCAGTAGAAAAAAAGGAACTATTTCCTTTGTTGTGAACGAAACTCCTTTAAATAAACTGTATACAATTAAAATAAAATGAAAATAAAAAGGCTTGTATAGCGAAACTTTCATGCAAACGATTTGGTCTAAACTCAGGCGGCCATTAGAAAAGAAACAGCACACGCCTTCTTTTTCAGTGAAAGAATTTGACTTCCAGTACCTCCGCGAAGGAAGAATCGCCGATTTGACGGTTTGATTTCTAGGAAACTAGAGCAAAGTGAGTGTTGCGATCTCTGTAAAGGGTGTTTTCCTGGTGATCACGACGTGTTTCTTACAAAAACCCATCCGTCAGGGTGCCCCTTTAAGCTTACGCTGATGTACCATTCATTAATAACTATGGCATGAGTGGGGCAGCTGTGGAACAATAATTTATTGACATAATGACATCGATATCACCTCTGCGAAATGAACTGAAAGCTGACTCACTCTCTCTCTCTCTCTCTCTCTCTCTCTCTCTCTCTCTCTCTCTCTCTCTCTCCCTCTCTCTCTCTCTCTCTCTCTCTCTCTCTCTCTCTCTCTCTCTCTCTCTCTCTCTCTCTCTCTCTCTCTCTCTCTCTCTCTCTCTCTCTCTCTCTCTCTCTCTCCCCCCACTCTCTCTCTCTCTTCCCCCCTCTCTCTCTCTCTCTCTTCTCTCTCTCTCTCTCTCTCTCTCTCATCTCTCTCTCTCTCTCTCTCTCTCTCTCCACTCTCTCTCTCTCTCTCTCTCTCTCTCTCTCTCTCTCTCTCTCTCTCTCTCTCTCTCTCTCTCTTCCCCTCTCTCTCTCATTTCACCGTGCAGTTTCCCCTGCTGCATACCCTTGTTTTGGGACGCGCTGAAGGATGTGACCCATTACTGCAGCAACTGCAACGTGATGATTGCCCGCTGGGTGCCTCCGAGGAGGCACGGAGGCAGACATAGACGGATCGGTCATCGTCATCGTCGTGGTCGTCGTCGTGGTCGTCGTTAAAGCTTTCATCGCCAATACAGCCTTCATCGAGGGTTGTGTAATGCGATATTTCTTTTCAGGGATGGATTTTGTTTTTACCATTCATAATATGGTATTTGTTGATTTGTTCATATCAGTATTTTGTAACCCGGCGGTGCCTACGCATGCCCACACATGACCTCGATCGGTTACTCTCCCTCCCCCCCCCCCCCTCTCTCTCTCTCTCTCTCTCTCTGGGGCTTTGGCCTGTTTGTGAATTAAAAAAATGCATTTAATTTAATTGCATTTCTCTCTCTCTCTCTCTCTCTCTCTCTCTCTCTCTCTCTCTCTCTCTCTCTCTCTCTCTCTCTCTCTCTCTCTCTCTCTCTCTCTCTCTCTCTCTCTCTCTCTCTCTCTCTCTCTCTGTCACGATATACACACATACATGCACGAGCGCACGCACAAATACTCACACACATACACACTTACACACACACACACACACACACACACACACACACACACACACACACACACACGAGCATCAAAGTAGTAAAGAACTTTTTGAAATATCGGGGGATGACTGTTTCTGTATTGGGTCAATATAACTGCTTCTACCAAGTTTTGTATCATTGTCAGTAACTTGTTGTGAACAAAAATGCAACAGATACATTCTAACAGCACTGTTTGCATTAATATTTGCATCTGTTCCTACTTGAGATGCCACAAAAACTCTATTTATTTTTCAGTTTAGCTTTTCAGATAGTATCCCCCCCCACCCCCCACCCCCCGCCACCAGTTTTTTATTAATATATTAATGTCCAATTCATTTTACACAACAGCTTTGTACATTTGTTAGTATGGCTATTAGGCCTACATGCTCATATGTTTTGACTAACGTCTGTAAATAATATGTATCTAGCATTAAAAAAAATGCATTTACAGATTGCTTTTAAATTGATATATATTTGTTTGCTCTGCTTTTAGCAGATTGTTTTAAATGTCCAGAAATATTTGTTTACCCTTTATCATCTTTCTAGTCCAAAATTCCTTACTCTATTTTTGGACTGTCCACTGGAATGCTGTGTGTATAATTATAATGACTTGTTAGGACAAATAAATTTTATCTATTAAGAAAATTGTTTTCGTGTGCCCGTTTACTGTGTTTGAAATGAAATCAATTGTAATTTGCGAGGCGATGCATTACATTGAAAGACAACTTTCAAATACACACCCACTTATCTACGACCCCCCCCCCCCCTCCCCCACATACACCGCCCTATCCACTACGCACACATAATCATTTACATACTTACGAACACAGGCACCCATTCATGCTGATCCACTTCTAAACACACTGGTATCACACACTCACACACAGACACACACGCACACAGATACACGCACAAACACATACACGCACGCACACACACACAGACACATACACGCGCGCACACATACACTCAATGACACACACACGCACACATACATACACTGAGACAGACAGACAAGAGACACACACACACACAGACACACACACACACACAGACACATACACACACTCAATGACACACACATACATACACTGAGACAGACAGACAAGAGACACGCACATACACAGACACATACACACACTCAATGACACATACACACGCACACACACATACATGCGCCCGCACACACACACACACATACACATACACACACTCAATGGCACACACACGCACATATACATACACTGAGACAGACAAGAGACACACACACAACCCATCAGTGACACACGCACACTAGTCGGGGTCACACAAAGAGCTGTGTATTCATTAACACTGCAGCACATGCAACGCATTGATATCCATGCGGACACCCGCAGCCCCCCCGCTAATAATAGTGTGTTACGCCCTCTTTGGCCTTTCGGCCATGTGGGGTGAGGAGGCCGCTCTTTAAAATGATGTATTTTAAAGCGTACAAAATAATAAACATACGTAATACAGACACTACAACAGACACGACGAGTATGCGGTGCTTCTTTTGATGAGTATAAGTAGGATACATAGTTTTAAATGTTTTCCAAAAGATATAAAAAGCTACGAAATGGTGCAGAGATAACATTCTGGTTTACAGATTAAAATTATTGAAAAGCCAGGGGAGGTGACTCATGATTGGAGTGGTAAAAATAGACCGCGTGCCACAAACTATTGCGATTTCGCGCTTGTTTTTTTTATAGCAGACTTGACTAAGAGAGATGAATACTTGATGAGGGTTGTTTTAAAGAAAGGGAAGAAAAAAAAGAGAAACCCAAAGAAAAACCAACTACACTTTGAAATTTAAACCCGCGAATGTGGAAAGGGTAGGCAGAAATCATATTACTGCGCTATTTTCATCAGACATAGGTCGAAATATTTTAAGATTGAAAGCCGACCGGGAACGTAAAGGAAGGCTCAGCTCACACTTCCCCAGCAGCGCGCGTGTATGCATCTCGTGAAGCACGTGCATTTCACCTGCCCAGTCAAAAGAAGAAAAAAATGCATGAGTGCTGACCAATCAGTTGTCTTCAAATAAAAACTTTGCATATTTCTGTCCAATCAATTTTAGGGCGCGTCATTGCGTGTGACAGAACCGGATGTCGTTATTTTCTGAACTGGGTCTTGAAGTGAGCAGACGTGTAGGCTACTCCAGGCTAAGGGCCTGTCTAGTGTCTATCCTTGCCACTTTTCTTTTTATCGTGTCTATTTTAAAAGGTGAGCATTTTTGTTTTAGTTATACGAACTGAATGGTGTAAAAATGTCTGGTTAAATCTTAGTCAATTAATTTTTCATTATCTGTTGTTTGCACACTGTCGGCTATTTATTTTTGGCAGAGGCTCGGGGTACGGGCCCGTATCTCACATTCTCCAGGCTACGGGTACGGCGCTCAATTACGGGACACATAAATTGTGCACAAATGTCTTCGAAAACTACTAACATTAACTCTGACATGTTCCTAACCCTGTCCCCTAACCCTATTCCAAGATGCTTTAAATACACGAAATAAAAAAAAAATCATTTGTTGACGAAAAATTCGACTAGGAAGAGTTACTATTTCTGAACATGGTCTGAATGTTGCAGCAACGCCGTGCCCGTATCCACTGTGACTTTTTTTTTAGAAGGGCGGAATTGGGGATGTTCATGAAACAGAACTGCACATGGTAGTTTCCATAATGATTAAAGGCACGGCCGGACTATAAAAGAGTGGATGCGCTGAGCGCGCGCCGCATTTGAATCACAGCTGGCGAGAGAGACGGTTCGCCCTTGTTTGTTCCGTGTTGTGCGAGCCACCGCGATGCAGAGCTTTTCTGGCGAGAACGACCCAATCCCTGGGATCGGTTGTTTTCCCTTTAACCGTTCCGTGGCAAAATAATCAACGTGAAAAATTCCACGGCAGTTAACAGAATTGCTAACCTATGGAATGATTTACCATTGGACCTAAAATGTGCACCCAATACTAATACATTCAAAAATCGTCTAGATAATCATCCAAAATTTATAAATATATTTAGAAGCATTGATTAAAATTGTATGATAGGAAAATTCAACCGATTACACCTTGATCAAAGATACAAAATAAAAATTGATGATTCGATGGGACTGCCAAAAAGCTTGACGGCTTATTTAGTCCCTACCCCTACTACTACTACTACTACTACTACTACTACTACTACTACTACTACTACTACTACTGTGGCCACGCACAGAAAAGAAGAAGAACCAATGCTGTGTATATGCGCGCACAAGTTATAATTTCCTGTGAAGGCCTTTGCTTTCAACTGTAGACGAACTAACAACATTCGCGTTATACTGGAAAGGCTAGCTTTAAAAATTCGTCGGCCAAAAAATACAATGTGTCAAATTTTGTGTTGTTGAAAATACAAAGCTGGTACAAACTGTCGCATGAAAAAAGGTAGCTCGTTAAAAAAAAGTAGCTCGCTACCTATGAGAGTCTGTATTTGCGGCATTTTGCGACATTGAGCATGAACCACAAATTTCACTTTTTTATAGGGATAGGGTTAGGGTTAGGTAAATGGTTAAAGTAAAGAAAGAGTGAAATTTGTGGTTGTCGCAAATACAGACTCATAGTAGCGAGCTACTTTTTTTTAACGTGCTACCTTTTTTCATACGACACAAACTACTTGTACTTCAAGTATGTTAATGAACATTAATGTAAATGAAGATGCTTTAGTAGTCATCCCCATCGGTGAATGAATGAAAAGCCAAAACCATATAGATTACAGGGCAAAAAGCTGAAAAGGAAACAGCCTTTGGTGCTGTTTATGCTGTGCTATGCAGGGCAACACTTGTGATAATGGACTGGGTTTTCTGTCCCTTTTGGCAGAGTGGCAGTTTCGGGTTGCTCTCACCTGGAGAACTTCGCCTGCCGAAGGGTGGGGAGTGGCTAAGGGAGGGGTGGGTGGGTGAGGAGGGGGGGGCGGACTTGGAAAACCTATCAGGGAAGGGAGGTGGCAGAGTGGTTAAGACCTTCGCCTGCCGATTTCAATGCGTGATTGCAACGTGAGTGACCCGGGGTTCGAATACCGGCCTCGCCCTTTATTCTAGTTCGACAGGAAAATCGAACTGAACGTTGAGTCCTTCGGATGGGGGCTTAAAGCTATTCTGACCCATGCGCTTTATGCATGTAAAAATTCCACGGCAGTTAAAACTCGGTAAGAGCAGGGAGAAATCCCGCTGCCTGGCATGACCAAATTGATAGCTAGTTTTCCCAAATCTGTCCCCCCCCCCCCTATTCTGCCCCCCCCCCAAAAAAAAAAACCCCACCGCGCTGAGCTTCCAGCGACGCTCTCCGGGGGAGAGCAGCCCGAATTTCACAGAGATAAGTCTGTGACTAGAATATACCAAATTAAAAAAGGTTATATGCACATTTAAACCCGTAAAGGGCCAGCCACACGTCCACTAAAATTGTACGATACGATTCGATCACGTGTTCTCGAAGCGCGAATCACATTAACCTTTTTCTTCGAGACCACGTGATCGAATTATATCGTACAATGTTAGTGGACGTGTGGCTGGCCCTTAATTAAGGGAGATCATTTGATGACCGAAAAGAACGAAACTGATTAGAAAATACACAAAGGGATGGAAATCCCGTAGTCCATTATCACAAGTGTTGCCTTCTTCTGTGAAGGCAGGTTGCGGGATTTCTCTCTGCTCTTAACGACTTGTAACTGCCGTCCTTTCTTTTTTAATTAAGCATTCATAAAACACATGGGTCAGACTTTAGCTTCAAGTCCCCACCCGTAATGAAGGGGGTTGTGGGTGGTGTTTCTGTACAGTTAGACAAGCCTCTATTAACCCTTTCGCCGCCAGCCGTTTTTCACAAAGAAACCCACATTAAACTTAACTGGGTAGAGAAAAAAAATGCAATATTGAGAATTCCTCTGTGACATTGATATCAGGCCTATCCTTACCTCACAAAATTAAGAAAATAGGGTCTTCGGATAACAGGCCTTTTAATAACATGGGGGTTAAACATTTGTGGTGCATAAATGCGACATTGGCGGTGAAAGGGTTAAAAGTAATCATTTTGTGCCTCTGAATTCAGATCAGGCTCGTTTCGTTTGTGCAGAGGCTAGCATGGCCCTTCAAATTTCCGACCTGATGAGACGCCCTTCCACAAACTGACACACCCGTTCCAACTTCGTTTTCTGCTCCACCCACCCACCCTGTCTCTGGCACAAGAGCTATTGGGCATCAGAAAAACCCGTAGGTAAGATAATTACGTTAGGTAGCATTATGCATATCGCATGTTAATAACGGGTGTCGTCCCAACTGAGCGAATCCCTACTGCGCGAAGACCCTACTGTTCATTGTTGAATTGTACATAATTTCGTTCACACTCCTGCGATGGCCTTTTACTCCGACCCTTTTCAGTTTACACATTAATGCTCTTTACATATTTGCAACTTCCCATAAAGCGGTCATTCTCCGAATCTCATATGACTGACTCGATTCAATTTTCATACAATTTCAGTTTGTTATTACAATTTCACACTATTCCAAAGTTTTTTTAATGGTCTTTGCGCCTTCAAGCTTGCAACGTGCAGTCAGTTCCGGTCCTATCAGTCAGCTGGTAAAGCCCATCTTGTACCTGGACAGTTGAGGATACTGGCAAGATTTGGCAAGATGCGATTTTGGGGGTGTTGCACATGCATGTAACAGTTCTAGGCTGAATGAAATACATTTAAACTCTTGTTAGTACAATGGAACCTCCGTATTAAGACCTTGAAAAATCATCCAAAATAAGGTCTTAAGTGGGAGAGAGTTGTAATGAGGTAATTGTAAGACTTACAGAGAAGGGCAATGTCTCAGAAGTATTAAGTGGGTCTTAATAGGGAAGGTATTAATATGGAGGTTCCATTGTACTTTTTCAATAATCGGTATAAAGGTTTTCAAACTTCTTATGGGTCTGTTTTCTTTGTGTGCAGCGTGACAGGCGATGATGAAAATTTCCAAGACGGCACTAACATTTCCTACCACCCACACGCGAGTATTGAAGTAGTTTCCTCTCAAGTTTCCAAGGTTAACATCTGCAAAAAGTCTCCAAGAAGTCACCATTTGCAAAACGTCTCCAATATGTCAACATCTGCAAAAAGTCTTCGAGAAGCCTTCACGTACAAGGTCTCCAAAAGTCTTCCTCTACAAAGTCTCCAATAAGTCTTCCTCTACAAAGTCTCCAATAAGTCTTCCTATGCAAAGTCTCCAATAAGTCTTCCTATGCAAAAGTCTCCAATAAGTCTTCCTATGCAAAGTCTCCAATAAGTCTTCCTATGCAAAAGTCTCCAATAAGTCTTCCTATGCAAAGTCTCCAATGCCTTCCTATGCAAAAGTCTCCAATAAGTCTTCCTATGCAAAGTCTCCAATAAGTCTTCCTATGCAAAAGTCTCCAATAAGTCTTCCTATGCAAAAGTCTCCAATAAGTCTTCCTCTACAAAGTCTCCAATAAGTCTTCCTATGCAAAGTCTCCAATAAGTCTTCCTATGCAAAAGTCTCCAATAAGTCTTCCTATACAAAGTCTCCAATAAGTCTTCCTCTACAAAGTCTCCAATAAGTCTTCCTCTACAAAAGTCTCCAATAAGTCTTCCTATGCAAAGTCTCCAATAAGTCTTCCTGTACGATCTTCAAGAAGTCTTTGTCTGCATCTGTCAAACATCAAGAAGTATCGCAGAAGTTTTCCTCTACATCTGCAAGCTTTGCTCTCTGTACAGGAAGTCTTCCTATACACATGAAATATTGTTTTTTCTGTTCGTGAAAAGTCTCCCTCTATTGGGGTCTGCAACGAACGCCTTTTGCAAGAGTGAATGCCCTTGGTGGGTGGGGGAAGATGGTTCAGTACTGACCAAACAGGGGGATAACTCGCCAATAACCCTAGCCAATAACCCTATTTGATGCCACTAAATGGCTGCCTTTCGCAAGAGTGAATGCCCTTGTCAGTACTGACCAGCAAGGGCATCACTCTCACTGTCAAGGGCCTTAATAACCCTAGTTGCAGAGGCCTATGCCAACAAATCTTCCTCTACGATCTGAAAGAAGGTATTTTTCTGTATGTGAAGTCATATACACCTACCAACACTTTTCTTCTACGCCTACAAGGTATGCGTCTAGATACAAGACACAGAGACGTCCTCTATACATACCAATCTTTCTGTAAACTTTCAAGAAAAGGAGACTTCCTCTACGCCTACAAGACAAAGAAATGTCCTCTAGACCCTACACAAAACCTTACTCTAGACCTACAAGTCGTCTTCCTCTAGACCTACAAGAAATTTGTCCTACATCTACAAGAAGTCTTTACACCTACAAGAAGCCTTCCATTACATATATACAAGAAGTCTTCCTCTACACCTACAAGAAGTCTTATCTACAATAACTAAGTCCTGTACATCTACAAGACGTCGGCATCAACAAGAAGTCTTCCGCTACATCTACAGGAAGTCTTCCTCTACATCTACAATGTCTTCCTCTACATCTACAAACAGTCGTCCCCTACATGAATAAGACGTCGGCATTTACAAGAAATCTACATCTACAAGGTCTTTCTCTACATCTACAAGAAATCCTCCTCTACATATACACGAAGTCTTTCTCTACATCTACAAGAAGTCTTCCTCTACATCTACAGGAAGTCTTCCTCTACATCTACAGGAAGTCTTCCTCTACATATACACGAAGTCTTCCTCTACATCTACAGGAAGTCTTCCTCTACATCTACAAGAAATCTGCCTCTACATGAATAAAACGTCGGCATCTACAAGGTCTTCCTCTACATCTACAAGAAGTCTTCCTCTACATCTACAAGAAGTCTTCCTCCAGAAGATACATACATCTACACCATCAGGACATTACCTTTGACAACTGATTTACTCTCACCACTGAAGTGTCGCAGGGTTTTGTTGCCCCATCCAGGCTATGTATCCTTTATTGTTGTCTGATATGATGTTTGAAATGCGTTTCAAACGCTCACGCTTTTTCTTGGTTTTAAAAGTTATGTTAGTAAATAAAGGTGTCTATGCGTTAACCATAATCACAAAATGTCTATTTTCCCCATGGCAACAGTGTTAGGCCACTCATAATATGACTTGCAACTCACTGTGTTGCCATGGGGAAATAGTGATATGTTGTGAATATTGTTGTGTACGTAAACCTTAATGCTAGTATAGTACGAAGTATTTCCTCCTAGGGTATATGCAATGCAGTGTGCTGGTTTCTCAAGTTCACAAAGTGATGCTTGGTTTTGTGCTGGTCATTCTCGGTAACCCTGCTAGTATTGCTTTCTATGGTACACTTTTAATTTTCTTTCTTTTATTTAGTCCTTTATGATTGTTTTCACTACCTTTTTTGTTTTTGATGCTGTGCCTCATTGGCTCTTTTAATAGTCTTCATTTTAATCAAAATGTGTAACACTTCGGTTTGCTTTAAAGATGACCAAAACACAGGGTGATGCTCGTGCAATGTTTGCCAATGTATCGGTATAAGCACAGCCATATAGTTTCACACTATATAGTCTGTGATATAAGTAGCAGATTTTAATTTGATTACTGTCATACCGTTTAGACGACGGTGTTAGGCCTACTCTTAACAATTTTAGTTTGATCTTATGCTCAACAGTTATCTCTCATGGATAACCACCAGAGGACATGATTCACTATTTCGGGTTTTTGTTATTTGGTCCGCTCTCTTTCTCGTCTCTCTCATGCCTTTAGGCCTGTTTCTGCTGTATTCCATTTATGTCATGCGCGTGTGTTCGTTTTGTATTGCGGTTTTGTTTGAATGCGTTATGAATGCTAACGTGTGTGTGTTTCGATTTGATTTCTATCAAGATTCAGTGGCGTATGAATGCTGTATGTTGTTATTGGTATTTTGGCATTTTATAGTCACAGGGGCATCTATGAAATTCGGGTTGCTCTCACCTGGAGAGCGTGTCGCAGCTAGAGGCGCGCCAACCTTTTTTTGCATGCGATTTTTGTGACTGATGAGGAAGGAAAGGGGTGGATGGGTGGTAAAGGCTTGACCAAAGGACAACTTTTTCGTTGCCACTGGGTTTAGCTTGTGCTAAGTGCATTGGCACACGGGACCTCGATTTATCGTCTCATCCGAAAGACTCCACGCTCAGATCGTAAGGCTTAGTGCAGAGTGAGAGGAAAAAACACCTGTACCCAGGTTCGAATTAGGCTTTATAATTCATTTATTTCTTGAATTCGATAAAAGTGACTGAACTCGCATCTACATTATGTAACATAGACCTGTTACAGATTAGTCGTGGTTAAAGCATTAAGATTTGCCTTCAAATGTTTAAGTATGCTTGTTGACATCTTATAAATATTACAATCTGATTTACTTTAAACCAACCAAACTCGCCACAACATAAGACTGAATAGGTTCTTATTAATCTAACAATCTGATATACTTTAAACCAACCAAACTCACAACAACATAAGACTGAATAGGTTCTTATGAATCTAACAATCTGATATACTTTAACCAACCAAACTCGCCACAACATAAGACTGAATTGTTTTTATGAATCTAACAATCTGATTTACTTTAACCCTTTTACCGCCAGCCATTTTTCAGCAAAAAAATACCATTAAACTTAACTGGGTAGAGATTTTTCTATCTGCAATATTGGGAATTCATCAGACATGTATAACATTAGACCTATCCTTACCTCCCAAATTACGAAAATAAGGTCTTCGGATAACAGTCCCTGATTTGATGCCTTTTAGTGACATGGGTGTTAAACCATTGTGGTGCATAAATGTGACATTGGCGGCGAAGGGGTTAACCAACCAAACTCGCCACAACGCAAGACTGAAGTGGTTAGATAAACTGAAGATGTTCATTTGTTTCTGATCTTAATGTTGATTTTCTGGGGACAAACTGTCATTCCCGACATTTCGTTTTCAGCAGAATATAATGTCCCAAACGGTCCTTTGATCACATTTTGTTTTTCATTCTGGGCCTTTAAATATGCTCAAACACCTAATCAAAATGACATTTTCCCATCGTAGACCTAAAGACATAAACGGCACAGATGTTTATGTGCGTTAATATTAAGACTTGGGAATATATAACTTCTTTGCTTAACACTCGAACAAAAATAACTGTCAAATATGGCGTACTGGCATGAAGCAAATGATTATTGGAATCGGACCAAAATTTCGAGAACTGAGAAGTTATTGGCGACAAAAATGTATAGAGTACTTGAACGGCAACAAACATGCCTAGTTGTCATCAATACGTTTTAACGGCTCTATTTGAAAGTTATGATTTTAATGAACATGCCAGAAGAAAGTTCAAAATCCTTTTTCTCCGTTAATGAATGGTGGTGTCTTAGCGCTGACACAGCATGGTTAATTCTTATTTAAAGGTTTTGTCAGTGCAGTATCAACATAGGCCTATTATAATCACCCTCGGGGCAGTGGGCTATGTTTATTAACACTTTAAGCGTAATTTTCGTATTGTGTCTGCGTTTTTACCCCAAAACTCACTAATGAAGGGATGCTTTTTTTCCCCCAGAAATGTAGACAGAGAGTAGGTCGTTTTGCGATGCAGCCTTGATCATGCAAGAACATTTGACTCCACTGGATGGCCCTTTCCCTTGATCTCAGTAGTGTTGAAGTCAAAGGAAAGGACTGTCCAATGGAATTCCAGTTGCTAGCTCTGGGAGAGGTCCGTGACTTTTCTCTCCTTAAGCAGCCCAATGTCTGACTTCAGGGATCGAGTTATTGACCGTTAGGGATCGAGTTATTGACCGTTAACCCGTGTCGAATCTGTTTGAACCGCGTCTCCATCTTCTGTGCTTACAATGTGCTTTAACCTATCCACACTGTGGTGAAAGAGGAATAAAACCACCTTTCTTTTTCTTGAGGCTTTAGATCCCTACCACTCGCTGTGTATCTTGGGACCAGTAGCAAATAAAACCAAATTCCCATCATTCAAAACTGGAGGGTGTCGGTCGACAGTGGTTGGGTCAGCATCATGCTGGGTACCGCTGAACGGTCCTTGTCTGGCTGGTCGTCTGGCTGTCGAGAATCAAACCCCCTCTCTCTTCCGTCTCTTTCCCCGGCCTTTGTTTTGCCCACTGTCACAAAGTAATGATCTTGATAACTGTTAAGATGAAAAATGATTCTATCCTTGAATTAAATATCGTGAAGTTTTAAAGCTACCTTCTGTGAAAAGTATTTTAATCCAACATGTTCTTTGTCTCGGTTTTCAGCATTCAATTCTGTTTAAAGCTGTATGTTTCACGCTTCGAATTGAATCAACCGTGTATTAGGCGTACTATTATTTATTTAGTCTAAGATCTTTCGCGTTTAAAACTGAACAAAGTATTTAACAAAAACACTGGCTGTAGAATATTGAGAGCATTCATACGAAAATAAACCCTACCCAACTGTTGCGTATATATTTATGCGTATTTAAGAGCTACGTGAAGAGTCCGCTTTGGTCTGTAATAAAACCTAACTGTTCACAATAGAACATTGTCCCTCGGGTTGTTTCATTAAGAAAAGCTACTCCTACGATTATCATCATGCTTCAAGGTCTATTAAACTAATGCTATATTGCATCGTAAGATACAACTGATTTCTTTTAGAAAATCTAATCCACTGGGAGTAAGTCTGTCCTCTTTAGCTTGCGTTGAGCACAAACAACCTTGTTTAATATGAGGTGAAACATTCGTGCATTGACATAACAAAATCCGCAATTCGATCCGTTTTTAGCGCATTAAATGTGCATGAACCAAAATGTATTGGTACAACTGACGTCAGAAAGTGGAGTAAAACCTCAAGTGCCCATCATTCAAAACTGGAGGGGTCGGCAGTGGTTGGGTCAGCATCATGCTCGGTACCGCTGAACGGTCCTTGTCTGGCTGGTCGTCTGGCTGTCGAGAATTACCCCCCCCCCCCATCTCTCATAAGTCATAAGTTTCTTTATTGTCCATTGGCATTGTACAACACACATGGAAACTTATCTTCCACCGTGTCAAATAAAAATATTAAACAAATGTATGAAACATAAATGTACATTAACAAATATGTAACTGTCGCACCACACCCAATCATTCATCCGCTCTCCGCTATCTTGCTCACTCATCATGCAACCCACCACCACTTCTGCCTTCATTTTTAACCCTTTCTTTTCTTTTTTCCTTTCTTTCCTCCCTTTTTCTTGTTCCTGTTCTCTCCCCCCCCCCCTTTATTCCATTTTTTCCTACCACCCCTTTTTATTTTTGTTTTGGGTAGGCTTTTCCCCGCTCTCTTTCATCCTATTGTCTGTGTGTCTGACTAAGATGGACATTTCCAAGAGCTTTAAGTGTTGTTATTTGATACCAAAATGTCTGGGTTTCTGTGTGACCTAGATGTTTAGTGTCTCTTCCATCTTGCTCCGACTTCTTACCCTCGGTCAAAATAATGACCACTCAATAATAATTGGATTGATTTTCTGTCTGCCATTCTCGGAAACTGATTTGGTTAGGGTCAGGTTAGGGTTAGGATTATCATAAAACTGAAAGAAGCAGACATTGCATTGAGATCGAGAGTCCTAAACAAGAGTAGGTGTCTAAGGTACATATTTGCCTGTGGTAGATGGAGTAACGTTGTACAGTATATTACACACATTTAAAAAAAAGTAAAATTGTGGCAAGCCTCCCTCCATAAAAGTTATAATCCCACGCAAAGGCACCCGTTTCCTTGGTTTTCAATTCAAAGATTTTTTAAAGAAAAGAATCGTGATTAGAATAGAACCATCAGAGTATTACTATTGTCCTTCGTTTGCAAAATCTAAACTATTTTGCATTTAAACTGAACAGTGTGTTTAATAGATTTAAGCACAGAAGCAGTGAAATATTGCGTCATCCAGAACATAAACACGTTTATGATTTATTGGCCTTTCGCCATAACCGTTTGTTTCACCGTTATCTCATTTCATCCGAGCAGATTGTTACTATAAACCCGTGCATGGCGGAAAACGGAATATTTGAAGAGTTACGTGAAAACTTTGTTTTGGACTTAAACTGTTAAAACAAAGCGATTGACAAACGTGTTTCTGATTTTATCTATCTCCGGCTTTCAGTGAAAACTGCATGTAGGATTATATGTTAAAAGCTTGTTTAGATAATCGTTATATTTCTTTATAATTATATAATTCGCTCACTCAAAATCAAACTCACCGGGATTATTCCAACGTTGCTTTGTCGTCATTGGCATTTTTGTTCTCCTACTAGGCTTCTTCTTTCTCTTTCCAATCACCATCATCAAGTTGATGGTTCTGTTGGTAGGCTAGGCTGCGTTAGAACATGCAAACATTTAGAACTTCGATGGGTTTGTTTCTGCATTTGAAGCTCGTGCGTCCCCTTGCCTTTCACCTCTCCCGGATAAACTTTTCTTTCATTTTTCTTGTATTTGTAGTTCTTTGGTTTGATCTGGTCTACCGGCATGTAGTTTCACTACATGCTCTTTTTTCTTTCTTTCTCGTAGCATAAACTTGCCGAACCAGAGCCTGTTATTTGATTTATGAACTGAATTTGTGACGTTGACATATTAAACTTCATTGGAAAAAATACACACAATGTCACACGTAGATAAAACAACATATTATTTACCATTTCTAAAGAATTTGAGCATTATTTTTTTTCCTAATTATTTTTGTCGGTAAAAGATAAAAAAAAGTACTCTTGATTTTCTTTTGTAAGCTTTCTTTCAATTTTGTTAATGCTCTTGTTTTCCATAATGCAAATAATTTAATAGTTCATTCCTATGTATTGCTACAGCTACCCATCTATCATTCTCCATTTCGATTGCTTGCCTTTTCGCACGTCTAGGTGACCCTTGTTGAGTGCTGAGAGGGGGAAGGAGAGAGAGAGAGAGAGAGAGAGAGAGAGAGAGAGAGAGAGAGAGAGAGAGAGAGAGAGTGTGTGTGTGTGTGTGTGTGTGTCCACGGGCCATGGCTTTCTGATATTCAAAGATTCGTGACAATTTCCGTGATGTCCTGAACACTGGTGGTAACATTCACAGGTTGGGCTGACTGATGCCTTTCAGTGTAACCGGCTGGGCAAAGGGAGGGAGGAGCGTCCCCTCTCTCCCTACTCCCACCTTTACACGATCTAAATTCTGGTTAAATCTTACCATCGTGTAATTGTCGTTTAAAAAAACACCCCAGTGTTTTAATTCATTGTCAACATTGCTGACCGTACAAATATAATTTGCAACGAATCTTTTAAAGTTTCAAAAAAATAAAAAAAATAAAGTGCACATTAAAAAAAAGAAACGATTTGATTATGCCCAGTCCGTGGTGTGTGTGCGCGCGTACGCGTTTGCGTGAGTGAATGCGTGTGTGTGTGTCTCCGGCCCATGCTTTTATTTTTACTGTCATACCATCAATGAGTGACAATTTCCCGGATGTCCTGAACACTGGTGGTAACATTCACAGGTTGGGCTGACTGATGCCTTTCAGTGTAACCGGCTGGGCAAAGGGAGGGAGGAGCGTCCCCTCTCTCCCTACTCCCACCTTTACATGATCTAAATTCTGGTTATACCCAACCATCGGAAAGTTTTTATTTTGAAAGTAATTGTTTTTACTCGGTCACCAAAATGACTGATGAATACTTTGCAAAAGGAATTTTATTTTACTGTTACAGACAAAACTGAAGAGGACACATTAAAACAATCGCCAAGACTATAATCGAACGATTGTGTGATGCCCATTCCGGCGTGTGTGCGTGTGCGCGCATACACGCGCGTATGTGTGAATAAGTGTCCATTTCCATAACCTTTCCCTTTTCTTCACCCCACCACCCCCTTTTCCGCTTTACCAACTAGTTCATGTTTGCTTTCATTTCTCACAAAGTTGCAGGCTCAACTTTACAAGCTATAGCATGATTAAAATGGTCTGTTACAGTTTCTTATTAATAACCCTTTTTTCTTTCATATCTGACTGACAGTGTGCATAGGCTCTACACGTCGATTTACTAACAAAATCTAATTGATAGGTGTCATTAAACAATTTTTATAATGGAGTCGGAATTAAAATATATTTTGTCAGTCTTTCTCGCCTGTTTTCTTTGAGTACTGAAATAAAACGTTTGGTTTACTAGTTTTATTGGTAATGTAAACTAATAAAGTTGGGATAAAGTTAGAAAAGACTATCACAGGAACAGTCTCTTTACTCTAATTCTGGCCAAAGCAAAAACTATTTCTCATTTAAAATGTTCCACCATGTCAGATCTCCTTGCCACTAAGAAATCAAGTCCCTTGACATCACATATCAGTCCTAACAAACTACCAGAAGCCTTTTCCTCCTTCTCCACCACGATTCTTGATCTACGATCAAACATCGACTCTATGACTTTTCAACCAACCATTCCAGATCCAGCGTTCACCGGTGTACCCCTTCTCGCTTTCCAGCCGGTGTCTGAGACAGAAGTCCTTTCTACTCTGAAAGAAATGCTTTTTAAATCATGTGATCTTGCCCTATCCCAGCCTCTCTGTTCTCACAACTCTGTCACCACCTTCTGCCATCAATCACCACCATCATCAATTCTTCTTTAGTTTCATGTCTTCCCCTCTGCTCTCAAAGCCGCTCTTGTAAGGCCCCTTCTCAAGAAAAACAATCTGGATCCCAATAATCTGAAAAACTGCAGACCTGTATCAAACCTCCCCTTTCTCTCCAAACTCCTAGAGAAGACTGTACTGAAACAAAACGATAACCTCTTCAAACAATCTCCATCATCCTTATCAGTCCGCCTACAGAGCCAACCACAGTACTGAAACAGCCCTAGTTCAAATCGTCAATGACCTCCTACTTGCCTCTGATGCTGGTCAAATCTCTTCTGACGCTTCTGGACCACTGCATTCTCCTGTCTCGTCTTGAACATACTTTTGGAATTAAGGGCTCTGCTCTCTCTTGGTTTTCCTAAAACATCTGATAGTTTTAATCAGTTCTTGTCAATGGTCGCCAGTCTGAACAGGTTAGGCTTTCTTGTGGAGTCCCCTAGGGGTCTGTACTAGGTCCTGTCTTATTTACTTTGTATACTCCCTTCTTCAGCGACCGACCCTCTCTGCTTTCAAATCAAACCTCAAAACCCACATGTTTCCCCGTCATTGAAGCTCTTTCTCTCTTTTCCTCCTCTTTCTTGCCATCAGGACCATTTCTCAAATGCGTGTGTGTGTTATCTTCTTGTACGTCTTTGTTTGAATGCGTTATAAATGTTCAGCGTGGGCGCGCGCTTCAATTTGATTTTTTTTATATCAAGATTTAGAGCTGTATAAATCAATATATGTTGTTGTTGTTGATTTCCTAGGGCTGCCTTCAAGCTCTCTGTCTGGGAATTTGCATAAAAAGCACCACGACCTCCCTCCACCATGGTGCTAGAAAGAAAATCGGGGTTGATGATGGCATCCTAGTTCTCACTACCAGGTTCAGACAAGCATGTCCTCTTGTCAGAATCCATCTGCAGAGGGGACGTTGCAGGCCTTTTCTCCCTATTTTCTTCATCAGCCATAGCAACGATTTACGAAATAAGATGAGACAGGCTCGTGTATCAAACGAGCAGTATAAACAATCTACGACACTAAAAGCGTTAGGAATGCGATTCAACCTCAAATTAACTGTCCGCTTGACGTACCACAACTCCGACACACTTGGCTTTTCGCACGTGCAAAAACACTTTAAGAATAGGGCAGCAAGTCACGTTCG
This sequence comes from Phymorhynchus buccinoides, assembly GCA_017654935.2. NCBI lineage: Eukaryota > Metazoa > Mollusca > Gastropoda > Neogastropoda > Raphitomidae > Phymorhynchus > Phymorhynchus buccinoides. The sequence continues at coordinate 38,465,724 of CM065698.1, read as the reverse complement.
CACGTGAGGAATGACGAATGAATGTGTCAATATTCGGGCCTAGTTTTGTTTCGTTTTTAAACGAAGGGCATGATTTAAATGTCGAAGAACACAAATTGTTTGTACAAAAGTGAACGGACAACATTCGTATTATTAGAACAAAATGCAGGCAGTACACTGTCAATTTTGTTTCGAATGGAGAAAAGAGCATTGAAAGACTGTTAGACCAGCAAAGTCTGAGAGGTCATGTATGAAGGAGGTGTGGAGGTGTTCTTGTACCACTTTTCAGATGTCATGAATGACTTGTACGTAAGCACACTGTTGCAAACTGTACCGCATTAAAGAGCTTTGTTTTTGTATTGCTGAGTTGGCGAGATACGCGAGTCTCATAACATGGAAGTGAGGGGGCTGGGGGGGGGGGGGGGGGGGGGGTTTTTCTTTGGAGACGAGGGAGGGTGGAAGGTATGTAACCAGCCTGAGTCGGCAAACGGTCCCACAATTTCAAAAATGACGCTATCAGATCAAAATGCTATTTTTCAACCACTTTTCGTTACACTAATAACTTTAATTCTTTACTACTGCGTCAATGAAAGAAAAGGCCAATGATTGCATACATTCCAACAGAGCAAATTCTGATAAAACAAAGGCTCAGAATGAAAAACTGTTAGAACTGAAGAAAACCTAAAAGCTTTTAGAATCGCTCCCAAACGTACCTTCTACTTGCTGTGTTTTTTCTAAGTCCTTGGTGGGCTTGCTACTTTGATAAATAACAAAGTTTAGAGATTTATATTCTGGTGTGCATCACTTTGTATTCTACATGTTAAAATCATACATATTCGCAAAGACAAAATCTTAACTTTATGCACTGGGTTGAAAATGCAAATCACCGTAAAATGCGGACTATAAGCCGTGACATTTTGTTCCTCCCAGCATTGATCCCTGCGGATAGAATACCGGTTGTGGCTTGTTTGTGGATGTTCCCAATTGCACTTTTTGGTTGATAGTAAAAGTCTAACCTTTATGTTTTCACATCAGCATAATGTGTGAAGTACGTGCCGTTCTTGGGAACAATATCTAAACAGTGAACTCATCGAGTGCTTTCAGTTTGACGACTGAATTCACACGGTTATCACTTTGTTTGCACCAAATTCTAGTTTCTGATCGAAATTTGTACAAAAAACTCGCAATCTAAGCACATAAGAATTATGAATTGTATTGAATTGGATGTTAGTATTGTGTGATCCTCTTTGAATTAACTGTGCGTGCGAGAGAGAGAGAGAGAGAGAGAGAGAGAGAGAGAGAGAGAGAGAGAGAGAGAGAGAGAGAGAGAGAGAGAGAGAGAGAGAGAGAGAGAGAGAGAGAGAGAGAGAGAGAGAGAGAGAGAGAGAGAGAGAGAGAGAGAGAGAGAGAGAGAGAGAGAGAGAGAGAGAGAGAGAGAGAGAGAGAGAGAGAGAGAGAGAGAGAGAGAGAGAGAGAGAGAGAGAGAAAGAAGAGAGAGAGAGAGAGAGAGAGAGAGAGAGAGAGAGAGAGAGAGAGAGAGAGAGTAGGGAGAGAGAACACTGGATTTAGATTTTGTAATGAGGCCTCCGGCCTATCCACACGGGGACATGTACAATAAACAGCACAACATTCAATCAAAATAAGGACATTACCTTGATAATAATTCAGAAAAACTTAACAAAATTACATTGATTCTTCTCTTCGACAACGGGCATTATAAACAAACATTGCTGCATCTCTTGTTATGTATTATCATTTTGGAGAAGAAACAAGTGGATGGGCATAATTATATTTAGAATGTTTGTTAACATATTTTTCACGTAGTCTAGTCTGATATACAAGGGGAACTTCAAAACGAAAGTGAATTCCGTTTTCTAAATTACCAAAAAGACGTTTTTTTAAAAGAGAGAGAGGGAGAGGGGGGGGTGGTTCTCGTGATCTATGCAATGTCTGTTGGATTACCTAGGCTCTTTTAGTATAATTATGTATGAAGTACGGTCGGCTGTGTACAGTTCGACATACACACAACAAAGAAGAAGAAAAATGAACACACACGCACGTATGCACGTGCGCACACACACACGCGCTCGCGGAAAATTCCATGCATGACAATGATCTGACCATGAATGTCTTGGTACTGACTCTCTATTGTGTTGGTTAAAAGCCTCATAAAATTGTTCCATATTTACACATTTTCATACCACATGTTCTGCATTATGGTGCATTATTTAAATATGCACATCTCTAAGTTGATGTAATGAATTTTAATGATAATTATTTGGTTGATATAATTTTGTTTCACACGTTTGATTAAATGTTATTTCAGTTATGTTGTATTTCTGTCATGTTGCTGCACCTAACCCGAATTTCTCTTTTGGAGATATTAAAGTATTATTTGGTTATTAATGTGTGTCCATTGTAGAATGGATTGTTTTCCTTCTCTTACTGTTGGACAAACCTTAGGTCTTTAGCTGGACCTGCAAAGGAAGATTAGTCATTGCTGTTTTGCGGGTGGAACATGGGAGAAAATAATGTATACAGCGCACTCTGTTTAGTTGTTTGCTTCACTTGTTTTTTTAATGGAAGGCTTTCTTTTAATGTGTTTACCTTTAATCTTCGTGTTTCTCTTTCTTTGTTACGTAAAAGCCTTTTGTTTAGTATAGTTTATAGAAATATGGCAAATATAGACTGCGTGCAATAAGATTTTGATAAATTGTTGTTGGGTGCTTCGACAACTATCGGAGTTATTTAAACAAAACATCACTTATATCTCTGTTAAGATGCTTAGTTTAACAGGCAGTGTGCAAACTCGATATCAGTTATACAATGTTATTTCATTTTAAATCTTATTTGGTCGTTACCTACACATACATTTTTCTGGCTGGTTCTGGGGTAATTTTTCAGTCGGTTATATGAGCATCACTGTAAGGCGCGTTTGCATGCTATTTTGATTTTGTTTTTTGTGGCTCAAGCCACAAACCTATAACTCACTTTGTCGGTCGGTCGGTCTGTCGGTCGGTCGGTCTGTCGTTCCAAAATTGTCGCACATTTTGACAAAATTGTCGCACTTCAAATCGAGGCTACACTTCAAAATTAATTGAGGCCGCTCTTTAAAATGATGTATTTTAAAAGCGTACAAAATAATAAACATACGTAATACAGACACTACAACAGACACGACGAGTATGCGGTGCTTCTTTTGATGAGTATAAGTAGGATACATAGTTTTAAATGTTTTCCAAAAGATATAAAAAGTTACGAAATGGTGCAGAGATAACATTCTGGTTTACAGATTAAAATTATTGAAAATCCAGGGGAGGTAACTCATGATTGGAGTGGTAAAAATAGACCGCGTGCCACAAACTATTGCGATTTCGCGCTTGTTTTGTTTTTATTTTTATTTTCTCTTTCCATTTTGAAGTTTTTTGTATGAACTCGTCTTTGCCCCCTTTCTATATAATGTCAGAACGTGAGTAAAGACGAGTTCACACATTAAAAAGCAGTCTGTCTGGTTTCTTTTGATGGATACATGCTGGGATATTTTGGTATTTTAGGATGTGATGGAGAACAACTTTTCACGTGCTAATGCTTGGTCTCTTGGCGTTTCATACTGTTTATTTTGATTGGACTCATTATATGAACTAAGCTTGAATGGCGCTTACCTATGTTGTAAAGACCCTGACCACAGTTCCAGTGTTATTGTACTGTCTCATGATCGTATATCGCTTATTGCACGCATTGTGCGGTGTCAACACAAGATGCCCATTCTTCATTGTGTATTGGGTAATTTGTCCTGGTCCTGTGTATAACTATGCAACTTATTGTGTTTCCATGTTAGTACACGTTTTCCTATTTGGGGACGGGTACAAGAGTCTTGGACTGTTAAATTGAGGGCAATTGTTTGTTTTATTGTGCATGGTTTGAACTTTTCGGTTCTGTTTGCCCCACGATTTCATTGTTTTGGTTATTGAATTTTGTACACGTTTGGAGGGCATTGTAATTGAATCGTATTGTTTTCCATGACCATAATGTACTTTTTGCCATGCACGCTATGTGTTCAATTACCCTTGTAAACTTTGTATGGTCGTCTATTATGTTGTACCTCATAAAGGAAACGAGCGTCGCTTAAACTTTAAAGTAGAAGTAAACAAAAAGTAATGTTGATTTTATAATTCTATGTATTCTCCACACATATCCCAATTAATTTGTGTTGATAAATACATGAAAGCCCGTTTGTATGTTGTAATCGCGACTTTTAATTTGTAATACTTTATTGGTGGAAAATGCACTGAATTATTACAGTGATGTCTTCGCGGGTAAATTGAATGTATGTTCAAGTAGTCTTGTGTGTGTTCTGATGTTCTTGCGCCATTGCATTTTGTCATGGGAAAGGGGCTAGTAAATGCGTGTTGGATTAATTACGGTTTATGGCATGTCATTTTGTTTTTACTATTTGATGTGTACAAAAGGTACACATACATATTTTCAGGAAGGGCTTTTTCTGTTCTGCAATGCTTGGTGTATTTTATTATTTTATATTTGTCTGGTTTTTTTCTTTTCTATTCTAGATTTATGCATTGACTTTTATGTAATTTGTCGAAATATATTATCTTTTTCATGTCATTGCCTCGTTAGAATATCAGACTCCGGTGTGGTATCAACTCTGAAACTAACATGTTTAAAAACAACTAAACACAGCTTAAACATTAGCGAAAGACTGTCGATGCAACATGACTTTAGTATAAGGGTACGTGTGCGATCGTCCCAAGTGAAGTCAATTCAAAATGATCTTTACTGAGGGTTAAAGAATAACCGGATAAAGCTTTTTTTCCATCCTGCCCTCATACAATATACATACATCAATCAAAAATCAATGGAAAAAAGAACAATGACTACAGACAGGAACACAAAATATAGAGAACATTGCAAATGAGTATAATGGGAAACAAATCAAATAGGAGAGAGAGGGGGGATAAAGAGAGGGCGAGGGAGAGAAAGCTGGGGGGAGGGGAGGAAAGAACGCACGCACGCACTCGCTCTTTCACTCATTCACTCGGTCACACACACACACTCACGTACACACACACACGTAGGCCTACACGCACACGCGCGCGCGCGCACGCACGCACGCACGCACACGCGTACGCGCGCTACCGACGTCATTAATGTGATAACCCCACAATGTCGTTATCAATGATAACCCCTAACATTTTATGGGAGAAAACTTCGATTATTTGATCCTTGACATACAATGGAGCTATAAGCTCACTCTTTATAATATGTAGAGTCTGCTATTAAGTACATTAAACAAATAATATACAGTAATGTTTTTCGACTCGATTAAGTTAATTGTTCACGGTAAATGTGTGTTGGGATGCGTTGTGTTATCGAGTTTGCTTATGATCTTTTGTGGTGATAGTCCTGAGATGATCGAGCATAGCAATTGATAGGCTGCAAACAAGATAAAAACAAGTAACAAAAGAAAAACAATCTGCAATATTTGCTCGTCATTGTCGAGATTTGTTGGTCTGTCAACTTTGTTAAAGTTGTTCACATAAAAAAATGGAAGCCGTGTATTAGCATTTTCGGTACCTATGTTGTTAAGATGTTTGGAAAATGTTTTACTGTATTTAAATCTAAAATGAATGTTTCAATATGATTGCTTTTATTATTGTCGAGAGTTGGCTATATTCCCATTTCTACCAATTAGCTTTTTCAGTCAACGGGTTTTCTCCCTTCACAGAAAGTATCGTGAATCTTTTTACTCCATGCAGTGTAGTTTTATTGGCGGTTCTGGTGTAATGTGTCATCTTTTAATGTACTAAATGTTTTTTTGTAGGGCATTGGAAGGAAGCGAGTAAAGAAATATTAATGTTTGTGCGGATTTTTGTGAGCGTGGCTCTTATTGTAGGTTTACAGATTTTGGGCAGGGTAAATTTGACTGAACTGTAGAGCTATATTTGCTGTTTAGCTTTTTGTGTGCTATAGATCACCATACTATGAAGGACGTGCCATTTAAATTACTGGTATATTCCCGACTGATAGTTCCGCTGACCCATTCAAATATTTGTATTCTTTTTTTGTTTCCTTAAATTGTTTGTCTAACTCTGGTTTCTGTATTTTTTGTGTACGTGAATAATCTTTGCCAGAAAGGTTTTTTTCTGGTGTCATATGAACATAACTAGTCGGACACGTTATGGACGAATTCCGATGAAATTTGGGGAGGGGTGTTGTTTATATCAGAGAGAGAAAGAGAAAGAGAGAAAGAGCGAGAGCGCATACACAAAAAATAGAACATGCACGCATACACACACACCACGCTCACGCGTGCGTGCGCGCGCGCTCACACACATACACAGGGTATCAAGGACAACGTAAACAGAAAAGTAAGCCCAGATTCAAACGTTTAATTTAAACTTTTATTCGTCACCATCCATTTTGTGTAACAACGCAATATACTAGTAGGCCTACCATTGTTGAAGGTGTACAGGACAAGTGTGTGGTCATTAACCCCCCCCCCCCCCCCCCACCCCACACATATAATGAACCAGTATTGCCTGATTACCAGACATACATGACGACGTAATGTCAACGGTGTTGTAAGCATCCAAACGCAATGAAATGATGTGCATTTCTACAATGTTTTCTGCTCCCAGACCCCGCAGTCCAATATGGCTTGTACCCACGTGTCATATCCGGCCACACGGAGCGTGCCATATTATGGGAGACCGCCATCTTAGTCAGTTACTTTGTTTAAAAAATGCCAGATCGATGCTGTTTACACACAAATCTGACTAAGATGGCGACACTTCCGTTGGATGAGCACGCAGGTGGGGGGGAGCCATAGCTCGGTCATCATTGCCTTCAAAACCCACAATGATCTTGGAGAAAATATAGGAATAAACGATGGTAGTGATCTCACGATGAAGCAATGCTGATACTGACGAACAGCAGATATGAAGAACAAAATATATATTGACCCTTTCGTCGCCAGCCATTTGTTTTAGCCCCCAAAATACCATTAAACGTATTTGGGTAGAGAAAAAAAAGACCTGCAATATTGCAAATTGCTCTGTTATGCATAACATTAGGCCCATCCTTACCTCCCCAAATCACCGAAATAGGGTTTCGGATAACAGGCCCTGATTTTATGCTTCTTAGTGACATAGGTGTTAAACCACTGTGGTGTACAAATGCAACATTGGCGGTGAAAAGGTTAAAAAAAGCTGATTGTTTTTAACCTTGCATAGAAAGTACTGACAAGAGTAGAAACGTGCACCGAAAAGTTGAGCTAAACACATTATCGCCCTCTTTTGGTTTTTGTATTCAAATGTCGAGGAGTTTAGTTTTACGTTCGCGGTTTTCTGAATACACCAACCCCTTAAAAAGTATCCTATTAATACCCTCTACAAACTCAAAACTAACAATCGGCATTAACATTTCAAACAAAATCCAGTCAAAAACCAAACATCGAAGGCGTTGTACCCCAAAAGTTCAAAATAGTTATAAATAACACTTGACACGTTTCGACAATTATACGAATGGCCAAATACAAAAAGGGTCACTTTCACACACAAAAAACCCACCCAATATGCAAGTGAAACCACACTCTCCACAACTTGTCAGCTAACCTAATATGGATTACACAAAATGACAAAAAAATAACCACTTGCCATCGATGAGGGCTACATTAAAGATGAAGGTAGTGATTATCCTAAAACGAGTTGATGAAAGATTACAATAATGATAAACTCGCACACCATTTCCAACTTGAACAAGCCTAAATTATACACATTAATGGTGAGAAAAGAAAAGCAGGCTCACGGTAAAGTAAGTACCCTGCATAATGTAAATAAATGACAGTTATGAACAACACAAACACCGACTAACAAAATCGTGATCCCGCACAAGATTTCCAATGCAAAGATTACTAAACCGTTAATGCCGCCAAGACGAAAAGAAAACCTTGAAAATATGCAGTACCTAGTAACATCAAGGCTACATCAAAATGTTATGCTATGTCTAGTTTTGCGGGGATTGTCTTCAGCATTGACAGGCTCCTATGACAGGCTCCTAGCATAACAGCATCAGTCTCCAAAATTCCCCGAAGATGGAGTGTGGCTGCTCACATGGCGGGGTAATCATAAAAAACTGTCACACGTAATGTTCTCATCCTTGGCCGATGCATTTGTACAATGGTGTTTGTATGTACAGTGTTTCGGATATCGGGATGATCCCTGGACGATGACGAGCTATCCGACGTAGGCAGTGGATGCAGTACATGTGAACAGTGTCGTCGTCTTCTTCTGCCAATAATGTCCACCTGCTGTAGCCGGCAATTACTGACATGTACTGGGGTTCAAATAATTATGCAGCTCGGGGAAAAAACCCAAACAAAAATAAACCTAGACAAGAGGGCGTGCATGACCGAGCAACCCTGGCTAGTCTGAGAACACACAGCCGCACACGGGAGAACAAAAAGAAACAAAAACAAAAAGGGGGAGGGGGGGGGGGGTATTGTTTTTAGTCGGGAAGCTTCAGCACCTTCCCGATGAAGGAGCTGAGCGTGGGGGACTGGACTGTTTCTGATGGAATCGTCCCACAAACACTGCACCAACACACACACTGCTGAAAACAACCCAACAAACGAAGCGCATACTGAATAGTAACAATCATGTTCTAGCAATGAACAACTTCAGTTTTTTCAACTAACTAGAGGGCAAAAGAAACGCAACTGAAACACGACAATAATATTCTGTTTTCAGTGCTTAGCCTACCATTTACAAACTTTGTGATGAAATAATAGCGTAGCCCAACGTCTGAATGCGCATGCAATATAAACTTATCGTCCACAGCATTGAAAGGCAACCGTCAATTTGGGCGAACATACTAAAAGCGAGAATACTTTCTGTATTCAAAATGCGCGAAATAAAATGAGGGGAGGGAGGTGGTGTGTCCGTTTGTTTTTGCCTTCTGTCTCTATGTGGGATAGTCGCGCAAATGGCATACTTCATGTTCGCGCAAATTGTACGGAGGAAGAGTAGCGCAAATTGACATTCGCGTTTTTTGGCAACTCCGAATGGTCTGGCGATTATTTGACCGCCAGGGGGCAGTCAAACCACTAGGGGATTATCACGATATATTCTTAGTTGGGCGTAGTGAGAGAGAGAGAGAGGGGGTTGGACTCTTCTCTCTCTCTCTTTCCCCCCAACTAAGAATATACAGAGGATTAGCCCCACTCGAGCGTTATGCCACCTGGTGGGCAAAAGAGCAAGCTAAGTCGCTCATTGAAAATGCGCCGATGGGAGACCGATTGAGATAGTACGCGGCATGAGATGTTGACATGTGATGCACGTGTACACCGTGCCGATAACATCTAATGGGATAGAATTGTTCAGTCATGACAAATGAATAAACGGCGCCCACATTTTTCAACTGGCCCCTGGTTTTTTGCGCGCAAAAGAAATCCAGTCTTCGACTAGAAATGCGCATTTTGCCCTCGGGCCTCTCAGAGGCCAACGATGACGTCATATGGGTTACAAATGTTATGGCCATGATCAGGGTCACGTGACCCTAAGATTATTTATATAGTAGGCCTAATTATAGTGTAATACGCCACATAGAGAACACCCACATAGCTATATACCGAATGACCCTTTATCCCAACCCATCTATGACTGCAGAGCGTCGGCCAACTGGAGCAGACTCGCCAGTAACTCCTGTCCTGTCGAGGCGATCTTCCGGGCGGGGAGTACAAAGCCAGGCAAGCCGTAGTCGCATGCAGGTCTCGGCTCGCAAGCAAAGGAGACGATGCCAGGTTTCTCTGTCGAGGCCCAGTCAATAGATGTACCCGAGGCAGCATCTGAATGTAAATGACGGAAGAATTTTATTGCGAGGGTGCACTTTGCATTGTATTATACTAAACAAAAGTTAATTTTCGTTCACAAACGCATAGAAACAACGGTGCATAAAACCAAGACGCATTGCCAAAATCGTTTTGTATTTTGAAGATGTATAATTCAATTGTTATTGATCAAAAGTCTTAATTTGGATTAATCCTTTCACCACCAATGTAACATTTTAGCACCGCAATGTCACTAAAAGGAATCAACTCGGGACTTGTTATCCAAAGACCCTTTTTTCTTAATTTTGGGAGATAACGATAGGCCTAATGTTATGCATGTCACAGGGGAATTCGCAATATTGCAGATATTTTACTTTATCTACCCAGTTAAGTTTAATGGTATTTTTTGGCTGAAAAATGGCTGGCGGCGAAAGGGTTAAAATCGCTTCATTACTTTTGAAGCGATAGGTCAGCAAGCAATGCACGTTGTCAAGAAGTGGTACTTAACTTTTTTTTAGCAGTATATTTTTATTTTATTATGTGTATGTTTAAAATGAAGTCTCCTTAGGAAAACTAAAAAACATTAACCTATTTTTATTTTTTATTAAGTAGGCCTATGCATATCCATCAATATAATTATGTGCTGCTTTGGAAAAAATGAAAGCAATAAGAATTAGATACATTGTACTTCAGCAGAGAAAATTACTACAATACAACTTAAAGGGCCACCCTGACGGATATGTTTTTGCAAGAAGCACGTCGAGATCATCAGGAAAACACCCTTTACAGAGATCGCAACACTCGCTTTGCTCTGGTTTCCTAGAAATCAAACCGCTAATTCGGCGATTCTTCCTTGGCGAAGGTGCTGGAAGTCAAATTATACATGCCTTCTCTTTTCTAATGGCCGCCTGAGTTAGACTAAACCGTTTGCACGACATTTATACAAAGCAGGCCTTTTTATTATGTTTTTTTATATACAGTTTACCAAAAGGAGTTTCACTCACAACAAAGGAAATGTAGAAAAAGCTTCAACCACAATGAGTGGCCTCTCCCAACCCATCCAAAATGGCTTCTATCTCCGCCAAGGAGGCATCGCCGTTTTGAAGGTTTGATTTATAGGAAGCCAGAGCAAAGTCTTCCGATCCTTGAAAAGGCTGTCTTTCTGGTGATCTTGACGTGTTTCTTGCAAAAACATATCCGTCGGGATGTCCCTTTAATTTTTAAGCAGTAAAACCAGCAACGAAACATCTTTCAGGACAGTCCAAAGGGAACACAAACATACAGAAACACTTCTAACACACATAGGCTACTACACATGCGCGCGCGCGCGCACACACATACACGCGCACACACATACACCACCACCCCTCCCACACACATACGCACGCACGCACGCACACGCACACACACACGCACACACACACTCCCACACACACTCCCACACACACATACACACAGAGTAGCAAAACGGATGAAATACTTACATCCGAGTGCACATTTTGCATCGCCATATCTATAACTCTCCTTCACTTTAAAGGCCCCTCAGCATTTTCCTGGCTACCGCGGTCTGAAATGAAAATTGAAAATTTTAAATCTACTCAATATATTTTTTATAAATTATGTTGCTTTCTTGTGCTTGCAAAATCTCACCTGAATTAGCTGTACTCTGCCTGTCTTTCAGCGTCTCATTTGTTTTTTTAATACACACATTTGACATTATTGACAGCTCGTGAATATTTTACGCATAAAATGAACTTGATTACCTGAGAGATAATTCCTTTTATTATATTCTGTATTTAAGTAAATGTACTTTTATAAATACATCCCTCTGTGTGATTATTATGGGATCATGGCCTATAAATAAATACACGATTCAACTTAGACTTCTGTCTGTCTCAAACTTATTACATACAAGATCAGAGGACGGGCATTGTGATGGGTCTGTGTTTATTGGATTTGGATTTGCCAGTTGAAATCAAGTACAACAAAGAAGACAAAGTGGTTCATGATGTTGAAAGTAATTAGAATAACAAAAGTCAGGGCTCCCAGGGACTTCCATTTGGGGGTCTATGAAGTACTAAAATTCCAAATGACCCTCTAAATGAATGTGCAGGGGGTCCCCGGGATGCACTAAAAACCATTCTTTTTAGCATTCGCAATACCACTGGGACCCTCTATCCTGCCTCTATGACCCTCTACACTGTAAGTGAAGGAGACCCTGGGACCCCTTGTTTTGCGGGACAATTGGGAGCCCTAAAGGCAGAAAAAAAGTTTGCTATTAACAGAATAATTTGTGCGGACATGAAATTGCTTCAGCTTATAGTATACAGATTTTCGCGGAACATTGGACAGTTCTAGGTTCTGATACCTATAGCTAGAAGCAATCAAATGCAAAGAAACAAAATTGATTAACAGATTCATATTAAATGTCGATGTTCAAAGGAAAAATAAGTGATATCTTTTTTTTTAAAACCTTGTAGACAAAAAGTAAAGAACTAAATGATAATTAAGTAAAATGTTTGCTGCAATATGACTGGAGCTTCTAAAACTGTTCAATGTCTGGACAATCCATGCCATAAACTAACAACAAACAACCAAAGGTGCGATGGGAACCAGAGAAGCACTAGCCTCACCTACCCAAGAGCAGCCTTCACCACCCCTGGAAACCCGTGCTGTGCTACAAAGGGTGTGGGCACACATATATGACATTCCATTAAAGACCCACTGACCCACCATGATTAAGTACCTTGATTTTTTTCTGGGTAGCTGTGACCCACATACAAATTACATTATTCTCACACGCGTATTTACAGACACATCCATTCACATTCACCACACCAAAATCACACTGCAATGTAATATTGTCCGAATCACTTTTAGTGGAAGGACGCCAAACTGAAGAACGACAACGCATACACACACACACACACACACACACGCACACACACGTACGCGCGCACTCACACACGCACACATACATACATGTGACTGTATGAAATGTGTTTATCTCCCCCCCCCACCCTCCATTTTATTGATTGTCGTTCAAATTTTCTCCAGTTTTCGTTTTTCATCCTATTTGCCTTAATTGTTTTTCTGATTAATTTATGACGACAGGATGAAAATAAAAAGTTTTATCAAGCTAATTCTTTGATCGTCAATAAAGTTCATTTTGACTTGACTTGACATGCATGCAAATGCACAGCTTACACGCGCACTCGCAGAAAGAAAGAAAGAGAGAGAGAGAGAGACAGAGACGGACAGAGATATACAGAGACAGACAAACAGATAGACAAACGGGGAAGGGATACTATCTTGCCTCCAACGCATAGACGGGTGGGTCTGTTTTGGTAGGTCAAGTGTGGCAAGATTTCCAATCGAATCAGGTCAGGATACATGTCTCTGATCCCATCGAGAAAGGCGTACACCTGCCGTATGATTAGCATAATTAATCAGCATAAACTGTTCAGCATAATTAATCAGCATAATTAATTAGCATAATTAATTATCATCATCATCACTCACACACACACGCGCGCACACACACACATACACACGCGTGCGCACGCACCCCCCCCCCCCCCCACACACACACCCCCCCCCCCCCCCACACTTTTTGTAAATGAACATACTATACATATACGCCTAGTAATTGATTTTTTTTACGGACATGTGTACTTGTTTTGCTGCACTTTTGCAACGAAAGTAAACCAAGTTAGATAACTCTCTTTAATTAACTCCCCTCCACCAAAGTTGATTATGATACGAACCAGCTAGCAATGCGTGGATAAGAGGCCAAAGTGTGTGTGTGTGCGTGTGCGTGCGTGCGTGCGTGCGTGTGTGTGTGTGTGTGTGTGTGTGTGTGTGTGTGTGTGTGTGTGTGTGTTCGTTCGTTCTTTAATTTAACGTCTATCCACCTTACAGTGATCTTAGACAAAAAATTAAAAAAATGTATGTGTATGGTTATGACTGTGCAAATGTCCGTTTAAGGGGGTTTGTTGGTGTGCGTGTAGGAAGATACGGGAGGATTGTTAATCTATGCATGCATATAATTTACATGAATAAATGTAGTGAGGGTATGTGTATCTGAGTACCTGTGTGATTTAGACCCTATATTAATGAAACGTCAGTGAAATACATAAACTTCGAATTATTTATAAACATTTAAAAGTGAAAAAACAATAAATGTACAATATTAAGCTCCAAAAAGAGAAAAGTAAAATACTTAACAAGAACATCAAAGCAAAGGTCCAATTTGGCTCCTAATGAGTTCCCGAACAACTTCTAGAATCTTTGATTCATCACAAAGAATGTCTTCATAGGCTGTCATTGATGGTTTCGTGTCCGACAACCAAGCCGGTAAATAGTTTTTCATATGTTCACAAAGAAAAATCACATGGAAAGGTGTAATATGATGGCCACAAATGCAGGATACATTTGTACAGAATTTGGTTTTCATTACATCAAGCCTGAATTTAAAAAACCAAACTTTTTAGAATCCGCCCTTGATGAAGACTTTGTCCTGTTTTATAATCTATTAGCTTTGTAAAGAAATTTCATTTTTTGTTCTTTTTTATAGAGTGTAATCTCACTGTTTGTCTTGTAAACACAGAATCCCAGGATGCTTTTTCTAAAATACTGTAATTTTGCAGATAATCCACAATGTGATGGGATCCAACAAAAGTGCTATATAGCGATAAAGGAATATGAACTTTTGCTAAACTGTTTTCAGTGGCTGCGATATTTTTTATGATTTCTCTATTTTTAACGCTAACCGATCAACTCTTTCATTTGCAGATACATCCACAATGTGATGGGATCCAACAAAAGTCAATAGAAGAACCACGCAAAGACAAAAAATGAATTAAATGGTGAATTTCTGATATAAGTTCTCCTCTCACTCTTGTATTGGAATATTTTAAGGCTTGTAAGACATATTTTGAATCAACACAAAATAATATCTAAAAGACAGAAAATGGAAACCTAAGAAGATAATTTAATGCCATAATAATGGCAACAAGCTATGCGGTAAAGATAGAACAATTCTTTCCTATATGATATGATTTCTCTATTTTTAACGATGGAATGACGAATGCAGCACCTGATAAATGATTGTCAAGAGCAGAGCCATCTGTATATATTTTGAGATGATTTACATAAGCTTCATTTATATGTGTCGTAACATATGTTGTAAATACATTTATATGTGTCTTAACATATGTTGTAAATACATGTTTCATTTATATGTGTCGTAACATATGTTGTAAATACAGGTTTCATTTATATGTGTCTTAACATAAGCTATCCACAAAAAGTTAAGGATCACTTGCAAACTAATTCATAACTTTCCAAATAAGAAAGCCAATGCGTTGAATTTTGGCCAACATTTAATTCAATGCTTTAGTGATAACGATACACAATTGCCTTCAATTTCGAGCAATCGTTTGGTCTGTACATTTGATCAAAGTGGGTACGTATCGAAATTTGATTTCCCAAAGTCATTGAAATCACAAGACAGGGCATTCTGATGCTCCCAAAAGTTCAGTAATGCGTGTATCCGCCATGGCTGTTCTGGCACTCGACGCAGCGAGTCCTCATGGAGTTGACCAGGGTGGTGAAGATCCTCTGTGGAAGCGCCTGCCACTCAGCCTGCAGCATCTGGTAGAGGTGCTGGGCATCCCTGGGAGGGGGGTGGTTGCTCCTCACTTTGCGATCCAGCTCATCCCAGAGGTTCTCAATCGGGTTGAGATCGGGACTGCATGCTGGCCACTCCATTCTGTTGACTCCAGACTGCTGCAGGAAGTCGTTGACCACCCTTGCCCTGTGGGGGCGAGCGTTGTCATCCTGGTAGACAGCCGGCGGTCCCATCTGCTGCAGTGTAGGCACAGCCAGCGGTCGAAGGATCTCATCCCGGTATCGGAGGCCAGTCAGGTTACCCTGTACATGATACAAGGGTGTTCTGTGGTGAAGGCTGAAGGCCCCCCAGACCATTACAGAACCTCCACCAAAGGCCACCTTTTCTTGGACAGTGGCGTCAATAAAGCGTTCCCCTGGGCGCCTCCAGACCCTCAGTCGGCCGTCGTTGTGGTTCAGGGTGAAGCGTGATTCATCACTGAACAGGACCTGGGACCATTGCTGACGTGTCCACCTCACGTGACGTCTGCAGAAGGCGCGGCGTGCTGCCCTATGGGCTGGAGTTAAGCGTGGCCGTACAGCTGGGCGACGAGAACGGAGGTTAAACCCATGAAGGCGGTTCCGTATGGTCTGCTGGCTGATGTTGATGTTAGTAGCCACCCTCAGCTGCCTTCGAATGATGCTGGAAGAGGCTGTTCTTGTCTGCAGGGCTTGTCGTTCAATGAGACGATCTTCACGTGGAGTTGTCTTCTTCGGTCGACCAGATCTGCGTCTTTCATGGACCCTCCCAGTGGCTGTGAAGCGTTGAATCAGTCTGACAATGACCGAGATGGACACCTGAAGTCGCCTGGCCACTTCTCGCTTGGGAACACCATCTTGGAACCATGCAACAGCTCGTCCCCTATCCAACTCGCTCAATTTTCGTCGTGGAGGCATTGTCAAATCAGGCCTAATACTGGTGGTATGTCTTCTTATAAAGCCAAGCAAGAGACAGCATCTCACACATAAACAGCAGTGCTTGCACGTGCATAATGGTTTTTCCATCTGGCTTGTGCAATGTGTTCATGCAGAACGATCCAAAACAAGGTCCTTTTTCGCAAGTTTCCGCTTTTTCTTTTGCTGCCAAGCTCAGTAATAGAGAATCACGTGCAATGTTTCCACTAACACAACATCGCCCACTTACAGCTGAACAAGAATTCATAACAATTTGGCTTGACTGAGAAATAAATAACAGGAGCGAACGGAGTTTATTGCGCACCTGTTTTCTCATAGTGATCCTTAACTTTTTGTGAGTAGTGTATGTTGCTACGTAAAATATCCATACATAGTAGAGACAAATGGAACAAAAACACATATTAACAAAACATGTTTTTTCATCTGAAACCAACAAGATAAATCAATAAAAACAAACGAGTTTACATCTTCCATGTTGCGGTAGAAAGTGTGATTGAACGAGTTGTCTGTCCCACGTGTTGATCGTCTGTGACGAAGTGCCTCTCTTCTCTCGGCATCGATTTCACTGAAGAAAAACAAACACACGTTAACCCTTTCGCCGCCAATGTCGCATTTATGCACCACAATGGTCACACCCATGTCACTAACAGGCATAAAATCAGGGCCTGTTATCTGAAGACCCAATGTTCTTAATTTTGGGAGGTACGGATAGGCCTAATGTTACACATGTCACAGAGGAATTCCCAATATAGCATTTACAGTTTGTTCTCTACCCAGTTAAGTTTAATGGGGTTATTTTGGCTGAAAAATGGCTGGCGGCGAAAGGGTTAAAAACATCAAATACAGATGAAATACATCAACTCACTTCACCCCCCCCCCCCTCCCCCCCCCCCCAATCATTAATTGATGGCTTGGAGTCAAACGGACAATCTCCCCCGTGGGGATACCGGGGGTCTTTTGTACAAATAGTTCCCCCACCTTCTGGAAGTTCTGTGCTTGTAACTTCCTCTAACCTGCCACTCTCTTTGACTCCGCCTTTTCCCTTTGCTTACTGTCATCTGCTATATTTCTATCTCACTGGTCCATTCTCCTGCCTTTTTTTTAATAGAAATTCTTACAAAGATTTCTTTAGCCGAAGTCGGACATGCTGGGCCTAACTATTTATAGTTAGGCGCATAACGGCAGCATGACGCATCTACGCTCATATGACAGGAAACTGTCTGAGCGAACGAAGAAGAAGAAGAAGAAGAAGAAACGGACTATCTTTAGATAGATCCTTTGACGTATTATTGCATTTATTACAAAAACTAATAACTTGCATCAAACAATACGTTTTTTGATACAAGTTATTAGTTTTCGTAATATTCTAATAAGTTCTTCTTTTTCTTATTCTTCTGCATTCTCAGCTCATATTATGGCCATAATGGGTTAGGTGAATAATTAAGGATGGAAGTTCAGTTTAACGTCGCGTATCGGCTTTCGCCATGTACGACGGGCTGAACAAACCAACCAGGGTATAAACAAAAATTGATGTTCCTGAATCACTGTCCCAGCCAAAAGGCCGAGAAGCGATCAGATTCTGAATAATTATGTGTCCGGATTTTAATTTGTACCGGTCTCCCCTCTTCATGCTGCCAACACATTCCGATTTTAAATGTGTGTGTGTGTGTGTGTGTGTGTGTGTGTGTGTGTGTGTGTGTGTGTGTGTGTGTGTGTGTGTGTGTGTGTGTGTGTGTGTGTGTGTGTGTGTGTGTGTGTGTACGTGTGTGCGTGCGCACAATTTGAGACAGTAAACAATGTGTAGATGAAAGATTTATTGAAATGTTTATATTTTTTATCAGAACAATTGTGTTCAAAGAGACCAGTGCTGTTCTTCTTTATGATGAAGTATGTTGAAAGAAATCAATGCAACAATACCGTCATATAAAATAACAATAAAAAGAACTTTGAAATAATGTACTGGTTTCTCTGTCTGTCTGTCTGCCTGTCTGTCTGTCTTTCGCTTTGTCACTCTGTTGGCACGTCAGTCTTGTTCTCTGTATGGCCACGATTCCCCCTTTTGTTCCATCTCATCTCTATCTGTATGTCTCCATAAAACTGCCCGAACAGTCAGACAGTCTGTCTCTCTGTCTCTCTGTCTCTCATTTTCCCCCTAACTCATCCATATTTCCCGTCTCTGTCTGTGTGTCTCTCCGACACTGCCTCTGTGCCTGTCAGTCTGTCTCTGACTCTGTCTGTCTGTCTATCTGTCTCTCTCTCTGGTTTTGTCTGTCTGCCTGTCAGTCTGTCTCTGCCTCGGTCTATCTGCCTGTCAGTCTGTCTCTGCCGCGGTCTATCTGCCTGTCAGTCTGTCTCTGCCTCTGTCTGTCTGCCTGTCAGTCTGTGTCTGCCTCTGTCTGTCTGCCTGTCAGTCTGTCTCTGCCTCGGTATGTCTGCCTGTCAGTCTGTCTCTGCCTCTCTGCCTGTCAGCCTGTCAGTCTGCATCTGTCTATCTGCCTGTCAGTCTGTCTCTGCCTCTGTCTGTCTGCCTGTCAGTCTTTCTCTGCCTCGGTCTATCTACCTGGCAGTCTGTGTCAGA
>CM065698.1:38434238-38441738 GCA_017654935.2 Phymorhynchus buccinoides | reverse complement strand
AGAAGAAGAAGAAGAAGAAGAAGAAGAAGAAGAAGAAGAAGAAGAAGAAGAAGAAGAAGAAGAAGAAGAAGAAGAAGAAGAAGAAGAAGAAGAAGAAGAAGAAGAAGAAGAAGAAGAAGAAGAAGAAGAAGAAGAAGAAGAAGAAGAAGAAGAAGAAGAAGAAGAAGAAGAAGAAGAAGAAGAAGAAGAAGAAGAAGAAGAAGCAGAAGCAGAAGAAGAAGAAGAAGAAGAAGCAGAAGAAGAAGCAGAAGAAGAAGCAGAAGCAGAAGCAGAAGCAGAAGCAGAAACAGAAGCAGAAGCACTAGAATGACTACTGATAGCTGTAGAAGTAGATTTGAAACAAAAGACAAAAGAAGCAACATTTTATTAATGTCTCTGTACACGTTAACAACTTTTACTCTTTCGGCATGGCAACACATTAATAGGCAATTCATAATTTATTATAATTGATTATGACTGGTCTATCACTGTGTTTCCATGTCGAAAGAGCGAAAAATGTTCACGTGTACAGAAACATTTATCACAATAATCACAGGAGAGCTGTATCGGCAACGATTACCGGACTTTTCCCACCCGGTCTTTTCCCACCTTGACTTTTCCCACCCGGTCTTTTCCCACCTTGACTTTTCCCACCCGGACTTTTCCCACCTTGACTTTTCCCACCCGGACTTTTCCCACCTTGACTTTTCCCACCCGGACTTTTCCCACCTTGACTTTTCCCACCCGGGTCTTTTCCCACCTTGACTTTTCCCACCCGGTCTTTTCCCACCTTGACTTTTCCCACCCGGACTTTTCCCACCTTGACTTTTCCCACCCGGACTTTTCCCACCTTGACTTTTCCCACCCGGTCTTTTCCCACCTTGACTTTTCCCACCCGGACTTTTCCCACCCGGACTTTTCCCACCCGGACTTTTCCCACCTTGACTTTTCCCACCCGGTCTTTTCCCACCTTGACTTTTCCCACCTTGACTTTTCCCACCTAGGACTTTTCCCACATAGGACTATTCCCACCCGGACGTTTTACACCCGGACTTTTCCCACCTAGGACTTTTCCCACCCGGACTTTTCCCAACCGGACTTTCCCCACCAGGACTTTTCCCACATAGGACTTTTCCCACACAGGACTATTCACACCCGGACTTTTTACACCAGGACTTTTCCCACCCGGACTTTTCCCACCAGGACTTTTCCCACCCGGACTTTTCGCACGCACGCACACACAGACACACACACACACACACACACACACACACACACACACACACACACACACACACACACACACACACACACACACACACACACACACACACACACACACACACACACACACACACACACACACACACACACACACACACACACATACATTCTCTCTCTCTTTCTTTCACTCCGTATCTCCCCCTCTCTTTCTCTCTCCCTCTCTCTTTCTTCTTTCTCTCTTTCTAAGAGAGAGAGTGGGGGGAGATACGGAGAGAGAGAGAGAGAGAGAGAGAGAGAGAGAGAGAGAGAGAGAGAGAGAGAGAGAGAGAGAGAGAGAGAGAGAGAGAGAAGAGAGAGAGAGAGAGAGAGAGAGAGAGAGAGAGAGACGAGAGAGAGAGAGAGAGAGAGAGAGAGAGAGAGAGAGAGAGAGAGAGAGAGAGAGAGAGAGAGAGAGAGAGAGAGACAGAGAGAGAGAGAGAGAGAGAGAGAGAGAGAGAGAGAGAGAGAGAGAGAGAGAGAGAGAGAGAGAGAGAGAGAGAGAGAGAGAGAGAGAGAGAGAGAGAGAGAGAGAGAGAGAGACAGACAGACAGACAGACAGACAGACAGACAGAGATCCCGCTTACCTGAACGTGAATGGAAGCGTTACACGCGTTTGTGTCATTATTTCGAATCACACAGAAGTATCTTTCTTTTTCTCCTGCAAATCGTTTGTGAAAATAATATACTATTCCACTGTTATAAACCGTTTTCTTCCCTCTCTTCGAATCCAGAAATCTTAAACCTTCCATGGTCGTTGGTATACAGAAAATATGTGAACTGTTTTACCAAACAGTTGGATGAACGAATTCAGTTCACCAGAAAAAGTAAAACTAAATAAGGTGAGTACAACCGGTACAGAGGGGAGATCAGATTATTTGACTGAGTGTGTGTTTATGTCTGTAAGAGAGAGAGGGGGGTGGAGGGGGGATACAGTCAGATAAAGAAAGAGAGATAGAGAGAGAGAGAGAGAGGGGGAGAGGGGCAGAGAAAGGAAGAGAACATTGTCTCGGATTATCTTATATATTATCTTATATAATATCCATTGCCATCCTACTATTATGAGAGCAAAAAGTAAGCACACAAACATCTGTTTGTATCTGGCAGTCATAGTCGGAAATGACATGCAATAAACAGAAGTTTGTTCAATTGGGTGTGAAAAGTCCTGGTGGGAAAAGTCCTAGGTGTGAAAAGTCCGGGTGTAAAAAGTCCGAGTGGGAATTAGTCCTAGGTGGGAAAAGTCCGGGTGCGAAAAGTCAAAGTGGGAAAAGTCCGGTGGGAAAAGTCCGGACACCATCGGCAACATCATGAACAGAGGTAGAAACGAAAGAGATAGGGGCAGTCTTCCTCCTCTTCTTCCTCTTCTTCCTCTTCTTCTTCTTCTTCTTCTTCTTCTTCTTCTTCTTCTTCTTCTTCTTCTTCTTCTTCTTCTTTCTTCTTCTTCTTCTTCTTCTTCTTCTTCTTCTTCTTCTTCTTCTTCTTCTTCTTCTTCTTCTTCTTCTTCTTCTTCTTCTTCTCTGGTTTTCTCTATTTGTCGATTTAACGTGGTGACAGCCCTGACATGGTCTTTGTTGTTGACGGGGCTATAATTAATCTTAATCTTAATCTTCTCTGTCTTTGACAGTAACGGATCATCTTTCTCTTTTTTGACAAACACAGAATCTCTCTCTCTCTCTCTCTCTCTCTCTCTCTCTCTCTCTCTCTCTCTCTCTCTCTCTCTCTCTCTCTCTCTCTCTCTCTCTCTCTCTCTCTCTCTCTCTCTCTCTCTCTCTCTCTCTCTCTCTCTCTCTCTCTCTCTCTCTCTCTCTCTCTCTCTCTCTCTCTCTCTCCAACTTACCCACGGCACTAGCATCTGTCACAGATTCAACGTATCTCGGTTTCTGTTTCACGCAATGACAGACGAAAAATAGGCTTTGTTTTTGTAAACCTGTACACTAATTCTGAATTGAAATATACAGTAGGCATATTAACAATGTTGTTTATACATAGACCAGAATGAAATGAGCTAACTTAACAATTCTGTCCTTGACAAGATGTATGTTAGAATGTTATGTCATTATTTGATTTCCTGAGTTCCTTTTGATTGGTTTAATTTATGTGGATAATTGAATGGAGTTTACTATCTTATATTATTACTATGCTAACCCTCCACCCCTCCTCCCATAACAATGTATTGTGGCCCATGGTCGATGTGCATTAAAGGGCCACCCTGACGGATGTGTGTTTGGCAAGATTCACGTCCAGATCACCAGGAAAACACCCTTTACAGAGATCGCACCACTCACTTTGCTCTGGTTTCCTAGAAATCAAACCGTCAAATCGGCGATTCCTCCTTGGCGGAGGTGCTGGAAGTAAAATTATTTCACCCAAAGAGAAGGCGTGTGCTGTCTCTTTTCTAATGGCCGCCTGCGTTTAGACCAAATCGTTTGCACGAAATGTTCGCAATACAAGCCTTTCTATTTTTATTATTTTACAATTTTATACAGTTTATCTAAAAGAGTTCCGCTCACAACAAAGGAAATAGCTCCATTTTTTTAACTGCACTGCAAAACAAAAGAAAACGCTTCAACCACAATGAGTGACCTCCACCTATCGAAAATGGCTACTCTCTCCGACATCTCCGCTAAGGAGGAATCGCCGTTTTGAGGGTTTAATTTCTAGGACACCAGAGCAAAGTGAGTGTTTCGATCCTTGAAAAGGCTGTCTTTCTGGCGATCTCGACGTGTTTCTTGCAAAAACTCATCCGTCAGGGTCCACCTTTAAAATTGTTCCGAGTTCCGAGTTCTGAGTTCCAACTCACCCACAGTAGCTTTTTCCTTCAGTGAAGATAACAGCTCCAGATAGAAGCAGGAAACATCAAAGAAGTATGGCTGCTTTGTGTGGACTCCTTCGTATGTGTAATACTGTTATCTGGGAAGAAGAGAACACAACTTTAATTGTCTGATTTATGATTGGGAATTAATTTTTGATTACCAATAAATATCCATCGTGTCTCTATTATAAGGGGAGAGAGAGAGAGAGAGAGAGAGAGAGAGAGAGAGAGAGAGAGAGAGAGAGAGAGAGAGAGAGAGAGAGAGAGAGAGAGAGAGAGAGAGAGAGAGAGAGAGAGAGAGAGAGAGAGAGAGTTTTTCCGAAAGCTAAAGCACATTGAAATAGTTATCGTTGACTCGATAAAATCACCCGCTCGCTCTTCGAAGTTCTGCAAAATATGCATTATGGATACTATTAATAAAACTTATGCAAACCCTTATACTCTGTGAGGAATTCCTGCTTACCATGCACCCCCCCCCTAATAAATTTTTCATGGGCATTTTCTGGTAGCTTAGGGTGTATAGATCACGAAAACAAATGTTCCCAGAGAAAATTCTCATTTGGACTGTTCCTTCTGGCTTAATTTTCAAGGGTACCCATCTCCGGTGCCGGGGCCACTTTTTGCCGGTCCAAAAACTTCTATTAAGTTTGTTGATTAACTGTGTCTTTGTTTTTTAACCTGCAAGAATTTGCTATTCGTTTTTGTTGATATTAATGCCTTTTGCACGATACACAATAATCAGAATGACAATAACTACCATACTTGGACCGCAGTGAAGCTACTTGCGCACCCACCGTCTGTCAAACGCGGCACACTGTGAATTTGCTGAAATATTAGCAATAAACTGTACCTCGCCAAAACTGTGCAAGTTTTTAGAAACAACGTTTACTACAGTTTAAAAGAACAGTCTCTTGCGCTTCTTTTGAGCTATGTCCCATTACCATAGGGCTATCCTGACGTCCACTGTTGCCGGTTTATCTCCCCTACCCCCTTTTTGGCTTTGACGCAAATAAAATGTTAAAACATACAGTTATAACGTTTAAACTGAAGACATCATTCTGGATATTTCAAAAAGTAGTTTCAGGAAAGAAAGCCGATTATTGAGAATGTATGACTGTCCATAAAAGATAAATGAAATAACTCTCTCCCCCACCCCCACCCCCATACCGCTGCTAATATTTATATTACGGTCTGTTATGAAATGAGGTCAATGTTTGAATGCCTCAATGGACACAACTAACACTGGATTGCTTCCAAAAATGTCATTCAAAAATAGATCTCCTAGAGGAATGTTCTCAGATGCTGTAACTATTACATTGGCAGTTCTTCTGTTTCATGGTGCACTTCAGTCAAACACAAAGTCGTCATTCTGAGTCACTTTCCTCGGCGCAAGTAGAAAGTGACTCTTCTGAGGCATGTGGTAGGACAGTTGCCTCTTCGTCGTCATCAGAGTCTGGAAAGTCCTCCAGGAAGTCCACCATTTCCGTTGGCAAGATGAGTTCCTCCTCTTCTGTGGTCCACAATGGTTCCATGACGTCATCAATGCTAATCCATCCATGTCCATTGCATGGTGATGGAACATCAGGCATAGGTTCGAGGGCCCTCTTCCAAATGGCAGCTTGAAAGTTGCTTTGTTTCATGTGTTGTTGAAGGGTTTGTGTGCACGGAGGCATGCTTGCCATGTCAATGTTTTGCGTTCAATGGCTCATCTCCACATCTCTCCTTGAGTAGATGATGTTGGAGGTCATTGACACTGATGAAACGGTGTCTGCCGTACATGGCACAGGTGAACATTTCAAGATCGTTTTTGACTTCTTCTGGGATGTTCCATGTATCTCCAAGTTGGGCAGTTATTTCCACAAATCTTGGATTCTGCTGAAGGACTTTGATGGGTTTCATTTTCCCAATGCCCTTGAATGCACTTGTTGTATCGCATCCCGCGTAAGCATGAAGAGCCAGCAAAGTGGTGCAGTGCTGTTGCCCATATGCTTTTGCAATGTCAGTGACATTGATGAGCCGTTGCTTGTTGCCAGTTCCTGTGTCGAACAGAATCACCACGTCCTTCAGCTGCAGAGTGAAGTGCAGGAGAATAAAGAAGATGTGTGAGTCTGGACTCTTTACACGGACGAATCTGTAGCCATTCTGTTCAGCGTATGCACAGTAAAGAGCAACACTGGAATCAGTCTCCTCTTGTGTTGATTTGAGCGTTGCGATTGGCGTCCTTGTTGTTGTCAGTCCATCAACTGATTGCAGCAGGAAGGCTTCTCCTTCACAGATCAGGATGACTTTTCTGTCTTTGAATTTTGGCGCAAGTTCATCTTTGCTCCAAACCTCGAGTAGCACTTTGCTGAGCTGCTTCTTGTTTTCGTCATTTGACAGAAACGTCTTCAGATCTCCAGGCCGCTTGGTGCTTTCTCCTTTGATGATGATCTTGTCGCCAGTGCCTCTCCTTTTCCTTTCCATTGCTTTGATAGTCATTTTGGTACATGTCTGTACTGAACACCACGTCCGTTCCCTTTGGCAGCATGTCAAATATCTTTTGAGCGATCTCCCTGAAGTTGGAAGGAAGCTGTTGCAAACAGTGAAAGACTGCATTGCCATCGATCACAACCAGTGTCTCGTCATGGGGAGGTAGAGCAGCATCTTCCAGATCTCTGGTGAGGTAGTTAAACCCTTTGGCTTTGTCAGTCTTGGCCAGGGAATTGTCGGCAGTGGCAATACTGTAAGGCACAGGAGTAAGTTGGTATGTCATCAACTGCTTCAGATCGAGTTGAACACCTTCTTCCTGTGCCTTCACAAGGAGTTGGAAGGCGATGTTTCCTTGTTGTTTGTACTCCACAACTTTCTTCTTAGAAGTCTTCATGCGGACGACTTTGTTCATTGATGCCATCGTTTTCAACTTCAGCTGTTTGACATGTTCAAAGAAGTAGTCTGTCATTTCCCATCAGTCTGTGCGTGATGAACGCCTCCTTCTCGGCTTTACCAGCTTCCTCTGCTCTGAGAACATCATGCTGAATGTCAGCTGGGACATATGCTCCTAATGACAAGACGATGAGGTTGACAGAGACTTCCACACAGAAAGGGTCGATGAAACTTTTTATTGCTTCCTGAGTCTTCTTGACGTTGCTTTCGCTCTTCAGTATCTCAGAAGGACGCAAGTCACGGTGTCTGCTGCCAACCTCATCCCCTTGAGCCATGCCAGCCATGTCAAGAGTTGCGTGAAGATACTTTGACCTCTCATGTGTTGTTCTGACCCATCTTTGGTAGGCATCATGGTTAGACAGCAGTCTCGTAAGACCAGCACCACCTCCCCCAGCTCCACCTCGGCTTTTTGCATGCTTCATGAACGTTTTCTCCATGGTCTTGTCCACTGCACAGCGATTGCCAGGAATGAAGGATCTGGCCACACTGAACGCACCTCTTTTCAGCAGATCCTTGGCTCCAGGATG
>CM065698.1:38411738-38414238 GCA_017654935.2 Phymorhynchus buccinoides | reverse complement strand
ATCCGTTACTAAGAGTAGATCAATATGTTTTTCGTCTGGGTCGCCAATCATGGGAGAGTTCTTTGAAACTCGGATTGGTTTAAGGTTTTCTTCTACAGACCATGTGTAGATGTTAATTGAAATTGGTTTATTCTGTTCTTCAAATTGATCAACTTCGCTTAGGCTTACAGGGAAGTCGATTCCATCAAAGTTTAATTCATTTATGTAAGGTTGATAGTTAATTACTCTTTCTGCGTTCTTTTTGGCATAATGAAGTTTAGCTAAAACGCACCACATAAAACATTTATCATCAGTATTTTTAATGTTTAATACTGCACGCTTTAAAACAAGTTCTTTAGGTAAAGGAATAAAGGAGTTTCCTACGATTGGAGCATATTTACTCTCCTTCATTTTAATTTCTAATACCCCGCCTTCTGACCAACCAGATCCTCTCAGTTTTGCCTCTTCTGATGCGTTAATGAACTGGGTGATTAAATTGTCTGCCCAGGTTTTTGTAAAATCATTATATGAAAGAACTACTTGTTGTTTAGTAGAGACCCATACTTGAAGCTGCTCACCTTGGACTGTTTCATAATCTACGTACACTGCTAACATTACTTTAACTGGTGGTTCTATTATCAGTTTTTCAGGTATTTGTGAAATAGCATGTTTTACACTTTCAAGTACATTTTCTGGTTCAATACCTTCTAAATCCGTTTCTTTAAAAACTTTGTCTAAATGCTCAATTATTTCATCAGTTGTCATTGTCATGTTGAGTTCTTTTTTCTAACTCAAATTATTTTGTTTAATTAAAAATAATTATTTTATTCCCCCCAAAAGTAGTGTTTTTTCTTCCGAATTGACAGAATAAAGTGGAGACGGATTTTTACTTTTTTCACCCCTTAAAGTTGTGTTTTTGTATCTAAAAGTAGGGGATTCCCTCTTGAGCCAGAATCCCCCTATCCCCGTTCTCTCCGTTTTTGCCGATTTGAGCGAGCGCAACGTAACGTTAGCCCATGTGAAACGACCCTCGGGCTTTGATTGTCTGATTGATGGAGAACAACATTTCTGAATGAAACATTTCTTTGCTGATCACGCAGACGTCTTTGTACTGACTTGTCAGTCAAGGTAGAAACATAGTCCTACACCACACCTAGATTGAATCCAGCGATTGACTGATCGATGGTGTGATCGCTGGCCAAAATTAAGCTGCTGGAATTCCATGTTGGAGTCACAACCCATGGCACAAGATGACTGGACAATGCCTTCAACACTTGGTCCCTACGTAACAGTCACCGTCGCTTTGATCAATCGTGACGTGTTCAGGTGTGTCGTGTACAGTGGCCCAGTTATGTGTTGTGCTTGTTGAATGGTCCGTTCATTTCTGTCGACTCGATGTTTTCAGCGTGAATGTCTTTACTACTTCTTTGTGCTTTGATCCATGTACTAGGGCCCTCGCCTTATCTCTCCGTACTTGACAGGGTGCCTTCTTCCTGGGTTGAGTTTCTCAAGATAACGGTCGCCGCGCGAATAACGCGTACCCCAAACGGGGCCTAAGAAACACTTTAGAAAACGTTTGCGGAAGAATATTACAAGCTCTTGTCTGATTGGTAAAAAATTGTATTATTATTTTAAACAAACTTTAATGGACCAATCAACAACAAGAAACGTATTCACCCCCTACTAGTTCCGGATAGTTCGCCGCTTGCTCGGTGTTTGGCAAGAACAAAACGCCATGCGAACTATCGGCAAACGAAGGGTGTTTCTTAGACCGTTTTTGCCGATTTGCACTCACGCTACGTAACGTTAGCCCCCAGAAGTACTGGACCTGTGTTTGATGGTTCGGAATGGGGTCAGTCGCCATTGTTGTTGACGTTTTGTTGGTAGGCTTCAGGCGTAGAACAAACACAGTACTATCGTTACTGTCGCCACAGATGTTCCGGCTGGACACTGAGTTGTCAGTGAGTAGAGAATTCCAAGTCGTCTCGACAGCTAGTGGCAGGCCGCAAACTTTCATGTTGACTAGAATATTCTTTGATTTTCACTGGAACTCAAATGTATGGCGACTTGTCGTTTGGCGTCAGGTCACGTGCCTCAGAGAGAGAGAGTTAGAGAGAGAGAGAGAGAGAGAGAGAGAGAGAGAGAGAGAGTCAGGAGTCAGGAGCATTTTAATTGTTAGGCCATGCCCATGCAATGGAGTGAGTGTGACAACAACAACGTATTACATTATTAACTTGACATTGCAAAACACTACGTAAATCTTGTCTAACTTTCAAAACTTTAAAAAATATAAGCAGCCACTTTTCTAACAATGCTTTTCTGTGTACAAGAAAGTAATAACATAAATTTAAACATAGAAGGATGCCTATAATTTTTTATTTTAAATAAATTCTTTTCCAAGGGTGTCATACATGGGACAAACCAACAAACAATGAATTTCTGTCTCGGGAATATGATCACAAAATGGGCAATTTACATTTCTATTTGGGTCGATTTTAAACTGCAAAAAGTGACAAGTCAA
>CM065698.1:38404238-38406738 GCA_017654935.2 Phymorhynchus buccinoides | reverse complement strand
GAAGTCAAGCAGGGAAGGAGAAGGACGAAACAGAAACAATGGAACGAGGGAGCAGATGGGGAGAGGGAGCGGAGGGGTGGGGGAGGGCATGAAGCACTAGCAGCTGGGTCTGGTAAAAGATGCGGCGTTGATCAACGAAAGTGCTAAGAAAATAAAAACTATGATTATTATATCACAAAAGCAACAACAACAAAACAGATGCGGCGTTGATCAACGAAAGTGCTAAGAAAATAAAAGATATGATTATTATATCACAAAAACAACAACAACACCACAAAAACAAATGTGCTTACATCAGGAAGGTCGCGATAGCGATCATGAGTAAGGATGTTGGCTCTGCCTCTTGTCCGTCCTTTACCACTTAGCGCCTCGTTCCTCTCAGCATCAATCTCACTGTAAGATGAATCATAAAACAAACGGACACATTGCTGTTAAGGACTCTATCTACTCTCCAATCTGTCCAGTCATTTTGTTCTCCACAAGTTAGAGAAAAAACACCCGAATAAACATACAATCTGTACCACGAAAACAGTACCCAATCATAAAAAAACTTTAACCCTTTCACCGCCAATGTCGCATTTATGCACCACCATGGTTTAACACCCATGTCACTAAAAAGCATGAAATCAGGGTCTGTTATCTGAAGACCCTATTTGATTAATTTGGGGAGGTAAGGATAGGCCTAATGTTATACATGTTACAGATGAATTCCCAATATTGAAGATTGTTTTTCTCTACCCAGGGTTTGTGGCTAATTATGGCTGGCGGTGAAAGGGTTAACTTAAAAATCTCAAATCTGTCGATTCACTCTATCTAGGCATACAGTTAAAACAAACAACCAACCGAACCTTAAAAGAGAGCACCAAATTATTAACAAAACGTTCAGCACTCTTGTAGGTCTTCCTGAATCGACACGTGAAAAGAACACAGATTTAAGCGAACTGGTATAATTTTATTTATTTGCTTTTTTTTTAACCCTCACTATCTGTGCAAGAAAACGAAAACCCGCCCTTCATTGCTAGAATAAACTGTTCTCAGAAAGGAGATAGTGATGTGAGTACAGAGGACTGCGAATGTTTCACTCCTTTTCGGTGATGTTTTTCTTTACTCATTCCAAGAAAGTATGGATATTCTAACTTTATATGTTATAATAACATGAATAAAATATTCATAGTAACACAAAACACAAACACGTTTTACTATTAATAATAACTACAGTCAGTTAGGACAATAGAGATATTTATTCACATCATCATTCAGAAACATGGGACATGGGTACAAAATACAAAATAAGCTTACAAATAAAGGTTTGAGAAAATCTCTCTCTCTCTCTCTCTCTCTCTCTCTCTCTCTCTCTCTCTCTCTCTCTCTCTCTCTCTCTCTCTCTCTCTCTCTCTCTCTCTCTCTCTCTCTCTCTCTCTCTCTCTCTCTCTCTCTCTCTCTGTACTCACGTCTGCACGTCAGGGGATTGCACATTAACAGTGATACCAGCGTCCCTCAAGGCATTCATGGTCCTCTGCATCTGGTCAGGGGGAACCACGAAGTCAGTGCTCAGCAGACTGGAAGGACCGCGTAGAAACACCAGCTAGAAAAGTGGATATCGAGTGTAAATACGTTGCAGTAGCAGCAGCAGCAATGGCAATGGTAACAACAGTAATATCAACAGCTTGAGGACACCCACAGCCCATCATGGATTTTAGAAAGTGTCTTATTCTACAGAAAGACGTGGGAAACCATAAAAGGATAAAGTATTCGCTAGCCTTGTGCATCTTCCTTTTTGAATATATTAAATTCAGAAGACCTCGTCTACTTTCTTCATATATGTGAAACTGAATGAACACATTGCCAAACAAAAACCCACCCAACAACAAACAATAAAAGGAAAATCAAAAAGCGAACAAACAACAAACAAAAATCACACAAACACAAAAACAAAAACAAAGAAAACACAAACAAACACCCGCAACCATATTTACTACCACCATCAACAACAACAACCTTAAACAAACAAACAAACACACACAAAAAACAAAATCAGAAACAACAACAACAAAAGTAATCAACTTCATCAAGCAACTGAAAACATATTTGTATAATTATTTTCTGCGTAAGTTAACTTTAAAGGTTGAAATGGAAATCGTTGAGTAGAAGAACAATCAAGGCACTGTGGCAGCGTCTCCTTCATGTAACAATCTGCTTATGCACAGACAGTTTGGCATCTCGTGAACTATGTGTGATGTTGACAACATCATAGAGATCTAAAGATCATAAGGAGAGACTGGATTTACATTTTGGTATACCTTTGTCGATATGCTAAAAACGTATGATCGTGAGGACGATACTTTAGAAGTATTTTAATTGATGAACTCATAAGATGAACTCATAACTAAATTGCTTTTTTATTCTTTGAACATGTTTATTTTTTGCACACGAATGGCTCCGATAAAATGCAACCATTTCCTCTAATGTCCAGCTGAAAGTCCTGCCATCTATCAGTAAG
>CM065698.1:38381738-38394238 GCA_017654935.2 Phymorhynchus buccinoides | reverse complement strand
CTTGCTGACGTGTCCTGTAGAATGTATCTGTGTTTTGTAGAGAAAAAAGAAGAAGATGCGTTTAAAACAGGAACAGCCTAATTAAATGAACTGAGCAATTCACTTGACAGATTCGTTCATCGTGTTGCGCTAGGGATATATCCCGCTACACTGAATAATAATGGATTGACAATTATTGCAAAATAACAGGAATTTAATTGCTTTTGGTATAATAAGATTAATCTCGAAACTAGTGATTCAACTGTAAATCTGCTGTTGGAATCAACGTTTTCAAGATGTAGGCCTGACTTTGGAACAACGACAATCTATGGAAGTAATGATAGTGATGTTATGCAAAACCCCGGAAATATTAAACAATAAATATAAAAAAGTAAACATTTACACCACATACAGTGCAAACACGATGTAATAAACACAAACGGTAATATCTATAAAGAAGTTTCAAACGAATTCATCAACTACGAACTATAATGTTATTATCATGAAAAAAGTGCACATATTATTTTTAAAACAGAACGTGAGAACGCATTCTCTCTCTCTCTCTCTCTCTCTCTCTCTCTCTCTCTCTCTCTCTCTCTCTCTCTCTCTCTCTCTCTCTCTCTCTCTCTCTCTCTCTCTCTCTCTCTCTCTCTCTCTCTCTCTCTCTCTCTCTCTCTCTCTCTCTCTCTCTCTCTCTCTCTCTCTCTTCTTCAGAATATTTTTGTCTGTCTGTCTGTGTGTATCTCTCTCTCTCTCTCTCTCTCTCTCTCTCTCTCTCTCTCTCTCTCTCTCTCTCTCTCTCTCTCTCTCTCTCTCTCTCTCTCTCTCTCTCTCTCTCTCTCTCTCTCTCTCTCTCTCTGAACTCCGCTCTCTCTCCCTCTCTCTCTCTCTCTCTCTCTCTCTCTCTCTCTCTCTCTCTCTCTCTCTCTCTCTCTCTCTCTCTCTCTCTCTCTCTCAACTCTCTCTCTCCCACTCTCTCTCAATTGTCAACCTGTCCATTTTATTTAATCATATTATCTCTTTACAATTAGAAATACAACAAATTCTGCAGAATTAAACTCCATAAAGTCAGGCGCCAGGATGCGAGCGTGTGCCTTGGTCTGTCTGCTTCTTGCTGGCATCGGAGTTTGTGAGGAGAGGAAAAGCTATCGCGGGTAAGTTGGCACCTGTGCATACCATCAATTTGTATGTTTGTTCGTCTGTCTGTCTGCGTCTGTCTGCCTGTCTTTCTGTTTGATTATCTTTAGTGTAGAGTGGCACAGAGGTAACGCGGTCACCTAGTATAAAATAAACCCGACTTCGAACCTGGGTACAGGGGATTTTTCCTCTCACTCTGCAGTAGGCCTAACGGTCTGAACGTGTAGTCTTTTGGAGGAGACGATAAACCCAGGTTCCGTGTGCCCATGTACTTAGTACACGTTAAACCCAGTGACAATGAAAAAGTTGTCATTTGGTCAACATTTACCCCCACCCCCTTTTCTTCCTCATCAGTCATACACAAATCTCATTCAAATAATAAAAACAAACGGTGGCGCGCCTCTCGCTGCGACGCGCTCTCCAGGTGGGAGCAACCCAAATTTCACAGAGACGCCTCTGTGACTATGAAGTGCCAAATGCCAAATTAAATGTCTGTCCTTATTATACCCAATCTGTATTGTTAAAAAATCGGGACTTTCATGGTGTTGCACTTCCTCCGGGCATTGCCTCCAGGATCGTTCCCACCATCTTTATATCTACTAATGTCCCATATGTGTCTGTTCCAGACCGGAGGACGTTAAACAGAATTTCATCATCTAAATGTCTGTCGGTCTTACTCTCTTAGTGTGAATGTATGTGTTTCTGTGGTGGTTTTTTTAATCAATCAATCAATCAATTGCACGCCTCTGTCTGAGACGCGCTCTCCAGGTGGGAGCAACCCAAATTTCACAGAGACGCCTCTGTGACTACAAAGTACCAAATACCACATTGCATGTTTGTCGGTCTTAGTATGATTGTCTGTGTTTGTGTGTGTGTTTTCAATCAATCAATCAATCAATCAATCAATCAATCAATCAATCAATCAATCAATCAATCAATCAATCAATGCAATCAAATGCTTTATTGTCTCTAAAAGGATACAGACATTCTTCATCTGGCATGCACATGCAACATAAACATAAGAATAATAAGACACATCTCGTTCACAAACTTTCGTCCACATCAAACCAAACATTCCGCACATTTGTGTGTGTGTGCGTGTGAGTGTTACTGTGTACATGAACATGTAAAGTCAACGGATACAATTGATTAAATATTCGAAAGTGTATTATCTGTGTTAATGAGCTTTTATTTTAATTATTGAAACTACATGCACCACAGAACCAACCAATCCACCAACCACAATACGGCTAAGCCGCACCACACCACACCAACATTAAATGTATTATACATTTTGTTGTTGCTGCTGGACCAGAGCATGTTAAACTACACCACTCTACGCCAACATATAATATATTTTACATATGTGTGTTGTTTCCACACCACACCACGTCAAACTGCAGCTCACTACTGTATTATAATGTTTTGTTGTTGTCGACACACTACATTATGTTAAACTGCAACTCACTACAATAGTATTCTGTTTTGTTGTTGTTAACACACTATGTCATGTTAAACTGCACCACACTACAGTATTATAATGTTTTGTTGTTGTCGACACACAACATTATGTTAAACTGCAACTCACTACAATAGTATTCTGTTTTGTTGTTGTTAACACACTATGTCATGTTAAACTGCACCACACTACAGTATTATAATGTTTTGTTGTTTTCGACACACAACATTATGTTAAACTGCAACTCACTACAGTATTATAATGTTGTGTTGCTGTTGACACACTACATCATGTCAAACTGCAACTCACTACACGATTATAATGTTTTGTTGATGACACACTACATCATGTTAAGCTGCAACTCACTACACGATTATAATGTTTTGTTGTTGTTGACACACTACATCATGTTAAACTGCAACTCACTACAATATTATAATGTTTTGTTGTTGTCGACACACTATGTCATGCTAGACTGCACCACACTACAATATTATTATGTTTTGTTGTTGTCGACACACTATGTCATGCTAGACTGCACCACACTACAATATTATTATGTTTTGTTGTTGTCGACACACTATGTCATGCTAGACTGCACCACACTACAATATTATTATGTTTTGTTGTTGTCGACACACTATGTCATGCTAGACTGCACCACACTACAATATTATTATGTTTTGTTGTTGTCGACACACTATGTCATGCTAGACTGCACCACACTACAATATTATTATGTTTTGTTGTTGTCGACGCACTATGTCATGCTAGACTGCACCACACTACACTATTATAATGTTTTGTTGTTGTCGACACACTACACCATGTTAACCTGCAAACTCACTACACTATTATAATGCTTTGTTGTTCTAGACACACTACGTCATGTTAAACTGCACCACACTACGGTATTACACATGTTGTTGTTGTTGCTGGAGAAAACCCCTGTCTCGACAGGTTCCACGTGCTGTCAGCCCAGGCAGTCAACCAGCAGCAAGTGACAGTTCTTCAAAACCTACGACGTGACAATCTGGATGTGAGAGACTCTTTGACTTCACTTACGTTGTTGTTGTTGTTGTTGTTGTTGTTGTTGTTGTTGTTGTTGTTGTTGTTGTTGTTGTTGTTGTTGTTGTTGTTGTTGTTGTTAATACTGTTGCTATTGATGACGGTGACGATGTTGATGAGAAGGGAAAAAAGAGGAAAGAGAGGAATGCTGTGATGATATGAATGATGAAGAAGATGATGATGATGATGATGATGATGATGACGATGCCCATGCTGTTGTTGTTGTTGATGATGACGACAACGACAACGACGATGACGACGATGATGATGATGATGATGATAATGATGGTGATGCTGATGATGCTGATGATGATGATGATGATGATGAGGATGAGGATGAGGATGAGGATGATGACGACGACGACGATGATGATGATGATGATGATGATGATGATGATGATGAGGAGGAGGAGGAGGAGGAGGAGAAGGAGGACGAGGACGACGATGATGATGATAATAACGACGACGACGAGCTGGGTGTGTGTGTGATGGGGGCGGGAGGGGGGGGGGGGGGCGGTAGGATTTGATAAATTCATTTGATATGATTTACTCTTTTACAGACTAAACGTGACTGTAACAGTTCTAGTGATGCTGCTGCTGCTGATGGTAATGATAATAATCATAATGACTTTCATACCGATAATGTCTACATTGTCTGTGCTGTGTAGAGATGGTATAGGTACTATTATTGCTGCATTTTTAAGCGTTATTCTTGCCTCGGTTTTCAACTGATTATGTTTTGATTTAAAATGTATTTTTAAAAAGCGTTCTGCTTTTACTGGACTGTTTGTTCATATTTGTCCGGTTTGCTAATTACAACATTGCAGTGTTATTAGTTATTAGTTCATATTCTCTGTTGTTGATAAATGTGTTTACTGTGGTCTTTCTTAATATATGCACCTGGTTGCAATTTCTCTGTTATGAGATCATAAAGATGGTTTGGATTTGGATTTAAATGGATAATATAAATGTATTACCAGTTCTGATTCTCTGAGGCATTTCATCCTCTGAACTGATTTTCTATTCCAACAGCTGATATACGATAGGGCACTTCATTCTTTGAACTGATGTTCTATTCCAACAGTTGATGAGACATTTCATAATTTGAACTGATGTTCTATTTCAACAGATGATGAGACATTTCATAATTTGAACTGATGTTCTATTTCAACAGATGATGAGACATTTCATAATTTGAACTGATGTTCTATTCCAACAGATGATGAGACATTTCATAATTTGAACTGATGTTCTATTCCAACAGATGATGAGACATTTCATAATTTGAACTGATGTTCTATTTCGACAGCTGATGAGACATTTCATAATTTGAACTGATGTTCTATTCCAACAGATGATGAGACATTTCATAATTTGAACTGATGTTCTATTTCAACAGCTGATGAGACATTTCATAATTTGAACTGATGTTCTATTCCAACAGATGATGAGACATTTCATAATTTGAACTGATGTTCTATTTCGACAGCTGATGAGGCATTTCATTCTTTAACTGCTGTTCTTTTTCGACAGCTGAGCCATTTCATTCTTTGAACTGATGTTTTATTCCAACAGCTGATGAGACATTTCATCCTTTGAACTGATGTCTTATTTCAACAGTTGATGTTTCTGCGGGATCCTAACGTGGCTCTGAGCACAGACTTCGTAGTCGCCCCAGAACGCGTGGAGAGTGTCATGAGCGTGTTGAGGGCAGCTGACATTAACTCTACAGTGCAGTCGTCTGACCTGCAAAAGTCAGTACACACAACTATTCCGCAAACAGACCACCACACACGATACACACACGCCCACGCGTCCATGTACTCACACTTATGTATACGTCAATCAATAAATCAAACAATCAATCAATCAACCGACCAATCAGTCAATTAACTAACCAACCAATCAA
This sequence comes from Phymorhynchus buccinoides, assembly GCA_017654935.2. Taxonomy (NCBI): domain Eukaryota; kingdom Metazoa; phylum Mollusca; class Gastropoda; order Neogastropoda; family Raphitomidae; genus Phymorhynchus; species Phymorhynchus buccinoides. Next base: position 38,388,686 of record CM065698.1, on the reverse strand, counting down.
TCAATCAATCAATCAATCAATCAATCAATCAATCAATCAATCAATCAATCAATCAATCAATCAATCAATCAATCAATCAATCAATCAAAACAGTCTTTTTGCAGCGATAAAATAAATCAACAAATCTACACTACAACAGACAAAGACATAATGTCATGCATATACATGTACACAAACGGGCGCGCACAATGCACATACAGAAAAGCACAAAAGCATACACATATGATGCATGTAACCAGAGACACACAAAGCCACGAACGCAGAAGCACATTCACGCCTTACGTACCACAAACACATGGCTTAATATAGTAACTGGGATAATAAAGATTGATTGATTGGTTGATTGATTAATTGATTGATTTAGAAATGAATCTACTATATATGACCCAGCACCTCGAAAGGAGACAATTAGACATTAATTAACGCTGTCTCATGGGCAAAATTAAACTGAAATTTGCTTCATTTCATGAGAATGGGCTTCTTACCCGCCCATGCGCTTTTTACCCCGTCTTCCCCTATGTATGACCCAGCACCTCGAAAGGGACATTACGTGTTAAACTGACCATTCTGAGAAAATTATACAATTGCAAAACGTCGGACAATTCTCTTTCTAATGATACAAGAACCATACTTGTATCTTTTTCCATTTCCGAGTTATGAGCATTTAAAGTTAGTAAGGCGAGCATCAGCCATTTTGAGAAAACACAGTCTAGCCTAGCTGTAGAAAATGCATTGACCTACACATTTTAAAACACTTATAAGACCATTTAGAGACCATAGTAAAGCTATCCTTTATAAATATGAAAGATAAGATGTTAGAGAACACAAAAATACTCATAACTCAAAATTGTATAGCAAAATGCAGGTTTCATTTCAGTGGCTCACAATGTGTTTTTATGTTCTATTTAGCGATATCGACGAAGAGATGAGAGAGAATCTAGCCAACAAGCGCAGTCGTCAAGGTCCCTATGTGAGGAACGGCCGTTTCTCTCCCCCACACAACGTTTACTACACTTTGTCTGAGGTACGAGAGAGAACACTAACATTCAATTCAATTCAAAAATCCTTATTATCCATTAAAAAAACAAGTTTAAAATGGAAACGTTTCTTCCACAACATGTGCAGCAGATTGAACTAAAACGAGTGCATTAAATCAATTATTAAGAACACACACACAACACACACACACACACACACCACACACACACACACACACGCACGCACGCACGCACGCACGCACGCACGCACGCACGCACGCACGCACGCACGCACATCGCACGCACGCACGCACACACACACACACACACACACACACACACACACACACACACACACACACACACACACACACAATATGTACATAATTTAAGAATTATACATACATTATATAATTAATAACATCTGTAATAATGAGTATTTGAGGAGCAGAAGCATAGGTCAATCTGTATTTAAGTCACGCCTGTCGCATGAAAATAGGTAGCTCGTAAAAATAAGTAGCTCGCTATTATGAGAGTCTGTATTTGCGACAACCACAAATTTCACTTTTTCTGTACTTTAACCCTTTAACTAACCCTAACCCTAACCCTAACCCTAACCCTATCCCTAACCCTAGAAAAAAGTGACATTTGTGGTTCATGCTCAATGTCGCAAATACACACTGTCATAGGTAGCGAGCTTCTTATTTTTACGAGCTACCTATTTTCATGCCACAACGCCTACCCTCATGTTTATGACGTGTGAAGGTTGGATAAAGACGTTCACATTTCAAGTATTTTATTGTTTGAATATGACGATATATGTCTTTTTTCCCTTCTTAAACCTCTCGACGCCAAAGTCACGCTATAGCACCACAGTGATTCAACACCTATGTCACTAAAAGGCATCACATCGGGGTCTATTATCCAAAGACCCTATTGTATTAGTTTGGGGAAGTAAGGATAGACCTTATTTTATATTATATGTCACAGAAGAATCCCCAATACTGCAGATGGATTTTGTTCTCTACCCAGGTAATTTTAATGTAAATTTTTGGCTGAAATATGGCTGGCGGTGAAAGGGTTAAGGGTTGTTTTAAAAAGGAGAGAAACAATATATAATAGTACAAAAACGTGGTCTATAAAGCATAGAAATTGCTGGGTTGGAAATAAGTTAGTTAGTTAGGTGCATTATAGTCACAGAGACGTCTCTGTGGAATTCGGGTTGCTCCCACTTGGAGAGCGCGTCGCAGCCAGAGGCGCGCCACCCAATTTGTTTTATATATGCGATTTTTGTGTGACTGATGAGGAAGGAAGGGAGGGGGTACATTTTCACCAAATGAGAACTTTTTCGTTGCCACTGGGTTTAACGCGTGCTAAGTGCATGAGCACACGGGACCTCGGTTTATCGTCTCATCCGAAAGACTCCACGTTCAGACCGCAAGGCCTAGTGCAAAGTGAGAGGGAAAAATCCTCTGCACCCAGGTTCGAACTCGGGTTTACTTGACACGAAGCGAACGCGCTACCACTGGGCCACTCTACAATCTACATCCGTGTGGTTTCAGGTGAATGGCATCATGGAGCAGTTTCAACTGTCCTATCCTGATCTGGTGTCCAGAAAGCAGTTGTTGAGGACCACAGAATACAACAAGTGGCCAGTGTATTATGTGGAGGTTGGTTGGTTTCTTTGTTTCTTTGTTGACGTACCCTGACTAAACGACTCCAGGGATCATCGCAACAGCCGAAGCCCCCGAACACTATGGTACAAATGCGTCAGTTAGGGACGAGAACATTACGTGTGCGGTCGTTTTTCGATTACCCCGCCACGTGGGCGGCCACACACCGTTTTCGGGGGGAGGATTATGTGGAGGTGAATAATATGATTTTTGTCCTTTGCTGACCTTAGTATCATTTTTGTTTGTTTCTTTCTTTCGTTTTTTGTTCTTTGCCCCGGTTTACACTGGGAAAAAAGAGTGTAAGTTTACCGCGATCTGATTTTTCTTTTCTTTTCCGGGCTGTATCTCGTGAACCGACAGACGGAATCGCTTTAAATGTTTTGTGGTGGTGTATCTTTATGAACAGAAGGTCCCATAGAAAAACACTTTAATCTTGAAAACATACATTTATTTTTGTGGCCATATCTTTCACATTGTTGGAGTTAGGATGTGCAAACCGGATATAAGAGGGCTCTGGCTTATGTACTTCCGAACATGGGGTACCGATCAAGGTCAAGGTCAAAGGGGCAAAGGACACGTCTGCCCGTCCGCGATGCCGTTGATGGAGATTGCTTCGATTTGCATCCTCTCCTTTTTTTCGTTTTCGTTTTTCTTGTCTTTTTCTCCTAATCTTCGTAGTTCTCTCTCTCTCTCTCTCTCTCTCTCTCTCTCTCTCTCTCTCTCTCTCTCTCTCTCTCTCTCTCTCTCTCTCTCTCTCTCTCTCTCTCTCTCTCTCTCTCATCTCTCTCCTCTCTCTCTCTCTCTCATCTCTCTCTCTCTCTCTCTCTCTCTCTCTCATCTCTCTCTCATCTGTCTCTCTCTCATTAAAAAAGTCTCGTATCTCTCTCGCTCTCTCTCTCTCTCTCTCTCTCTCTCTCTGTTCTCTTTAATTTTTGAATGTAAATAATGAAATGTAATTGTTGGCATGTTTATGAATTTGTTTATTTATTATTTTTTTCATTCTCATGTTTTGCCTGAGGGCATGGTGTAAAGAGAAGCTGAGAGAGTTTATCCAGATTTCCCTCATTAGAAGAAGAGTAGAGAGATGAAGAGAGAGACAGATCGTAGATCGTTTTAGGAGTTTAATCCTTGGTCAAATAAAACAATTCATAGACTGAATATAAATTGGTTTTGTTAAATATCCACAAGGTATGTTTCTTTTATTTTGTTAATTTCATTTTGTTTGAAAGTGGCATAATCATTGAAAGGTGATAGAAAAAGAAACAACACTACCGTGTGTGATTATTTCATAAAAGGATTCTAAGAGATCGACTCTGGTGATTGAAGGTAGATTTTTCTTTCTTTTCTGACCCTTCAACCGGTTATGTTGCTATTAAACATGGTCGATACACTCAATGGGCCATTGAACATACGGTTGGTTGAATTGAATAACTTTGATTGATTTTTTGATTTTTTTAATTGATTGATTGATTCATTGATTGATTGATTCATTGATTGGCTTATTAATCAACTTGATATCTTCTATGATTGACTGGTTGAATGACTGATTCCCCCGTGGGGATACCTGGGGGGGTCTTTTGTTTAAATAGTTCCCTCACCTTCTGGAAGTTCTGTGCTTTTGTAACTTCCTATAATCTCTCACTCTCTTTGACTCTGCCTTTTCCACTTGCTTACTGTCATCTACTATCTTTCTGCCTTACCCGGTGGTCCATTCTCCTGCTGCTTTTTTCTTTCTTTCAAGAAACACTTTCACAAATATTTCCTCCAGCCGAATAAATCGGACTTGCTGGGCCTAACTATTTCTTAGTTAGGCGCATAACGGCAGCCTGACGCATCTGCGCTCATAATTGACAGGCAGCTGTCTGAGCGATTGAAAAAGAAGAAGAAGAACGATTGATGGATTAATTGATTAATTGATTGAAACAGGTGGGTACTACCACTGATGCCAATGGGAACAGCGAGAAACCGGTTATTTTCATTGAGGGCTTGGCCCACGCACGGGAATGGATCGTCACCGCTTCTCTGATTTATACCATGGATAAGGTAAGAGACGATTGGAAATCAAAGACAGACAGACACACACACAGACACACACACACACACACACACACACACACACACACACACACACACACACACACACAGACACACGCACACAGCACACGCCCCCCCCCCCCCCCCCCCCCGCACACACACACAGAGACATACATACGCACGCACGCACACACACACCCACACCCACACCCACACCCAAACCCAAACACACCTACATACACACACACACACACACACACACACACACACACACACACACACACACACACACACACACACACACACACACACACACACACACACACACACACACACACACACACACACACACACACACACACACGCGCGCACACACAGACAACACACACACACACACACACACATTCTCTTTCTCTCTCCCCCTCCCCCTTTCTGTATATCCGTGATTGCTCAATTTCGCGCGTATTTATGAACATAAATGCATGTCCTTTCTGCGCGACACAGGCTTTGTTGGCACGAGTTTCGTGTAGTTAGTTTTGATTTGTTTGTTTTTACACCATTGAAGCGCCCTTTATTGACAACAAAGTGCAAAACGTGGTCATATGTCTACCAATGTGTCCAGATGTTGAGTGGGTTCGAGTCCAATGACCCTGCCATGGTTGCTGCCCTCACGGATTTCACCTGGGTCATCATTCCTGTGGTCAACCCTGATGGATATGAATACTCCTGGACTAATGTAAATACGTAGTAAATGGACGAGAGAGAGAGGGAGAGAGAGAGAGAGAGAGAGAGAGAGAGAGAGAGAGAGAGAGAGAGAGAGAGAGAGAGAGAGAGAGAGAGAGAGAGAGAGAGAGAGAGAGAGAGGAGAGAGAGAGAGAGAGAGAGAGAGGGAGAGAGAGAGAGAGAGAGAGAGAGAGAGAGAGAGAGAGAGAGAGAGAGAGAGAGAGAGAGAGAGAGAGAGAGAGAGAGAGAGAGAGAGAGAGAGAGAGAGAGAGAGACTAGACATAATTAATGTATGGGGTACAATTCTCATTGTGTCAGAGAGAGAGACAGAGGGAGAGAGAGAGAGAGAGAGAGAGAGAGAGAGAGAGAGAGAGAGAGAGAGAGAGAGAGAGAGAGAGAGAGAGAGAGAGAGAGAGAGAGAGAGAGAGAGAGAGAGAGAGAGAGAGAGAGAGAGAGATAGAGAGAGAAAGAGAGAGAGGGAGAGAGAGAGAGCTTAGGTTAGCCTAAGTACTATGTAAAGAACTAGACCAGACATGAAATACTATTAGTGTTACCGTGTACGTGTGGTTACTACGTGGTGACAGCTTACACATGATTGTGAACAGTACTGGCGGCACAAGGAGCTCCATTGATCGCGCGCGGGGCTTCTTAACCCGAATCTTGGGATTGCATAAGCCTTAAAGGTGGACCCTGATGGATGAGGTTTTGCAAGAAACACGTCGAGATCACCAGAAAGACAGCCTTTTCAAGGATCGGAACACTCACTTTGCTCTGGTTTCTTAGAAATTAAACCCTCAAAACGGCGAATCCTCCTTGGCGGAGATGCCAGAGAGAGTAGCCATTTTGGATGGGGTGAGTGGAGGTCATTCATTGTGATTGAAGCGTTTTCCTTTTTTTGTAGTGCAGTGAACATTTTTTAAGCTGTGTCCTTTGTTGTGAGCGAAACTCCTTTAGATAAACTGTATGAAATAAAAAAAATAAAAAGGCTTGTATTGCGAAAACTTCGTGCAAACGATTTGGCGGCCATTAGAAAAGAGACGGCACACGCCTTCTCTCTGGGTGAAAGAATTTGACTTCCATCACCTCCGCCAAGGAGGAATCGCCGATTTGACGGTTTGATTTATAGGAAACCAGAGCAAAGTGAGTGTTGCAATCTTTGTAAAGGGTGTTTTCCTGGTGATCTGGACGTGTTTCTTACAAAAGATCCTCCATCAGGGTGCCCCTTTAAAGACACACTGAACCACCACAATTAAGTCCCTTGTTATTTGTTCTGGGCAGCTGTGACCCACATGCAAATGCCCCCAACTTGAAATTGATGCTGCTCTTTAAAACGATGTTTCATTTTCAATTTGGGGGCATTTGTATGGCAGTCAAGCCTGGTCAAAACAAGATTTCTTACCAGCTATAAGATGGAAAACACGTGAAACCCGTGATTTTGACACGTGACCTGGTGGGTCTTCAGTGGGTCTTCACTGAAGACCCTCTGTTGTCCGGCTGTCCGTAGAGTTTCTTTGCACTAATAGGAATAGTGGCAGGAACAG
>CM065698.1:38374238-38376738 GCA_017654935.2 Phymorhynchus buccinoides | reverse complement strand
AAGGATATACCAAATGTGATCCGGCACCACGAAAGGGACATTAAGTCGCTGGGCTAGTTTCTCACAACAGGCTTGCAAAGTCAAAAATATATTGTTTTTGTCAATATTGAGTTACGGATATTTTCGTGCTCTCAAGCATCGTATCTTTCATATTAATAAAGGATAATCTTTAATATGTTTTTTACAATGGTCTTATAAGTGCTCTAAAACGGGTAGATCAATGCATTCTCTTCACCTAGACTAGACTTTAGACTGTGTTTTCTCAAAATGGCAGACGCTCACCCTACCAACTTTAAACGCTCATAACTCTGGAATGGGAAAAGATACAAGAAAGGTTGTGGTAAAGGTAAAGATGTGCCACCCCCCTGCATTTTTTGCTTAATTGTATTTTTACTGACGTTTTTTAATGTACAATTTTCCGGTAAAGGTCAAGATGTGCCACCCCCCTACATTTCTCGGTTAATTGTATTTTTCCGTTATTGCCTTTCTTACCATACATAAAGCTGTATTTTAGGAACATTTTTAGCTAAAAACCTTTTTGGAATACTAACCCTATCCCTAACCCTAGCCCTAAGCCTAACCCACCCTAAAAGACGGAAAAACGCAACGAACCACAACTACTGCAGTACATAGTGGGGGGTAGGGTTAGGTTTAGGGCTAGGGTTAGTATTCCAAAAAGGTTATTAGCTAAAAATGTTCCTAAAATACAGCTTTATGTATGGTAAGAAAGGCAAAAACGGAAAAATACAATTAAGCGAGAAATGCAGGGGGGGGGGGGGGGGGGGGGGGGGGGGGGGGGGGGGGGGGGGGGGGGGGGGGGGCACATCTTTACCTTTCACATAATGGTCAGTTTGACACTTAATGTCCCTCGCGTGGTGATGGGTCACAAATACAGATCCACATGCACATTTCATGATCGGTGTCCACAATACATGTTTTCAGATCAGTGTGGGCCAGAAGATGAAGGCAGCTCTGGAGGGAGTTGAGAACAGAGTCTACACCTTGGGCACTGCGTATGGTGCGCTAGGATGTGAGTCGTTTTCTTTTCCTTATTTTGCATGTCGTTTAAGTGTATTGATGTTCTTTGTAAATGGATGACTTCGCTTTTATTTCTAATATTTCATATTGCAAATACATTTTGATGAAATAATTGATAATCTTCAAAGATACAGAGTAGATACAGATTTTGGAAGACAAAACACCTTGGCATATGCTTTGTACACGTTTCCTCGTCAATGTCAATGAAAGTTACAAATTTACTGCTCAATGAAATTTAAGTACCGTTAATTATGTGTTTGGGTTTTATGCATCGCTGTTTTATGCGTCTGTGAATGAAGGGATGCTTAACGTTTGTTGAGTAGTATATTTCATATTGCATAATGCACTTTGATCAAGTAATTGCTAGCCTTCAAAGGTACTGACCAGGTGCCTTTGGAGGAAAAGATAACTTGGCATATGCATTGTATTTGTGTGTTTGCTCGTAAATATGGATACAGGTTACACATCTAATAACCAATGCTAACTTTTGAAAACAATCCAAAAGAAAAACAGAAGAAGGTTTTGGTCGTAAATATGGATACATGTTACACATTTAATAACCAATGCTAACTATTGAAAACAATCCAAAAGAAGAAGAAGAAAGAAGAAGAAGAAGAAGAAGAAGAAAAAAGAAGAAGAAAAAGAAGAAAGAAGAAGAAGAAGAAGAAGAAGAAGAAGAAGAAGAGAAGAAGAAGAAGAGAAGAAGAAGAAGAAAGAAGAAGAAGTCGAAGTCGAAGTTCATAATTGACAGGAAACTGTCTGAGCGATCGAAGAAGAAGGAGGAGAAGAAGAAGAAGAAGAAGAAGAAGAAGAAGAAGAAGAAGAAGAAGAAGAAGAAGAAGAAGAAGAAGAAGAAGAAGAAGAAGAAAGAAGAAGAAGAAAAAAGAAGAAGAAGAAAGAAGAAGAAGAAAGAAGAACAGAAGAAAGAAGAAGAAGAAGAAGAAGAAGAAGAAGAAGGAGGAGAAGAAGAAGAAGAGAAGAAGAAAGAAGAAGAAGAAAAAAAAAGAAGAAGAAGAAGAAGGAGGTTGAATTTGTACAAAGAAAATAAGATTCTCCTCAGACTACTACTAGAGTTTAAAAAAACAAATTGTTCCGTACTAGACGCTGCCTCGGGCGCTGCCGAGGACTGGGCCTTGCAGGAGAAACCCGGCATCTACGCCTACTGCTATGAGCTCAGACCTCGATACTACAATGACGGAGGCTTCATCATCCCCCCCAGCAACATCGTGCCCAGCGGAGAGGAACTGCTGCGGAGCCTGCTGGTTCTATCCACCAACATCGCCCAAGAATAATTCCTTAGATTGACGCATTATCGAAATTATTGTGAAAACTAATAACTTGTATAAAAACAAAAAGACTGCGGAATAGAAAAAGCCTATTCCCCATTTTATATTATTTGCAGTATTTTTAATACAAGTTCGTAGTTTTTGTAATAACATTAATAATAAGTCAATGGACTATC
>CM065698.1:38359238-38366738 GCA_017654935.2 Phymorhynchus buccinoides | reverse complement strand
TGGGGTGGGGTGAGGGGTCTGGGGGACTTGCCTCCCAGAAGCTGATAATAATTTGAATGCAAAAGATCTATACAATCAAGGCTTCTCATGAGAGAATAAGCTAAAACTATAGCATGGGATTACATTTCTCACTCTTTTTCATTTTTTTCCCATTTTGTTTCTGAGGGGGTGGAACCCATGTAACCCCCTATCAAATTTATATTTGATGGAGCATCCAAGTCCAAAGACATGTAACAATATAGCAACAATGAGGTCTATACAACAAAGACCAGAAAAGGAAATGAAACATAACGTAGCCATCTAAGCGTCATATTACATTGTAGCCAGTCTGTTTGGTGATGATTGAGTTTAACCCTTTCGCCGCCAATGTCGCATTTATGCACCACAATGGTTTAACACCCATGTCACTAAAAGGAATCAAACCAGGGCCTGTTATCCGAAGTCCATATTTTCTTAATGTTGGGAGGTAAGGATAGGCCTAATGTTATACATGTCGCAGATGAATTCGCAATATTGCAGATATGTTTTTTCTCTACCCAGTTAAATGTATAGTATATTCTAGCTGAACAATGGCTGGCGGCGAAAGAGTTAAGAAAAGCCAAAAACCATAAAAGAACAAACTTACTAAAAATTATTCGTATATATAAGCAAGAAGTCTACTTTACTACTTATAGGGTAGGTCTAGCTCAGAGAATAGTTCATGGTAAATTGGACACATCATTACTGGGAATCAAACCATGTTATGCTACTGTCGAATATTGTAATGAAAAAATCTATTATAATGGATGATACTTGTTCAAAGCAAAACAGTCATTATCACTATCATCCAAGTAATAAAACAAAGCATACCAAGTTCTACCAATTATGTAAAATGTCAAAACGTGTGTGTCAGTCAGTCCTGTCTGACTAGCAACGACTTCCAGATACAAAGGAGGCAATTACTATTCTGGAGGACTGGGCATAGTGTTAAATGTAAAGAAGTCTTGCCCCAAATATCCCCACTCTCAATAATGTTTAGACAGCTGGTGCTGGAGAAGGTCCCCAAAGGCCAAATAATATTGTTTGTTGCAGTACTAGCAAGAGCCAGTGTGCAAATGCCTCAGAGTTTGGGATTCAATATAACTCACAAAAGATTAACAATTTACCATGATTTGCCATCTCAAGATTCAAAACGTAACATAGAACATGGATCAAAGGTAAACCTTTGAGAACAACGAATAACCCAGTGAAAAACCAGGCTGAACAAAGCAGGCCCTCAGCTCTAATGAGCGTTTCAATTTCAATCACATGAGTTCACATTAGCAGCTTAACCTGATGTTGGATTGTGTGCGTCATCTGTCCTTGTTCGTCGTCTAGGGTGTGGAGGTGGTGGGATTGTGTAGAGCATAAGGGGAGGGGTGACAGAAGCAGAATTGGGGTGAAACTGGTTGTTTGTGTTTTTACAAAAGTCTCAGGAGGCATGTAGGGAATTGGGGAGGGGGGGGGGGGGCAGAAGATATGGATATAAGGGTACATTATTTGATAAGTCTCGTTCTTGTACTTTTCAGAACTTTTAAGTATCAGCATTTTTAAAGAAATTGATGTAAATTATTCTATGAAAAGAATGGAGCCTTTGAAGTCCCCACTCCCTCTCTTTCTATCGTTGTCTCTCTTTCTCTGTTATCTCTGTCTCTCTCTCTCTCTTCAGGCTCTCTCTGCTTCATGTTTTTGGGGAGCATGTATGCCCCCCACCCACCTATGTGCCAGGGGAAGGGGGGCAGCTCCCTGTGTTTCTATATCACTGATAGACTACCTACAATGTTTGCTATAACTTTGGAGCAGATTTTGTGCAGCGGTTTTCGGGATATTGTGAGGACCGAAGCAAAGAAGCAGCCAAGAAGCTACAAAACTCACAATATCTCGCAATTCTGGAATGAACTAGAGGGATAATAAAGCAATTTGAAAACAATATAACAATGTCCCTATATACAAGGTATTTAGGTTTTGAAGTAAGTCTCCTGTCTGTCTCCCTCTCCCCTCTCTCTCTCTCTTCTCTCTCTCTCTCTCTCTCTCTCTCTCTCTCTCTCTCTCTCTCTCTCTCTCTCTCTCTCTCTCTCTCTCTCTCTCTCTCTCTCTCTCTCTCTCTCTCTCTCCTTTTCGCTTGCTGGCATGCCCAATGTTTTTATATTTTATTTGGGGGGGGGGGGGGGGGGCAAGCAGCCGCCCCTCTGCCCCCCCCCCCCCCCCTGTTCCTACGCCATTGGATTCAGCAAGCAAGATGATTTCCCTTGGGGTTTTGTTTTGTTGGTTGGTTTTTGTTTGCGTAGAATTGGGAGTATGATTTCTTTGGCTTTGCCGTCTTGTCCATTCCCCCCCCCCCCCCCCCCCCCCCTTGTAATTAATTAAAAAAAAACGGAAAGTAAGCACACACACACACATACACCCTACCATCCCAGTCACCCACAAAGTCACGAACTATGCAAATGTGTCACACAGGTTTCGGGTGCTCTCTGCCAAAGCAGCCAGCCAGCAACAGCTGACTGTTCTTCATAACCTTCAACGTGACCATCATGATGTGAGGGATGCTGTGCCTTTTTTTGTATTTAATAATCCTTACTGGACCGTAAGATCATCACGATCTTCAAACTGGAGCGTGAAAGCGCCGGATTAAGAAGCAGCGCGGCAATATTATCGGCTCCCGGTGGCCTTGACCAAAAATAGCCCCCCCCCCCCCCCCCCCCCCCCCTCCATCTTCGAACTTGGTTTAGTTATTCTAACTATCCATCCGAATGGAACATTCGAGGGTCAGATGTCCCTCCATTCAAAAGCTATCGAGTTAATTTGACATAGTCAGACAATCAGCCACATAGGAAGAAACAGACAAACATCACTGAAAACGTTAAGCAGATTATAATTAATCAAGATTGTGTAGACGATGACAGTCCTACGTGTTGTGCGTGATGCTGTTGAGAACAGATTCAGCAGTAATGGGATGAAGGGTCTGGGTATTGGTGATGAGAATGACGAGGACGACACTATCGTTGTCGCCGCGTCCGCCGACGATGATGATGATGATGATGATGACGACGACGACGACGATGATGATGATGACGATAGTGATGATGATGAAGATGATTATGATGACAATGACGGTGACGACGACGACGACGACGACGACGATGATGATGATGATGACGACAAAAGTTCTATTGAACATATATTAAATTGCTCTAAATTAAAACTTTCACCGCCAGCCAAATTTCAGCCCAAAATGTCCATTAATTATACTTGGGTAGAGAGCAAAATCCATCTGCAGTATTGGGGATTCTTCTGCGACATGAAATAATAAGGTCTATCCTTTCTTCCCAAAACTCAGACAATAGGGTCTTTGGGTAATATACCCCAATTTGATGCCTTTTAGTGACATAGGTGTTAAATCACTGTGGTGCTAAAATGCGATTTTGGCGGTGAAAGGGTTAAATATTTTACCTACAGATTTTACAAATATTGCAATAAATACTCTGCTATGCAAAAAAAGAGAATTCATTTTTGATGAACGTAGCACAAAATATTTTACATAGTTCAGTAGGATACTTCTTATAACAGGTTTTCGATTGCATGTTAGTATTGGTTGTTTTTGTTGTTGTTTGTTGTTGTTGTTGTTGTTGTTGTTTGTGTTTGTTTCTCTTTCTTTTCTTTTTTGTAAGCATGGTAAAGGTCACTATTGCTTTTAGACTTTATGTATGATAGCCATGTAAACGGGGGAAAAAACAAAAATCCACACCAAACTTACCAGACAATACTTTTATCAAACTAGCATAAGCCCAATCAATCTCCTGGTCCAACTTACCCGGACTCCCCTTATAGACTCCCCAGTGGTTGTATAAAATGACATGATTAAAAACCATCATATTGTTCGGGAGTATGGGCAGGCAAAAAGGTCGGTTATTTATTACATACATGTTCATCCGATCGTTCTTTCATTTTCTTCTTCTTATTCCAACAGCTGATCTTTCTGCGGGAACCCAATTTAGCTCTGACAACAGACTTCGCGGTTCCCCCAGAACGCATGGAGGATGTCATGGACACCATGAAGACGGCCGATATTACTGTTACTGTGCAGTCTTCTGATCTACAAACGTCAGTATGCAAATACACACTCACACCCACCCGCTGTATTGCATAACCTCTTTATGGAAATTCTGCCCAAATTCATAATACACTGTGGGAAACGTTCAGGAATGTTGTTACGTTCGATAGGAAAACTTCTGTAAATATCACACTTTACGATACGCAATTCACCTGTCTATCTAATAAAAAAAACAGGTGCCAAAAAGTTAAGCAACCCCGCTTTGAAATCCATAACAAAAAGTTTAATGACTCATAAAACGAAAGCAAACTCAAAGAATCATTTCATTCTTTCTCCGTTACACTAAAACGGGTATCGGTGATGCGCTGAATACAAAAAGTGCCCAAAATGTCAAATCAATGTAACCAATTTCGTTCTGCAAAGATGGTGACTGATTTTCACCGTTTCACTTCTTCTGAAAAAGTTTGAATTTGGAAGCACACCGAGAACAACATAGAGATGTGTTGTCGATGTTTGCAATGATAATACGTTAAACAATCTCTTCTGTTTCAGTTTTGCACAGATTGTGTCACTTATGTTGCGCTATGTGCTGTCAGTAACGAACGTAACTTCTCCATACCCAAATTGCCTTTTGGTGCCATTTTACATGCAGCAAATAGGCTTCTATTGCTTCAAACGGTTCCACCCGGTCCTTCTTGTACAGCATTTGTGAACTAAGCCACATTGTGTGGAGTGGTTATTTGACCAGGATGGCTCTCTACAACATGTCCCTTAAATGCTCAGTCACTTTGAGGCCTGGATATCGTGCTGACTAGTCTTTAAACACAATAATGCTCGCGTGTTTGAATGTCAGCTCTATACTTGCGGTGTATCGGACTATTGAGCGCTTGAAAGAGCCTGTCTCACACAGTGACATTGACTGACTTTCTCGCGTTGTCTTTCCAAAACGAGCAGTGATAGGTGACACAATCCACGCTCCGCCACATCTGTATCACGTTTTCGTGGTCCTCATATGTCTAATGTGATGAGGGAGCAGCCTTGAACATGATTGTGCATCAAACTTGACTTTTTACAAACGATACCCTAACATTGGTGTGGGCGTTACCCACAACGTAATTTGCATGTAAACAAAGTGAAATTATGCATGCAGGTCGATACGTAAATAGTCTAAATTTGTATTGGTTTACGAAAGCTGTGCCAATCACCTCTAGGATAAATAGTTTGCCTTGTTTTGCAAAAGGTTGTTTAACTTTTTGACTTGTTAACAGTTTATAACATGTTTAAGATAATATGTCACCATCACAGACCTTTAAGAAATACTCGACAATGATACGATAGAGGATAGAATCAAGTCGAGGATATGGAAACAAAAACGAACACTTTTATCAGCTTTTTATTTTGCTAACCAAATGTCCATAATGAAACTTGTAGTAGAGAAGTGCACGAACCTGTAATTATGTTAAAATCATAGATTTGCGCCAAAGCGACAGACAATTCGCCTTTCAAATGCCTTATAAAACACATTTTTTTCAGCGACATCGACGAAGAGATGAGAGAGAATCTTGCCAACAAGCGCAGTCATCAAGGTCCCTATGTGAGGAACGGCCGTTTCTCTCCCCCACACAACGTGTACTACACTGTGTCTGAGGTAAGGTCGCCTGTTCCAATAAACGATAAAAACGTGTGAACAGAATGGCAATCTTGTATAGCAGCAATTTTGAACAGCCAGATTTGAGAGGCGAAGACCATACAACTAATAAATGCAAGGACTACTCCATGTATAGAAGGCATGCACCTCTACGAGACCTGCCCCATGAAACCAATGTGCCAAGCACTTTGCAGCGAAAATGTAAACAAAGAAACAAACAAGCAACAAAAGAACATCCCTCTAAGATGCATAACATTTCGCGATAAAGCATATTGATATACTTTTATATCTCCATAGACCTATCTGCTGATATTTTAACTGAAGACATGTTATAACGATAATATTTGTTTTAAAAGATTGAACGTAGTGGCAAGTTAGTTACATTTGTAACCCGCAATGGTCAACCTATGGCGATATTTGTCACGCCAGAGGGCAGTCAATGCACTAGGGGCTTATCACGCGATTTTCTTACTTGGGCGTAGTGAGAGAGAGTGATGGTAGGACCACTCACTGTCTCTCTCTCTTTCTTTATCCCCAACTAATAATATAGAGAGGATTAGCCCCACACGAGCGTCATGCCCTCTGGCGTGAGAAAAATCGCACTAAGTCTCTCATTGTCTACGTAGACCTAGAAAGAGGTAATCAGCAAAGTGAAAAGGATTCGTTGGGCAACTGTGAGTCAATAATTAGTGTACTACTTCCTGTTACGGTAATGCATTTTGGGTATTACAATAAAACTCAGTTAATATTAGCATTGGTATTTGGTACTTTAAAGTCACAGAGGCGTTTCTGTCGGATTCGGGTTGCTCCCACCTGGAGAGAGCGTCGCAGCCAGAGGCATGTCACCCCTTTTTTTGCATGCGAGTTTTGTGTGACTGATGAGGAAGGAAAAGGTGTGTGTGTGTGTGTGTGTGTGTTTACATTTTGACCGAATGACAACTTTTTCGTTGCCACTGGGCTTAAGGTGTGCTAAGTGCATGGGCACATGGGACCTCGGTTTATCGTCTCATCAGAAGAGACTCCACGTTCAGATCATAAGGCCTAGTGTGTTTGTGTTTCAGGTAAACAAAATTATGAGCGATTTTGAAATCTCCTACAGAGGACTGGCTGTAAAGAAACAACTACATTGGAGAACCGAAGGAATGGACAAGCCTGTGTATTACTTAGAGGTAAATCTGGTTTGTTTGCCTTTGCATGAAAGGCCTATCCATTTGCTTCTTTTATTTAATTTACCACCCCCCCCTCCTTTCCCCATCACAAATACCAAACTTTCACGATTTTTATTAGCCTTTTCCTTTCCCCCCTAACTTTCTCTCTCTCTCTCTCTCTCTCTCTCTCTCTCTCTCTCTCTCTCTCTCTCTCTCTCTCTCTCTCTCTCTCTCTCTCTCTCTCTCTCTCTCTCTCTCTCTCTCTCTCTCTCTCTCTCTCTCTCTCTCTCTCTCTCTCTCTCTCTCTCCCTGTCTCTCTCTCTCTCTCTCTCTCTCACTCTCTCTCTCTCTCTCTCTCTCTCTCTCTCTCTCTCTCTCTCTCTCTCTCTCTCTCTCTCTCTCTCTCTCTCTCTCTCTTTCTGTTAGTCAATCAATGAATCGATCAAGTGGTTAATTATCCTTTTAAAATGAATTTTAAAAGAAAGAAATGTAAAGTAAAACCAAACAAAGCAACAAATGATGGGAATTGAAAGATCTATGGAACAGTGCTCAAGGAATAAAAAAAACAATTATTCTAAATTAGCATCAATAACGTGATTGCCAATTCTAACTGGATATTTATTTAAAAACTAGTA
>CM065698.1:38334238-38351738 GCA_017654935.2 Phymorhynchus buccinoides | reverse complement strand
CACTCATCTATATTGATTCCATAGAAAATTAAGTTACTGACATTCTACAAAAGCTAATAATATGGGCAATACATTTTGTTTTCAGAAAAGTGTAGGCAGGAAAATGAAGCTTGCCCTGGAAGGAGTTGATCATAGAGTTTATACCTTTGGCACTGCCTTCAATGCACTGGGATGTGAGTAGCTTTATTCATTGCTAATAGTTTCTGTATTAAGCATTGCACTGTCCAAAAAATAAGACGCACAAGTAGACTGTTGATCAACTATATAGTACGTCTTGCTGGATTTCGAAACGAGAGCATTATTGTGGAATAGACCTAAACGCTGTTCCATTAAAAAAAACCTGTCTGTTCCCTCATTTGATTGTAGCCATTGCTAGTAACACAAAGTTAAATTCAAAGTGTTATAGGCTTTCAAATGTAGTATTTTTCAAAATTGACACTACTGTCGATTTGTAATAACCATGTCTTCTGATTTTGGAAAATGTGTCTGCTAAAATGTGATTCTCGTGAGTTTAATGGCAGGTTGAAAATGTTGACTATTCAGATGTTCATGAAATATTCCAGTCTATAAGTGTAGCTTAATTTAATACATTTCACTTATCATCCGTCTCTTCGAACGAACGCCATGCAACAGTTCGACTGTGACCTAAGGCGTCATACACACGCGTGATTCTTGAAATTGTCAGTCGATCTACTGCTCTTTTCAAGCGATCAAAGCAACGGGTTTGTTAGTTTCGCGAATAAATCAGAGTAGTTGTGCGATTCAAATCTTGATCAGGTCTTGAAAGGCGGAGGTTTTTTTTCAATTTCAGCCTGATACATAATTATTGTACATTACATAAGACTGTTTGTAGGCCCTAAATGTGGGTGGCCGCACAAAAGTATACTTATTTCATATCCACACTTTGACATTTTTGCTATAAACTCTTTGAACGAAAATATTATAAGCGAGAACTAGCATTTGTTGTTCTTCTTCTTTTCAGACGCTGCCTCGGGCGCTGCCGAGGACTGGGCCTTGCAGGAGAAACCCGGCATCTACGCCTACTGCTTTGAGCTGAGACCCCGATACTACAGTGACGGAGGCTTCATCATACCCCCCAGCAACATCGTGTCCAGCGGAGAGGAACTGCTGCGGAGCCTGCTGGTTCTGTCCACCAGCATCGCCCAAGAGTTATAAGTCTGTTCCTATTCCCTGCTCTGGTGGCATCAACCACGGTGTTTTGTTTTCACCTTCTTTCTTTCCTTCTTCCTTCCGTGTCTGGTTGTCTTTTCTTTTTACTTTCATTTTCTTGAATACATTGTTTCTTGTTGTGATGATTCTACTAGAATATCGGTGGCTACGTGTCATTGTATGTTGTTGCGTTTGTTGCTGTCATTTTGCTGTTTGATGTCGTCTATGCAATACAGTTATTGTTAAATTTAAAGTGGTTCTGGTTTGATGTAATGCCCAACCTTAGCTGGCCGAATCCATTTGGTTTAAACAAAGTTTATTAACATAATACATTGCAGTGTACACAAATTATTTTATGAGCACAACAAGCTATAAGCTTATAAGCGCACTCAAAAGTGTTTCAGTTACGAACAAAAGGCTGCATCATGAAATTACTTTAATAGCTATGAGAAAAATACAATTGGAATAAGAAAAATAACTAAGCAAAGATATCAATACATCATGCACCAATTTATAACTAGACAAACAAACAATAGAAGTAAAAAAGAAAAAGAAAAAACAAGAAAAAGGAAAGAAGAAAAAACAACAACAAAACCACAAAACAACAACAACAACAAACAAAGAAAAACTAAGAATAGGGGTGGTGTTACAAAATACCATATACTAAGTACACTATAAACCAACAATCAAAGAGGCTAAGTTTATATCAGTACATCTCAACAGGGCACACAAAGTCTTGTGCTATGCTATTAAATAATGATTGTTTATGTATTTTTTTTCAAATTGCCACTAAAACATTAATCGTTATTAAAACGTTTCGAAGCGCTTATGAAATTACATACTGCTAACATCATTGATTTATTTTCACTTACATTTTTGTCCCTGCTTCCAAACAGAAGAGTAGAAACATTAGTTTGAACATCTTGTGCTAACAGTCCAATCGTTTGAGCTCTAGGTTCAATGTACAAAGGGCATTCTAAAAGAAAATGATACACACTTTCCACTGCAGAACCACAAGTACAAGATGAATCATCAGAAAGGTGTCGCTTAACAAGGTCGTGCTTAAGATCGCTCATCTCTAACCGAAGCTTGCAAACAACTATTTCCATGAATCTTGTTGGTAAATAATAATAAACAGGAATTTCACTGTCCGTTCGTTTTAGAAAACGTTTAAAGCGACTTAAGGAATCCCATTGTTTTACTTCATCTGGTAAATCGTTCCACAGAGCTGTTGTTGATGGAAAAAATGACGATTGATAAAGTGCAGTTCTGCAGTAAGGAATCTGTCTCTCTAAAGGATTTCGGTGATGGTATGGATTAACATTAGACACTAGCTGAGGTAAACGATTAGTAAGGTAAAGTGGAACAGTTCCGTTTACGATTTTAAAGTACATGATTAGTTTGTGTCGACGACGGCGTTCTTTTAATGAAATAAAACCAGATTCAGAATAAAGTTTTTGGTGACTTGTACCACGCACTGTTCCAGTTATTGTTCTGAGGGCATCTAAATGAAGATCTTCTAAGTCTTGTGCTAATTTATCTGTACAACTGTCCCATATAATATCTGAAAAATCAAGGTGAGGCATAATAAATGACTTATGCATTGTTTCAAGAGATCTACGACTGAGTCGGTACTTGAAGGACCGAAGACAAGCAACTAAAACTCTACATTTCGATATAACTGCTCTAATGTGATAGTCCCATTTACAAGTATTCTGGATAATTACGCCAAGATGTTTATGTTTATCAGTTTCTTGTAAAATGGTTTCTTCAAATGTAAGTGGAAGTACATGGGGTACAGTTTGGTTGGATATTGTCATAAGTTCTGTTTTCGATTGGTTAAACTTAACTTTCCATTTTTTAGCCCATTCAGAAATTTTATGAAGATCAGAATTCAGAATATCTGTTCGAAGTTGAGTATTTTCTAGTCCTAAGTACATGCTCGTATCATCCGCAAATAACTTCACTAATGATTCTATGTCAATCACTATATCATTTATGTGAATCAAGAACAATAATGGTCCAAGTACTGAGCCCTGGGGGACACCTGCTGAGATATGAAAATAACATGATTTACTACCTTTAAGTACAACAGCTTGGCTACGGTCCTTCAAGTAATCTGCAAACCATCCCAAAAGTTGTCCCCGGATTCCTAGTGCTGAAAGCTTACAAAGAAGTCCCTTATGCCAAACTTTATCAAACGCTTTAGATATGTCAAAAAATATTACCTGAGCAGTTGTTTTGTTATCCAGAAACTTACAAAAATCATCATAGATAACTAAAAGCTGAGAAACAGTTGAATCGTTAGGAACAAAACCAGATTGAGCACTGGTTAATAAGTTATTTTCCATCAAATATTTAAAAACATGTTTTTGTACACATTTTTCTAATACTTTACCTATACAGCTTAATAAAGAAATAGGGCGGTAATTATCAACTTTGTGTCTATCACCTTTCTTAAATATGGGCGTTACATGAGCAATTTTCCACACTGACGGAAATCGACCTTCAGATAAACAGCAGTTAAATATATGTGTCAGAGGTTCACAGATTACATCTGCTGTTGCTGAAAGTATCTTGTTGTGTACTAAATCTGGTCCAACTGCCTTAGTAGAATCAAGACGTTTTAAAATTTCTTTTACCATTTCTTTAGTAATAATTAAGTAATCAATAGAACCAGGGGTTTCTGCAATGGGAGGGGTATTGTCATTATCATTTTCAACAGTGGACTGTGTGACAAAATATTGATTGAATGCTGTAGCCTTCTCAAAAGGAGAATAATTAACCTGACCGTTGCTTTCTATTGGAGGGATGTTATCATCAGGGATTCCCTTTTTGGAAATAAAAGATTTCACTAATCTCCACCAGTTTTTACTACCAAATTGGTTGGAGGTAGAAATTTGAATATCTAGCTCTGCAATGTATTCGGTTTTCCTAAGTCTAATTGTGGCTGTTAAATCATTCCGGATACGTCTGAAGAGAGCCCAAGCCCAATCGGTGTCAAAGAATTTTGCCAACTTATGCACATTGTTCTTCCGTTTAATTAATTTCTTGATCTCTGCTGTGATCCAAGGTGCATCATGTTCATTTACAGTAATCACTTTGACTGGCATACAAAGGTCAGCAATGTACATAAGGTAATCAGAAAATGCTTTTAATCCATTTCGGCCGAACGGGTGAATCGATCGTTCGCCGAACAGTGGGTTTGTTCCTTAATCTGACCCGAAACGAACTGTGCAGAAGTGTACCTTTGACCCCAACGTCATAGCGAGGCCTAAGCCTAGACAATTCCCCCACCCCCTTAAGTTTATGCATCTCGTCTATAGAAAGATAATAACCAAGAAGTAACATTTTGTTTTTTGTTTTTTCAAAAGGGGTAGTAATAGCATTGAATTATTTTCATATAATAAATGATGTGATATGATGACAGATCGATGATCAGCAGGCCATAGGCCTTTGGTCTGTTCCGAGTGTTCGTGCTGATCGAGTGATCCAACTCTCTTGTTCACAAAACTGAAAGAAGCAGACTTTGAGATTGAGGTTCGTAAACATGACGATTGTGACAAAACTGCATCTTTGCATTATGTTCTAGGCTAACATCTGACGTCAAGAAAGAAAAATAAATCGGAAAAAAAAACAAGGGCGTGTTTTGGATCACTGATCTAAAAATAAAGATCAACGACAATTTTTTTCCCTTCCAGTATGAAGAGTTCCATTTAGCTCGACAACTTTCTGCCTTCACGTATGAAGAGTTCTCGTGTTCGCCGAACAAGAAACTTGTTCACAGAACACGACATGGGAACGAGATTCGGGCCGAACTGCTGTTCGGCGAGCAAACGAACGACTGTTCGGCGAGCATGTTCGCGGGCTATTAAGGGAAAACCCGCTTCGGCCGAACATTTTAGTTCGCCGAACACCGGTTCGGACTGTTGGCCGAGCAGCCGTTCGGCCAGCTAAGGGTGGCTTTAATCTTTCTGGAGATCGTTGTGTTATTTTTATTCAGTCTTTAAAGACCCCCCACGTCACGTGTCACATTCGCTCTTATGCTAGGAAGATTTATTAAAGACCTACAGAGCCGGCTGTCAAAATAACATATTTCACGTGTTTTCCTTCTTATAGCTGGTAAAAAATCTTATTTTGACCAAGTGTTGCTCCCATACACATTGAAAACGAGGCATCACTTTAAAGAGCAGCCTCGATCGTATACGAGGACAGTCACGAATGAATGAAAGAAATCTAGTGTTTAACGTCCTCTCGACCCGGCAAGGCACATATGGGACATGTATTATTTGTTAGTTGTTGAAACAAAATATAAAACATATACAAAACAAAAAAGTTTACAGACATCACAGACACGGAGACAAAACATAGAAAAGGGGTGTGGAGGTAGCTCTCTTAGCAACAAGTCACAAACGAGGACAGTCACGAAAACGAGGCATCACTTTAAAGAGCAGCCTCGATCGTATACGAGGTAAGTCTAAATGCGGACCACATCGACCCAGAAAAAAACAAGGGACTTAATCCAGCCGGCTCTGTGGGTCTTTAAAATCTCTTACCAGCTATAAGAGGGAAAACACGTAAAAACCGTGATTTTGACACGTGACGTGGTGGGTCTTTAAATCGCCTCTGTTGTGCATGTTCGGTGTTGGGGAGGTAAACACAATGCATTGTGATGGTACGTTTCAATATATTATTTTCATTTTCTTTCACTTGGTCGATGTTATCTTCTTCTGTTTTAGTGATATTGCATTCTAACCTTTGTTTCCTGTGTTTTTTTTCTGGCCACAATATGCTATTTGCTGTTGTTGTTGTTTTTTTGTTTTGTTTTTTGTTCTAGTGAAATGCGTCGTTCTTTTGTGCAATACATATGTGTAGCTTACGACCAGGGTAAAACGTGGTTGTGTGTGTGTTTTGGGGGAATGGAAAGTGTGTTCAAGAGACAATCGAACTACCTATGCTTTGTAAATGTCAATGCCTCCCACAATACATCTAAGGGCTGCTATGTTGGTGGCGCGCCTCTGGCGGCGACGCGCTCTCCAGGTGGGATCAACACGATTTTCACAGAGACGTATCTGTGACTATAAACTACCAAATACCAATACCAACGAAGCCATCCCACATTTTCCCGATCTATTTTCAGAAGCCTCGCATGTACATCAATTCAAACGTGTAGACTTAACCCTTTCACCGCCAGCCATATTTCAGCAAAACATTTCCATTAAAATTACCTGGGTAGAGAACAAAATCCATCTGCTGTATTGGGGATTCTTCTGTGACATATATAAAATAAGGTCTATCCTTACTTCCCCAAACTAAGACAATAGGGTCTTTGGATAATAGACCCCAATTTGATGCCTTTTAGTGACATAGGTGTTACATCATTGTGGTGCTAAAATGCGACTTTGGCGGTGAAAGGGTTAAAGCAAAGCACAACCACGCAACACATACACACATTTTGTGGATAAACGCTTCCATTCATTGAGCAACACCCACAAAATCTATTTTATAGAAATCTGCAAGATCGTAAGACCAATATGCACGCAGGCTGACAACTACCTACCCCAGTGATCGGATCATGGTGAACAAGAGATATAGCCCTAAATAAACACATAACATTAGCAGAAAAATAATAATCATTTTTAACCCTTCACCGCCAGTGTCGCATTTATGCACCACAATGGTTTATCAGACATGTCACTAAAAGGCATCAAATCACGGACTGTTATCCGAAGACTCTATTTTCTTACTTTTGGGAGGCAAATGATAGGTCTAATGTCATACATGTCACAGAGGAATTCACAATATTGCAGATCATCTGTGTTTCTACCCAGTTAAGCTTAATGGTATATTTTGGCTGAGAAATGGCTGGCGGTGAAAGGGTTGAAATAAAAATCAGAACACACTCACATACCTCGAATAGCTAGCAAACAAACTAACAAATGGACGGACAGACAGACAGACAGCTAGTCAAAGTCATCGACGCGACAGACAGACAAAAGCTTCATCCCTCTATAGAGATTTGTTCCACCGAAAGTATGTTTATTTCATGCGTTTGTTATCTTGGCCTTCATATTAGTTCCGACATAACTTTGAAACAATACATTAGGCTTTCCAAGATCTGTCAAGTCTGCTTTCTTGAAATTCATCGCATTTGTTAAATTAGACGGTGCATCACACTTCGCCTAATTACACTTCGCCAAACCACATCTAGACTAATCACATCTAAAGTTGAGAACCGGTTCAAAATTCCGAACCGGTTTTAACCGGTTTTCTCTCATCGAACCGGTCTTTTCGAACCGGGTTTTAAACCAGTACTCGCATCAGTAGATTTACCAATGCAAACACATATTTATTTGTCAGAATATTCAAACACGCGCAAGCACACATACACACACACACACTCAACTCAAAGCTCAAATTCAAACGTTTTAATGATGGGGCCATCTGCCCGTGTCAAATGAAGGTGAGGGTAGGGGTGTAGTTGAAAAAATATAATAATTATAGGGAAAATAATTAAACCAAAGCAAAAACAAAACGTCACATGGCGGTTGGAGTGTGAAGGATGGTGGCACATTCACAACGCAATGAACCAGCTTTGAGAATAATCAGATATGTAGCGGGATGATAAGGAATAAAAAAAAGTACAATAGTCTTAATTATGTACCTGAACAGATAACCAAAATTAGAAGAGAAAATATTTCACAATGGAAGGAAAAAATATCACACACGCGTGCACACACGCACACGCGCTGCGCACGCACACACGCACACTTGCACACACACACGCACACACACACGCACACACACACGCGCTCACGCACGCACACACACACACATTATATCTCTCTATTTTGTTCTCTCTAAATTAGATTATTGTAATTCACTCTTGTATGGCTGCCCCCAACACCTCGTTGACAAGCTTCAAAAAGTCCAGAACTCAGCTGCCAGACTTGTCCTGAAGGCCTCTAAGTATCATCATGTTCAACCACTCCTGATATCCCTCCATTGGCTTCCCATCAAAGCACGCATTGACAACAACATTTCCACTCTATGTCATTCTTATGTTTCTGGAAATGCCCCTAGCTACATCTCTGACATGCTTTCTGTCTATACTCCATCAAGGCAATTGCGGTCATCTTCAGATTCACAAATTTTCTGTGTTCCTAGTACACGAACAAAAATGTTTGGTGAGCGCTCCTTTTCCCTTTCGGCCCCATCAGTTTGGAACTCCTTACCACGCGAAATTCGCCATATCCAGTCCCTGCAATGTTTCAAATCAGCTCTCAAGACCCACCTATTCAAGCTACATCACAACCTTTAGTCCACATTACTTCTCGATTCTTCACTCCCCCCTCCCCTCCCCCCCCCCCCCCCCTCCCCCCTCTTGTGTGTGTGTGTGTGTGTGTGTGTGTGTGTGTGTGTGTGTGTGTGTGTGTGTGTGTGTGTGTGTGTGTGTGTGTGTGTGTGTGTGTGTGTGTATGTGTACGTGTGTGTGTGTGTGTGTGTGTGTGTGTGTGTGTGTGTGTGTGTGTGTGTGTGTGTGTGTGTGTGTGTGTGTGTGTGTGTGTGTGTGTGTACCTGTGCGTGTGAGCTAATAACACCCTGATAGAGAACAAACGCACAAACACACTTACAAGCACATATACAAACAAACAAACATGCACACAGGCAAGCAGATATACAAAGTTGAGCCAAACTCGCACGCACATACATTCATCTTTACACTCGAAGGGAGATAACTTGTGTTTTCAATCTAACGGCAGCAGACTGTGTTGGTTTCGGGGTACCTTCCCTTTGAACGAGCTCTAGAATAAAGGCTCTATTTTGCGAAGACGATATAGGATAAGAATGAAATGTATCTCCTCATTTCTGGGGAAAGATCCCCAAATGACCATAGCAACAAATGCAACATCGATTTCTGGAGCACATTTATTTCGTCTATGCTCTATGGTGTATCTACAATCTATGGGTGTTACATATAGGGGAAGACGGGGTAAAAAGCGCAAGGGCGGGTAAGAAGCCCACCCCAATTATCTCATGAAATGAAGCAAATTTCAGTCTCATTTTGCCCATGAGACGAGCGTTAATGTCTAGCATTCGTGTCAAATTTGGCTGAAATGTTCTTTATTTCATGAGATAATTGGGGTGGGCTTCTTACCCGCCCATGCGCTTTTTACCCCGTCTTCCCCTACAGATGGAATAATAGGAAGCAAACTTACAATAGGCCTGCGATATTATCATAATGCAGTGCAATACTATACAATGCAAATTAAAACTATGAAATACAACATCGTATAACACAACAATATTCACCCGAAATCAAGGGAATTAAGCTTCGTCGCAGAGGTATTGTAACTGATTGTTAGTACATTATTAATAGCTTTGTATGCAGATGACATAACTTTGTTTTTAGAAGGTGAAAATGATTTGCGGATAGCTGTTGACCTATCTGACGGTTTTACTTAGATATCAGGTTTGAGAATCAACAAACATAAATCTGAAGCTACGTGGTTGGGTAGTAAAATAAACAGCAGAATGTAACCCACAGCTCTTTAATATGAAAAACAAAGTAAGGATTCTTGGTGCGTATTTTGGCAATAGCATGTGCGCATCTATGTATATTAGAAGAAAACTGGCTGGGAAGAATTGACAGTTGTAAAAGATCAATTGCTGTATGGGAGAAAAGACATTTAACCCTTTCACCGCCAAAGTCGCATTTCAGCACCACAGTGATTTAACACCTATGTCACTTAAAGGCATCAAATTGGGGTCTATTATCTAAAGACCCCATTGTTTTAGTTTCGGGAAGTAAGGATAGACCTTATTTTATATACGTCACAGAAGAATCACCAATACTGCAGATGGATTTTATTCTCTACCCAGGTAAAGTTGATGGACATTTTTGGCTGAAATATGGCTGGCGGTGAAAGGGTTAAAGGTGGACCCTGACGGATGAGTGTTTGCAAGAAACACGTCGAGATCACCAGAAAGACAGCCTTTTCAAGGATCGGAACACTCACTTTGCTCTGGTTTCCTAGAAACTAAACCGTCAATTCCTCCTTGGCGGAGAGAGTAGCCATTTTGGATGGGGTGGGTAAAGGTCATGCATTGTGGTTGAAGCGTTTTCTTTTTTTTGTATTGCAGGGAAAAAAAATGGAGGTGCTTCCTTTGTTGTGAGCGAAACTTCTTTAGATAATCTGTATAAACAAAAATTAAAAAATAGAAAAAAAAAGGCTTGTATTGCGACAATTTGGTGTAAACGATTTGGTCTAAGCGCAGGCGGCCATTGGAAAAGAGACGGCACACGCTTCTCTCTGGGTGAAATAATTTGACTTCCAGCACCTCCGCCAAGGAGGAATCACCGATTTGACGGTTTGATTTCTAGGAAACCAGAGCAAAGTGAGTGTTGCAATCTCTGTAAAGGGTGTTTTCCTGGTGATCTGGACGTGTTTCTTACAAAACCTCATCCATCAGGGTGGCCCTTTAAGTAATTTTGGAAAAGTACATATCGCTAAAAAAACGTTTTGATCTCACAGTGGGTGTATACTATGCAGGCAATACTTGTGCCAGATCATGTCATCAATGGCATGAATAGAATGCTTTACAGATTTCATATCGAAAGACAGATTGCACAAAAAAAGGCGTTTGAAAAACTTAAAAGAACAATGTTAGAGAAAAGTGAAAGAGAAAAAGGAGGAATGAAAATGATTGACTTGAAGGACTTTCAAACTGCTTGCTTGTTACTGTGGGCTGTCAAACTAAATGATAATAATGTTACCGCATCAAATAGCTCCAAATGGTGGCATCGGTCAAGAAATATTATTTTGCTAGGTTTGGTGAAGAATGCATTTGTTTCTATGCAACAGGTAAGAGTGCCAATGTTAAAGGGATTGTTCTCATCAAATCTTATTTTGGGCGTTCAGTGCTATGTGCATGGGTAGATAACACTAGTTTTAAAGACGTACCAGCTTCTAAAATAATTTGGAATAACTGCAATAAAATAACAGGGAAATGTATTGTTTTTCAAAAGTTGGATTAATAAAAACATTCTTACTGCAACACACATACATTTCCTATATTTTACATGATGATAGAAATAATGACAATTGTATTTTTTTTTATTGTATTTTATTATCTAATATTTTTTGCGTGCGTGGCGCGTGCAGCACAACCACAAACACATGATGTAAAGCAATTTGCGGTGTCTTTTGTTGTTGTTTCTTTCAACATACCACCTTCCGTTTGATACGTCCATAACTTTGAAATAAAAGAGAGAGAATATGAAGCAGACAGACATGACACACAAACACAAAAACGCATTCCAAAGTTCTTTGCTCACTAAGTGGATCGAGTAGTCCCCAAGGGGGAGGGGGGTACCATGCACCCCCCCTCCCCTTGATTAAACCAAAGTAGGCTAGACATATTCCTACTGAATACATTACAAGTTGTTCCCAAGACAAAAAATCTAATTCCCACTATGAGTTATAGCCCCTGATGTAAGGGTACCCCCCGATCGCTCGGTACGCATTCGTCAAAGTACAAGTGATGAACAGTTCATTTAAATGAACAGTTAAACCATATTCTGTCATCAAAATCATGAGTTTAGGTGCTGATCTACTTAAAAATGTTTATTGTAGTGCTCAGTGTTTGATAGCTTCACTGCAGTATTTCAGCGATCATCAGCTACCGTCATTTTTGTGGCACAAGTTGTATGTCATTGATGATACATCAAACATATGAGCAAACATTGATTGTAGCAGTTACTTTTCAAACACTACGATATCCCAGGACCATTTCTGATCATATTTGGGGGTTGTTAGAATTTCCGTTTCAACCCAAGATCGAATTTATCTTCCCTACCCCCTAATAATAAAACTTTCACAAAAACTCATATAAAGCTCAGCTGTACCTTGTTTTGGGATATATCACTTTTTTGGGGGGTATCAATCCAGCATGATTTGAGGATGCTGAATCCACATTTGTTGTAGGCCAAGTTGTAACTGTTGGGTATTTTGAGTTATTGCGTAATATTCAAAATGGCCGTCACTAGATATTACAGAACTGTAAACATAGAGGAATCCACTCCGTGATTATAGCTATTTTGCATCCAATACGTTTTGAGGTAATAAATATAATATATTTCTGCAATCATTCAAACTAACTGAATTTGAGCATTTATTAGTCCCCTGCATATTACGAGCATTCGTGTCATTTGCCATATGTCTGTCCAATTATCTTATAAACCATTCCACAGGAACCACTTCAAATTTAATATGGCAGTATTTTACATGAAGCCAATGTGCCCAGTCAAACAAGGCCATGCCTTATTGACCTTTTGAGTTTTGACCTTGAATATGTGCATTTCTTGCATTGGCCATAGTGTTTAAAATGTTGCAATTGCAGTCCTGAAATGAGATAAGTGGCTTTTTAGCTTAAGATTTTGCAAAATATTGAATGAGTTATGCCTTTATATTTTATATGTTTTCGTTAAATGCTTAACCCTAAACTTGCGCAAACGAGCACACAGACAAATTCATGATTATAATGTTATAGCTCTTTCATCAGAAAACGTTGTAAAAAAAAAAGACGCATTGAGAAACGTGCAAACGTTCGCGATATATTAGCGTTTAAGTTGTTTTGGTGTTTGAACTCCTTAATCAGCATGACCATGACCTTAACATAAAACTAAAACAATCAATCGATAGGTAATATATCGTCTGAAACTTGTACACTAAAATTGATTGAAATAGACTGAATGGTTTTCAAGAAAACGCGGCCGGATGGACGGACGCATGCACGGACGCACGCACACACGCACTCACGCTCGGACGCACGGACGGACGGAAGGATGAAATAAAAACAATACTTCCCGAAGCTTTGCTCGGGAACTAAAAATAGAATTTGCACGGGATTTTCAACATAAGCGTTTTGGAGACACCTTACTCAGCTGCAAGCCCCTTTCAAAGACTTCCCAGGGGGCAATAGCGTGCGTGCTAATGCTCTTCCGGGTCTCACACCGAGGCTGGTTTCCTGTTTCCCCAAGCTGCTAGAACGGAGGTGACAGTAATGCTTGTTGGGAGAAAAGCTTTTAAGCTTACGTTTCCTTGGCTCCCCCTTGTGTGCGTCCGAGGACCGGATGAAGATCGGCTGTGTGAACAACAGTTCAGTTAGCTGCTGGCTTTGGCGTAGCAGTCCAGCGTCACGTAGCAATTAGGGCGTAACCTCCCCGTGGGGATACCAGGGGGGTGTCTTTAGTCATAAAAAATAGTTCCCCCACCTTCTGGAAGTTCTATGCTTGCAACTTCCTCTAATCCGCCACTCTCTTTGACTCTGCCTTTTCCCTTTCCTTTCTATCATCTACTATGTTTCTGACTTATTACTGGCCCTTTCTTCTGCCTTTAAAAAAGGAAATCTTCCAAATAATATCTCCTCTGAGCTCCTCCGAAATCAGAATGTGTGGGCTGAACGCGGCGGGGAGACTAGTGAAAACTGAAAACCGGAACACATACGTACCTTACCCGTTATGACCACATGACCTGGGAACGCAGAAGAAGAAGAAGAAGAAGAAGCAGAAGAAGAAGAAGAAGAAGAAGAAGAAGAAGAAGAAGAAGAAGAAGAAGAAGAAGAAGAAGAAGAAGAAGGAGGAGGAGGAGAAGGGCATAACAGTCAGGACGAAGAGTTTAGTCAGGGACTGGGGGACTACCTGGGGGGCTAGGAGCTACCAGAGGAGCTACTGAAGCATCCTTGGTTCCCTCCCTTACCGGTAGATGCACTTATCATGTCGTATGACTTTTGTAAGGAGAGGGAGAAGGCTACAGATAAGTCTTTTTGTGAATTTGCACAAACGTTTTGTTCTGCAGCTAAACAAGGATTAGTTGCCCGTTGGAGACCTTTCCCAACACCATCCGTCCCCAAGTCCAATAGACGATTTTCGGAGGAAAAAAACTAGGGGAGAGCACTTCGTGAAAAATTAGAATTGTTTACCTCCATTACTCGGTCAAATTCCATAGCAACAATGCAACAATGGCGTCGAAGCTTGAAACCGCAGGATGCGAGTCAGCGACTTGCAAACATTTTTTTTTTAGAAAAATGAGGGGCGGCCAGTATCCACAAACTGAGAGAACTTGCAAAATGTGACGTAAAAATATAAATGACATCAATTATAAAATGACACACGGTGTTCTAAGTGATGTAAGTGTAATCAAACACGCGAGCCGAGAGCCGACCTGAAGGTAGAGTAACCCCCCTGTTTGACCGATTGAATTTCGCACGATCACTCCCACACAACATGAAATTACTCCCCTTAATTATTTCCGAACAATTCCTATTGGCCTAGTGAGTAGGGATGTCGCCTGGGCAAGGCATCTCCACAGTAAATACAAAAACAAAGCAAAAAGCCAGCCTAACCCACTAAGCCTATAGCAGTAGATGCTTCCAAACGGAAGATTATAGATGACAGAAAAAGGCGTACAATGATAACGCTATATGGTTTAGATGGCAGAGGAAAGTAGTGAAGTAAGGAAAGGGAAATATATCGTAATTAACTCCCTTCACCAAAAGTTATTTTCGGCACCAAGTCGCCTAGAAAATTATTTGGTATTTTGGTATTTGATATGGTCTAGTCACAGAGACATATCTCTGTGAAATTCGTGCTGCTCTTCCCTGGAGAGAGCGTCGCCGCAAGTGCATCGCCTACCCAATTAAAAAAAAAACCTTGGGGGGCGGGGGGGGGGGGGGGAGCACATGGTGAGGAGGGGGTGTGGGCACACTTGGAAAACCTAGCTATCGATTTGGCCATACCAGGCAGCGGGATTTCTCCCTGGTCTTACCGACTTTCAACTGCTGCCGCGAGAGGACAAGATGTTCGCGAAAGGACTTAACCCCCGTCTCTCTCTGTGCCCTCGGGTTAAGGATAAGGTAAAGGCTACGGATAGGATGTGGGTGTCGGGTCAAGATTAGGGAAAGAGATAGCGTTTCGGATTAGGTTTTGCGGTTCGGATTAGGGTTAGGATTATATTTCGGTGTGAGATGCAGACGGATATATATAGGTAATAAGAGGGCACATGCATAGACGGGGGTTAAGTCCTTTCGCGAACATGTTGTCCTCTCGCGGATACCATGATCTGCAATAAGCCTAGGGTCTCCCATTACCATAGGCTGAAAGTAGGCCTGCTACTGAGAGACTCAAATTTCGTAGCCCAGTTTCCATTTTCACAATATCCTCGGGTTTTGGGCTGTGTGTTCAAAATATCCTTCCCCGAACTCGGAGTCGCCATGGCTTCTAATAGAGCCACAATATTGACCACTGAATAGGGTCGACCGGTTTATCATTTCAGCATAGGCTTGTGAGCCAAACCGGTCAGTTTAGATTTCCGGCGCGATGTTAGAATAATATAAAAGCAATGTCGTGAAATGTGAAAGGAATCAACTAACCTGATTTTCGACGAGTAGAAACATTACAACAAACACACACATAGCAGTGAGGTAATTTTTTGGTTTAGACTGACTAGCGATGTGGAAAGAACTAAAACCAGTAAACTTATCTTAGGCTATTCCTTCCTGAGCACTTCTGGCTAAACACGTCTGGCATCGTCTGGGGTCCTGGCGCGAACTGGCTTATCTGGGCGGGCGCACATCTCAAGTTATCCACTGGTCAGAGAGTATGTACCTCTGACCAATCAGCATACGATATATAAATATTCTTGATCAGCATGTCACAACCTATTCAGATATTGAAGGTTGAACCTCCAGTGCTAGACCTCCGCCAAGGAAGACTCACAAAATCGGAATTCCCTTCCTTCATGTTCGAGCTTTATTTCATGAACCAGTGGGTAGAGTGATGTCCATGTTTGTGTGGTAATGTACCATGGTGAGTAATGAATTAAATACTCGCAATAAATACAAACAAAGCAGAAACAGGGTCATTTTAGACTATTGTGCACATAATGACAAGGGGGCTGGGGGGGTGGGGGGGGGGGGGGGGCTAGCTTAGAGATAGAGACAGAGGCACAACAGTTCTTATTCTTTCCTTCGATTTCCCTTTCTCTCACCCTCGCCCCATTTTGGTTTCCCTCTTCCCGTAGCGGCACTGAAGCCCCGGTCACAGGCAAGGGGCACGCTAGGACTGGTAGGTCCAAGGTCCGGATCAGAGAGAGAGAGAGAGAGAGAGAGAGAGAGAGAGAGAGAGAGAGAGAGAGAGAGAGAGAGAGAGAGAGAGAGAGAGGTAAACAAGATAGAGGATAAACGCGAAACACACAACACACACAAACACACACACACACACACACACACACACACACACACACAAAGACACACACACACACACACACACACACACACACACACACACACACACACACACACATACACACACAAGGGCAGAGACGGAAAGACATCCATACAAAGCCAGACGGACAGAGACTTAGAGAGAGAGAGAGAGAGAGAGAGAGAGAGAGAGAGAGAGAGAGAGAGAGAGAGAGAGAGAGAGAGAGAGAGAGAGAGAGAGAGAGAGAGAGAGAGAGAGAGAGAGAGAGAGAGAGATAACAAATGACAAATTAAAATGTCTTAATGTCATCAGCAGTTAACATGTTATTTGAGAGAGAGAGAGAGAGAGAGAGAGAGAGAGAGAGAGAGAGAGAGAGAGAGAGAGAGAGAGAGAGAGAGAGAGAGAGAGAGAGAGAGAGAGAGAGAGAGAGAGAGAGAGAGAGAGAGAGAGAGAGAGAGAGAGAGAGAGAGAGAGAGAGAGAGAGAGAGAGAGAGAGAGAGAGAGAGAATGAGAGAGAGAGAGAGACACACTTTGGTGATTTATTGTTAGTACCAAACGGGTTTTGTTTATGATAGGGGGGAGAGGCAATAGATCAATGTTTTCAATAGATTACGTTACTTGGTAATTTTCAACATCAAAGGAATCAATCAGTTCAATTATCAACGACACAAAACACACACAGAAAGGGAACAAAATAACAGAGAGAGAGAGAGAGAGAGAGAGAGAGAGAGAGAGAGAGAGAGAGAGAGAGAGAGAGAGAGAGAGAGAGAGAGAGAGAGAGAGAGAGAGGTAAACAAGATAATAAAATAAACGCGAAACACACACACACACACACACACACACACACACAACACAAGTGCAGAGACGGAAAGACAGACAGACAAAGACTTAAGAACAGAAATAGAGAAGAGAGAGAGAGAGAGAGAGAGAGAGAGAGAGAGAGAGAGAGAGAGAGAGAGAGAGAGAGAGAGAGAGAGAGAGAGACAGACAGACAGACAGACAGACACAGAGAGAGTGGGAGACAGAGACAGAGACATACAGACAGAGAGTGAGAGACAACCACAG
>CM065698.1:38326738-38329238 GCA_017654935.2 Phymorhynchus buccinoides | reverse complement strand
GACGAATAGCCGGACGGACGGAGGCACGCCGGACGGACACCGGACGGCACCGGACGGACGGACCAGACAAAAACAATAGCTCCCCGAACCTTCGGCTCGGGGACTAAAAATCAATAGAAGGCTTGTAGATAGAGAACAGATGCGAGAGACTCAAACTGAGTGTGTCTATTCAAACTGCAATAGGCTAATTAAGCGGTGCAATTTACTTCCTGTTTGACCGACTCTGTCGAGCGAAATCATTCGCACACACCAGGACACACCAGGAGCTTACTCCCCTTCATTATTTGCGAACATTTCCTACTGCGGCTTTGCCGTTCCCTTCTATCAGTGCATTAGCTTTGTTGACAAGAGTCAAATGTTGGAGGAGTTTGATACTTTCATTTGTACTTTACCTCCCCCCCCCCCCCCCCCCCCTCCACACTCATGTTACGACCCTCCACTCAACGTCATTATTTTATGCAGTCTTGTACTAACACCTCTCTCATGTTTACTACTTTCAATCTCAAAGTTAATATGTGTTGGCAATCTTGTACTTTAAACCTTTACGACCCTCAATCTCAAAGTCATTTTTTGTTGGCAATCTTTACTTAAATACACACACCTTCATGGTTACGACCCTCAATCTCAAAGTCATTCTTTGTTGGCAATCTTGTACTTAAACACCCCCCACCCCCGAGTGAGCCTTGAAGGCTTCGCCTCTTGTTATCAATGCATTAGCTTTGTTGACAGAGTCAAATGTTGGAGGAGTTGTAGTTTAGCATCCCCTTCACATACGTTTGCTTTTTATTGCGCACGGAGTAGACTATCATTCTTTCCGTTTCAGAAAATAACCCTAAACCTATCCCTTCTTCGGCTCAAGCCAAATATTGCTTCTGTTCATTGGCATCTATTTTCAATGTTTGGTTGAAAGTAGCGAAACTGCATTCTCGTTTTGCGGCTTGTGAAATGAGTCAACTCAAAGCTTTGTAGAGTAGCTCCACCCCTCTAATCAGCTGACATGCGTAGGAATGTGACGAGGGGCTTGATCGTAACATTTGCCGAAAGTCTTAACACAGTGCTAAACCGCTGCCGGGTAAAGCAAGTCGTTTACGGTGGATAACATTTTTTAAAGGAAATGTCTGGGTTTGTTCCTCTTTACTTTTTATCTTCACAGAACTAGGATAGGTGATGTTGCTGTAGGTGACTTTAGTGCGGGAGTAGGGTGCCTTTGATGGAAATTCATCATAGCTATTATTTCATTTACAGTGTGCTTAATTGAACACCTCTCTCATGTTTACGACTTTCAATCTCAAAGTCAATATTTGTTGGCAATCTTAAATACCCCCCTCAGTTTACGACTTTAAATAGCAGTAGTAGCCCTCCTTCGGTCGATTCCCCCCCCCCTCATGTTTACGACCCTCAATCTCAAAGTCATTTTTTGTTGGCAATCTTGTACTTAAATACACACACCTTCATGTTTACGACCCTCAATCTCAAAGTCATTCTTTGTTGGCAATCTTGTACTTAAACACCCCCCACCCCCGAGTGAGCCTTGAAGGCTTCGCCTCTTGTTATCAATGCATTAGCTTTGTTGACAGAGTCAAATGTTGGAGGAGTTGTAGTTTAGCATCCCCTTCACATACGTTTGCTTTTTATTGCGCACGGAGTAGACTATCATTCTGTCCGTTTCAGAAAATAACCCTAAACCTATCCCTTCTTCGGCTCAAGCCAAATATTGCTTCTGTTCATTGGCATCTATTTTCAATGAGAACATTTGGTTGAAAGTAGCGAAACTGCATTCTCGTTTTGCGGCATGTGAAATGAGTCAACTCAAAGCTTTGTAGAGTAGCTCCACCCCTCTAATCAGCTGACATGCGTAGGAATGTGACGAGGGGCTTGATCGTAACATTTGCCGAAAGTCTTAACACAGTGCTAAACCGCTGCCTGGAAAAGCAAGTCGTTTACGGTGGATAACATTTTTTAAAGGAAATGTCTGGGTTTGTTTCTCTTTACTTTTTATCTTCACAGAACTAGGATAGGTGATGTTGCTGTAGGTGACTTTAGTGCGGGAGTAGGGTGCCTTTGATGGAAATTCATCATAGCTATTATTTCATTTACAGTGTGCTTAATTGAACTTACCCATCTCCAGTGACTTTAG
This sequence comes from Phymorhynchus buccinoides, assembly GCA_017654935.2. Taxonomy (NCBI): domain Eukaryota; kingdom Metazoa; phylum Mollusca; class Gastropoda; order Neogastropoda; family Raphitomidae; genus Phymorhynchus; species Phymorhynchus buccinoides. The sequence continues at coordinate 38,327,101 of CM065698.1, read as the reverse complement.
ATAAATATGACTGAATGTCAATGGCTAAATAAATACATAAATAAATAAATAAATAAATAGCAGTAGTAGCCCTCCTTCGGTCGATTCGACCATGGATTACGCGCCCTAGATCAGGAAAGGACCGTGCTAACATCACGGTTTGGAAGAGCGTCAGCCTTATTCTGGAGTGGCAGCAAAAAAGCCTTTCTTGGTGGCGGTCCCTGCTGCAACGAGTGCAACATGTGGCTGGATGAGGGGTTGCTGGGAGCGTGTTCATGGAGGAAGAGGCCAGCGCGTTTGATGACCTGGGAGTGTTGCAATTTGTCACTCCATTTGATGCTGGGGATGCGACGAAGGCAGTGCATATTATGCAAGCTGTTATAA
>CM065698.1:38314238-38321738 GCA_017654935.2 Phymorhynchus buccinoides | reverse complement strand
ACATGGTAGGTAGATAAAGACCCATAAGTCAAAATCTGAGAATTGATGATTTGACCCCCTTCCACATAAAATTGTCCCTAGGGGACAAGTGAACTAGGGACAATGCGACTCATTTTGTGGTGACGGGTCACAATTTGACAAGCACCACGAAAGGGACATTAAGTGTTAAACTGACCATTCTGAGAAAAATGGCATTTGAAAACTTCAGACAATTCTCTTTCTAATGTACAAGAACCATTCTTGTATCTTTTTCCGTTCCAGAGTTATGAGCATTTGTAAGTTAGTAGGGTGAGCGTCGGCCATTTTGAGAAAATGCCCTAAATTCTAGAATAGCTGAAGAAAATGCATTGACCTACTCGTTTTAATATACCTGTAAGACCATCTACATACCATAATTATTAAAGATTATCCTTGATAAATATGAAAGATAAGATGTTAGAGAACACAAGCATACCCATAACTCAAAATTGACAAAAAATGAAAATTGTGACTTTGCAAACCTGTTGTGCCCAGCGACTTAAATTTACACTGACCCACCACGATTAAGTCCCTTGTTTTTGTCTGGATAGCTGTGACCCATATAGAAATGCCTCCAACTTGAAATTGAGGCTGCTCTTTAAAATGATGTTTCGTTTTCAATTTTGGGGCATTTGCATGGGAGCAAAACCTGGTCAAACCAAGATTTCTTACCAGCTATAAGAGGGAAAACACGTGAAACACGTGATTTGACACGTGATCTGGTGGGTCTTTAATGTCCTTTTCATGGTGTTGGGACACATATTTCTAAGAGAATAGGCGCTGTATAAATATGCATTATTATTATTATTTTTAAGAGGAAAAAAAGTATGGTTTTTTTCTGTGGTGTTATTATTATTATGTGTTCCATTTGTCTGATTCCAGACAGTCAAGTTCTTCGTCTTCCTTTGCAGAACCACGGAGGAACAACACACGCTGATCACAGGAACCCTCACAGTACACACATAAAAGAACATTCCTCCAGGGAAGGAATCCTCCTCCTCCTCCTCCTCCTCCTCCTCCTCCTCCTCCTCCTCCTCATCCGTTTTATTCTATTACTACCACACACAGAGAGCGACAGAAGGAACAAGTGTAGTAGACCAGCCACGGTTAAAAGATAATCGATCACAACAACAACAACAACAAAGACAGCAAACGGCTGGGACAGCTTTCTTTCTTTCTATTCTGTCTGTTCTGCTGAAAGCTTCGCTGGGGGGGAGGGGGGGGGGGGGGGGGCCCAATGTTTCCGGTGCGAGTGTTTGAACGGTTTCACCAAAGACAGCGAGGGAAGAAAGATCGACGGGGACGGACAAACAAAGGCAGCGGTATTGTCTGTGCCCATCTTGGCGAGTTCTTCTTCTTCGTCTTCTTCTTTCACAACCAGGATCGGCGAAGAGTGTTCTGCTGTTATTGTGATCCAAACGCGACTGTCGATGAGTCGAGACTGTGTTGGTAAAAATACAAAGCAAAACAAACCTCAATAAACACACACAACGACTCTTTTGTTTTTTTGTTTTTTTTGGGGGGAAGCTAGTTGAAAAGGGAAGAAAAAGAAGAAAAGAAACTAGGTTTGTTTCAGGCGTGTCTGATGTCTCCAAGGTTGGTTGGTATACATCACGTATATGACGATAAGGGGTGTGGATGAGTCGAGACTGACTATGTAAAAACGGGACGAAGTTTGAGAGAAAGAAAGAGCTAGTTGAAAGAGCAAGAAGAAAAAGAAGAGGGAGACGAAGATTAGGTTTGCTTGCGGTCTGTCTGATGTTCAAGGTTGGTATGCTTAGAGTAGGTATACACGCATCAAAGATGAGTAGGTATACACGCATCAAACATGAGTAGGTATACACGCATCAAAGATGAGTAGGTATACACGCATCAAACATGAGTAGGTATACACGCATCAAACATGAGTAGGTATACACGCATCAAAGATGAGTAGGTATACACGCATCAAACATGAGTAGGTATACACGCATCAAAGATGAGTAGGTATACACGCATCAAACATGAGTAGGTATACACGCATCAAACATGAGTAGGTATACACGCATCAAACATGAGTAGGTATACACGCATCAAACATGAGTAGGTATACACGCATCAAAGATGAGTAGGTATACACGCATCAAACATGAGTAGGTATACACGCATCAAACATGAGTAGGTATACACGCATCAAACATGAGTAGGTATACACGCATCAAAGATGAGTAGGTATACACGCATCAAACATGAGTAGGTATACACGCATCAAACATGAGTAGGTATACACGCATCAAACATGAGTAGGTATACACGCATCAAACATGAGTAGGTATACACGCATCAAAGATGAGTAGGTATACACGCATCAAACATGAGTAGGTATACACGCATCAAACATGAGTAGGTATACACGCATCAAACATGAGTAGGTATACACGCATCAAAGATGAGTAGGTATACACGCATCAAACATGAGTAGGTATACACGCATCAAACATGAGTAGGTATACACGCATCAAACATGAGTAGGTATACACGCATCAAACATGAGTAGGTATACACGCATCAAACATGAGTAGGTATACACGCATCAAACATGAGTAGGTATACACGCATCAAACATGAGTAGGTATACACGCATCAAACATGAGTAGGTATACACGCATCAAAGATGAGTAGGTATACACGCATCAAACATGAGTAGGTATACACGCATCAAAGATGAGTAGGTATACACGCATCAAACATGAGTAGGTATACACGCATCAAACATGAGTAGGTATACACGCATCAAACATGAGTAGGTATACACGCATCAAACATGAGTAGGTATACACGCATCAAACATGAGTAGGTATACACGCATCAAACATGAGTAGGTATACACGCATCAAACATGAGTAGGTATACACGCATCAAACATGAGTAGGTATACACGCATCAAACATGAGTAGGTATACACGCATCAAAGATGACAGTGAGGGTTCACAGATCTCAGAAGTCAGACAGACGGATGTTGATGTAGCTTGGGTAATCAACGATGCTCGTCCGTCTTGGCTTGACCCTAATTAGTGGAGACTAAAAGGTGAGTAAACGAAAGATTATCACTCACAAAAAAAGGAACTCTTTTCAGTGAGGCTTTATACTGAACATTATCTGCCCCTGTCTCGTGCCCTGAGATGCGAACGCTTCATCCGTCAGGGTCCACAGTTAAACAAAGTGTTACTGAAATAAACGTATCTGATTTTGGAATTATTCAGAGAAGTGAACGTGGTTGAATTGACCTTTTATAATGCTTCACAGGTGAAACGAGTTTGATTCTGCAATTCTGCATAGAACTGAAAGTTGATTGAAGTGTTAAAACTACACAAAATCTACAGTGTGTGACAGTAAGCAAAAGGCAAAGCTAACCAATCAACAACCCATTCAAGCGAGAACAAGAGCAACAGCGACAACACCGACGGCAAGAACTAACGACAGCAGCAACACTTTGATAAAGAAAGGGCATCACCGATCTTCTTTCAACACGTGTAGGATCTTTAAAGTTAAAACTTCAGACGTAATTATATTAAGTTCCCCATCTACGACGATGGCACATTGGAAGCTCCTCTCTACCACAAACGTGGGCTGGTTCTTGGCATTGTGGTCAATGACCTGCGTGAACTGCTTCAGTGAAGGTGGGGGCCAACATAATCCCAAGCAACCCCATCGACAAACAACGCTGAAAGAAGGCCACGAACACTTGGTTAATAACGACGAACAGTCTGTATTACTACTACACGCACCTCCATCATCCGCTTCCACTAACATTCACGGGAAGGTTCTTGCTAAACCGGAGCAATCCGTCCTAGAAGACTTTGTCCACTCCAGCTCCCACGAGGATCTGTTCATGGCGGATTCTTCTCACTCTTCCTCCTCTTCTGATAAAGGAGGCGAGAAAGACTTTCTGTACCTTACCCAGGACACGGACACGTCCTTCAGTCCTTTTTCTTCATCACGTGAAGCAGCAGAAGAAGAAGAAGAACAGCAACGAGATGGCGAAGAAGAGTTCCTCTTCTCCTTCTCCAATCTGTCCAGATCGTCGCGGTTCAACTTCACCTGGCCTATGCGAGACTGGGTGTCGGAGATCGACGGCCATATCACCCTGGGAGCCCTGCACATGGTGCACGAGAGGAGCGAGGAGAAGATCTGCGGCAAGATCATGCCCCAGGGGGGCATCCAGGCCCTGGAGACCATGCTGTACACCATGGATTACGTGAACGGGGAGGGCGAGTGGGAGGGCCGGGGCCGCAGGGTCATGCCCCCGGGGATTCGACTGGGCGTGCTGGCTAAGGACGACTGCGACAGGGATATCTTCGGCCTGGAGCAGGCGGTGGATTTCATTAAAGGTAAGTCCATTAACCCCTTGACCGCCAGAGAAAATTAAAGGAAAAAAAATCATTGGGAAAATCATGACATGAAAAAGACAACTGATAGAGCCAATCTGGCAAAATGGTCTGGGGATATTACTCTCTTGATTATGTTAGAGCAAAAGCCAGCACATCAGGGTTATTCCTCTTCATCTGATAACATCATCAGTGATGTCATCAGATCAGTATGTAATACGTTGGTGGCAGTCAAGGGGCTAAGGTTTTGGTTTTTTGGTGTAGAAAAAGGTGGGGGGGTTTCATACCAAATAAAAGGGACATTTGCTAGAGGGTCTTATCAATCTTTAATTTATGTTTTATTCTTTTCATGATTGTATCTTCTGGCATTGCCCGTCGATTGTTACATTAACCTGGGTCTGTATTCACGTTGAGATAGCATGAGACTTAGCATGATGCTAACTTAGAAGCTCTTCCAATGTCCTATAGGATTTAATAGGACTTTTGGAAGAGCTTCTAAGTTAGCATGATGCCAAGTCTCATGCTATCTCAACGTGAATACAGGCCCTGGGCCTCTGTCCGCCTGTCTTTTAGTCTGTAGTTGTGTGTGTGTGTCTCTGAGTCACTCAGACTTATAATATGTGTCCTGATCCTTAAAGACCCACCAGGTCACGTGTCAAAATCACGGGTTTCACGTGTGTTCCCTCTTATAGCTGGTAAGAAATCTTGTTTTGACCAGGTGTGACTCCCTTTACAAATGCCCCCAAATTGAAAACGAAACATCATCTTAAAGAGCAGCCTCAATTTGAAGTTGGGGACATTTGTATGTGGGTCACAGCTACCCTGAAGAAACCAAGGGACTTAATCGTGGTGCGTTAGAATGTCTTTAAGGGCCTGCTACGCTACATACGATTCGCTGTCAATGCGATGCGATTGTGACGATGCGAGTCATGATTCACATGAAATACTTCCGTCTAAAAATAATTCTACCGCTTTCGCTCAATAATACTCAAGTAGACCCAATACATCAATTTTACGTGAATCATGACTCACATCGTCACAATCGCATCGCATTGACAGCGAATCGTATGCAGTGTAGCATGCCCTCTAAGGCCTAGCCACAATGCATACGATTTGACCCCAATACGATGCGATTGTGACGATGTCTGTGAGCCATGACTCACGTAAAATACTTCAGTCTAAGAATATATCTACTAATTTCGTGCACTCTACTCGTATAGACCTCAATACACGTATCAAAGTAAATGTCCGGTAAGATAATATGACTTTTGTTTTCATATTCGTGTACGGGAGGCAATAAAGTGAGTCTTTCGGATGAGACGATAAACCGAGGTCCCGTGTGCCCATGCACTTAGCACACGTTAATCCCAGTGGAAACGAAAAAGTTGTCATTTGGTAAAAGTTTAGCCCCCGCCCCCCACCTTCCTTCCTCATCAGTCACACAAAAATCGCATGCAATTTTTTTAATTTAATTGGGTTGCGCGCCTCTGGCTGCGACGCACTCTCCATGTGGGAGCAACCCGAATTTCACAGAGACGCCTCTGTGTCTATAAAGTACCCAATACCTATTACCTACCTAATAATACCTAATAATAACGTAATACCTAATACCTATAAACCTAGAATGATACGCCTATAAATACCTGTGTACTATAATACTTAATACCTATAAATACCTATAATACCTAATAATACCTAATACCTATAATACCTATAATACCTAATAATACCTAATACCTATAATACCTAATAATACCTAATAATACGTAATACCTAATACCTATAAATACCTATAATGCCTAATGAAATTAATATAGTGAACATAGCTAGTAGGATTTCATCAGATTTATTTAGACAGTTCAATTTCACGTCAATCATGCCTCACAAATGTCAAAATCGGATCGTAGTGACTCGAATCGTATGCAGTGTAGCGGTGTGCGTTGTGCATAGTGCGTCATCATATTGATGCAAATCAATCAAATGTGACCTAGCACCACGAAAGGGACATTAAGTGTCAAGCTGACCATTCTGAGAAAATTAGACGTTTGAAAAGTTCAAGACAATTCTCTTTCTAACGATACAAGAACTATTCTTGTCTCTTTTTTGTTCCGTTCCGGAGTTATTGGCATTTAAAGTTAGTAGGGTAGGAGTCGGCCATTTTAAGAAAACACAGTCTAACGTTTAGCCTAGGTGAAGAGAAGGCATTGACCTACTCATTTTAAAACACGTATAGGGGAAGACGGGGCAAAAAGCGCATGGGCGGGTAAGAAGCCCACCCCAATTATCTCATGAAATGAAACAAATGTCAGTCTCATTTTGCCCATGAGACGAGCGTTAATGTCTAGCATTCGTCTCATGGGCAAATTTGACTGAAATTTTCTTTATTTCATGAGATAATTGGGGTGGGCTTCTTACCCGCCCATGCGCTTTTTACCCCGTCTTCCCCTAAGACCATTTATAGACCATATCAAAGATGATCCTTTATAAATATGAAAGATAATATGTTAGAGAACACGAACATAACTCAAAACTGACAAAACGTGAGATGTTGTTTACTTTGCAAGCCTGTTGTGAGAAACTAGCTCAGCGAGACTTAATGTCCCTTTCGTGGTGCTGAGTCACAAATACAGTAATTATTGTACGTATCGTGCGTCAACATATTGATACAAAAAATGAATAAGACACAGTATTTAGTACTCGTATTGTTCGTCATCACATTGATACAAATGAGTAAAATACAGTAAATATTATACGTATTGTGCGTCAACACAATTATTGATACAAAAAGTGAATAAGATACAGTATTTATTTATGGTATGGTGCGTCATCATATTGATGCAAATTAATAAAATACAGTCAGTATTATACGTATTGTTGCGTCAGCATATTGATACAAAAAATGGATAATTCTTCTGGGAGTGTTTAGTCCCTACCACGCTTTCGCGTATCTGGGGATTTCAAAATGAATAAGAGCTCACGCTTCAACTGAAGATATCAACTAGGAAGATGATGAAAATCTGTTTAACGTCCTCCGGTCTGAAACAGACACATATGGGACATTAGTAGATATAAAGATGATGGGAACGATTCTGGAGGCAATGCCCGGAGGCAGTGC
>CM065698.1:38299238-38306738 GCA_017654935.2 Phymorhynchus buccinoides | reverse complement strand
GTCAGAATCGCATCGCATTGACGGCGAATTGTATGCAGTGTTGCAGGCCCTTTAGAAAGAGAAGTCGTGATTTTAGGAGAAGGGGGAGAGAAGCGAGAGATGGCGGCAAGGGGTGGGGGTGGCTGTAACTTTGCTACAGTGTTGAGGGAAAAGTAGAATTCTGACCCAGCGCCATGGAAGGGACATTAAGTGTCAAACTGACCATTCTGAGAACATTATACATGTGAAAACGTCAGACAATTCTCTTTCTAATGATACAATCATCATTCTTGTATCTTTCTTCGTTCCAGAGTTATGAGTTAGTAGGGTGAGCGTCGGCCATTTTGAGAAGATACTGTCTAAAGTGTAGTCTTGCTGAAGAACATGCATTGACCTACTCATTTTAAAACACTTATAAGACCATTTAGAGACCATATTAAAGACTATCCTTTATAAATATGAGAGATAAGATGTTAGAGAACACGAAAATACCCATAACTCAAAATTTACCAAAAAAGAGATTTTTGACTTTGCAAGCCAGTTTTGAGGGGCGAGAAACTAGCCCAGCGACTTCAAGGGGCATCCTGACGGACGCGTTTTTGCAAGAAACACGTCGAGATCACCACGAAAACACCCTTTACAGAGATCGCAACACCCACTTTGCTCTGGTTTCCTAGAAATCAAACCGTCAAGTCAAATTATTTCACTGAAAGAGAAGGCACGTTCTATCTCTTTTATAATGGCCGCCTGAGTTTAGACCAAATCGTTTGCACGAAAATGTCACAATACAAGCCTTTTTATTTATTCTTGTTTTATTTGTATATAGTTTGCCTACATGAGTTTTGCTCACAACAAAGGAATTAGCTCCATTTTATTTTTTACTGCACTACAAAGAAGAAAAAGCTTCAACCACTCACCCTGTCCAAAATGGCTTCTCTCTCCAGCATTTCCGCCAAGGACGGATCGCCGTTTCGACGGTTTGATTTCTAGGAAACCAGAGCTGTCTCTCTGGTGATCTCGACGTGTTTCTTGCAAACACTCGTCCGTCAGGGTCCACCTTTAGTGTCCCTTTCGTGGTGCTGGGTCACAATGACTTTTTTTTAAACGAAGGTGGGTGGGAGTTAACGCTGGATTAGAGCCCGTTGTGATTGGTTCTATTTTCAACCCTTTTGTTTCACGTGCCTACGCTGTTCCTCTTAGAACAGAAACATGCTGCCCACTGCTTCTACACACACGCACACAAACACACAAACACACACACACACACACACAAATGAAAGAGTTGATCGGTTAGCAAAAAATATCGCAGCCGCTGAAAACAGTTTAGCAAAAGTTCATATTCCTTTATCGCTACATGAAAATTACAGTCTTTTAGAAAAAGCATCCTGGGATTCTGTGTTTAGAAGACAAACTGAGACCTTACCCTCTATAAAAAAAAAAGAACAAAAAAGGAAAATTCTTTAAAAAGCTTATATATTATAAAACAGGACAAAGTCTTCATCAAGGGCGGATTCTAAAAAGTTTAGTTTTTAAATTCAGGCTTGATGCACTGAAAAGAAAATTCTGTAAAAATGTAACCTGCATTTGTGGCCATCATATTACACCTTTCCATGTGAGTTTTCTTTGTGAACATCTGAAAAACTATTTACCGGCTTGGTTGTTGGACACGAAACCATCAATGACAGCCTATGAAGACATTCTTTGTTCAAATATTTCATGAATCAAAGATTCTAGAAGTTGTTCGGGGACTTATTAGGAGCCCAATTGGACCTTTGCTTTGATGTTCTTGTTAAGTATTTTACTTTCCTTTTTTGGAGTTTAATATTGTTCATTTATTTCTTTTTTTTTTACACCTTTAAATGTTTAGAAGTAAGTCTAAGTTTATGTATTTCACTGACGTTTCATTAACATAGGGTCTAAATCATACAGGTACTCAGATACACATACCCTCACCCCATTTATTCATGTAAATTGTATGCATGCATAGATTAACAATCCTTCGTATCTTCTACACGCACACCCACAAACCCCCCTAAACGGACATTTGCACATAATCATACACATACATTTTTTTTGGTTTTATTTTGTTGTTGTTGTTGTCTAAGATCACTGTAAGGTGGATAGACGTTAAATTAAAGACACGAACACACACACACACACACACACACACACACACACACACACACACACACACACACACACACACACACACACACACACACACACACACACACACACACACACACACACACACACACACACACGCGCGCGCGCGCGCACGAAAGAGAGAAGGGGACTCACATTTTCACACTAGCGTGTTTTCGGGGATCTTTCTGACTTTCTGTCTGCCTCTCTTTCTCTCTCTGTCTCTCTCTCTCTCTCTCTCTCTCTCTCTCTCTCTCTCCTCTCTCTCTCTCTCTCTCTCTCTCTCTCTCTCTCTCTCTCTCTCTCTCTCTCTCTCTCTCTCTCTCTCTCTCTCTCTCGCTCTCTCCCTCCCCCTCTCTCTCTCCCCTCTCTCTCTCTCTCTCTCTCTCTCTCTCTCTCTCTCTCTCTCTCTCTCTCTCTCTCTCTCTCTCTCTCTCTCTCTCTCTCTCTCTCTCGCGTGCGCGCGCGCGCGCGCGAGTGTGAATAATAAAGCAATAAACAATAATGTTATTACTCAGGTTCAAGCGTCCTTCTGAAGCCGGTGTGCCAACATGGAGGCACACTCTCTCTCTCTCTCTCTCTCTCTCTCTCTCTCTCTCTCTCTCTCTCTCTCTCTCTCTCTCTCTCTCTCTCTCTCTCTCTCTCTCTCTCGCTCTCCCCCTCCCCCTCTCTCTCTCTCTCTGCTCTCTCTCTCTGTCTCTCTCTCTCTCTCTCTCTCTCTCTCTCTCTCTCTCTCTCTCTCTCTCTCTCTCTCATGCGCGCGCGCGCGCGCGAGTGTGAACAATAAAGCAATAAACAATAATGTTATTACTCAGGTTCAACACGATGGACTCGTGAAATATAATAGTCATTTAAAGCGTCCTTCTGAAGCCTGTGTGCCAACATGGAGGCACTCTCTCTCTCTCTCTCTCTCTCTCTCTCTCTCTCTCTCTCTCTCTCTCTCTCTCTCTCTCTCTCTTCTCTCTCTCTCTCTCTCTCTCTCTCTCTCTCTCTCTCTCTCTCTCTCTCAGTTGCACTCTCATGCGCGCACGCGCACATATGCACACACACGCGCACGCACTCTCTCTCTCTCTCTCTCTCTCTCTCTCTCTCTCAACACTCTCTCTCTCTCTCTCTCTCACACACACACACACACACACACACACACACACACACACACACACACACACACACACACACACACACACACACACACACACTTACACTTATTCAGACATATTATATAGTATACAGTACGATGTGTAAACACTTTGCTTGATGTACTTAATGTGCTGCTTGCATTTCAGTACACGTTTTGTTGAACATACATGCAATATAGGCCTATAATTAAAGACCCACCAGATAACGTGTCAAAAACACGGTTTTCACGAGTTTTTCCTCTTATAGCCGGAAAACAATCTTGTTTTCATCAGGTCCCACTCCCATACAAATGCCCCCAAATTCAAACCGAAACATCATTTTAAAGATCAGCCTCAATTTGAAGTTGGGGACATGATTGTGTATGTGGGTCACAGCTACCCAGAACAAAACAAGGGACTTAATCGTGGTGCGTCAGTGTATCTTTAGGCTTTTCCTCCACTCGCCACCCCACCCCCCCCCCCTCCCCCCACTACCACCACCTTGACATTATCCTCTGAAAGTAACAAACCAAATACACTTAGCTTACGTAAATAAGTGTCTTTGATCAAACCAGGGAAGGAGGCTCTTACGCGTGTTCCAGAGTTTTGCGATCCTTTAGGCCTAAAAGCCGCCTCACACTATCCAACGTTTGTAGTTGTGAACTTCATTCAATCGGTTGAATTGAATTGAATAATGTTCTTTAATGAAGAAAGTAGATTAAGCAAAAAAAACATGCCTTTGTTTAAATCCAGTCTTCACAAAACAAAAACAAAGAACACACACACAAAAACTAACTAAAGAACAAAGAAATAAACAAAGAGTCAATAACATCGACATAGACACGATGTTATTGTCTCTGTGTTTATTTCTTTGTTCTTTAGTCAATACGACTTCATTCAATCGGTTGTGGCCGTGTGCCGTCTTCACTATCAGCAAGCATTGGCTGGATTCCCACAAACTGCAAGAGTGAGTTGGAAGCAAATGGTGCAGTCGCCCTGCAATTCCTTCCAAACCTGGGGTCCGTTTCACAAGGGCTAACGTTACGTAGCGTGAGCGCAAATCGGCGAAAACGGTCTAAGAAACACCCTTCGTTTGCCGATAGTTCGCGTGGCGTTTTGTTCTTGCCAAACACCGAGCAAGCGGCGAGTAGGGGGTGAATACGTTTCTTGTTGTTGATTGGTTCATTAAAGGGTTTTTTGACCAATCAGACAAGAGCTTGTAATATTCTTCCGCAAACGTTTTCTAATGTGTTTCTTAGGCCCCGTTTGGCGTAAGCGTTATTCGCGCGGCGACTGTTATCTAGATAAATTCAACCTTTGTTGGAAGAGATTCATCCGAGCAAAATTTGCATTTGGAATTTCTACTCACGCTGTCAAAAGAAAGGAAGGAACTGTGGAAAGGTGGTGTCACGATAAATAAGTAGTCGTATGAAATATTTACCTCTGCGCATGCGCATTAGAGCAGTTACTTATCTCGCGTGATTACAACTAACCCTAACCCTACCCCTACCCCTAACGCTATCCCTAACCACGGAAAGAACCAAGAAATAGAGCAGGAGGGTGTAAATCTACATATTTGCAGAGAAATCGATGTACAAAGCCATGCACTTAGTTTCGTAATGATTCACAATGGCGGACAAACAAACGATTCTGATTGGCTACGAGGCTAGAGGTAAAAATCTCATAGAGGTAAAAATACACCGACACACCAACCCGTTTTATCCAACTGGGTCGAATAGCCTTGGAGGCTTAAAAGTGGCACCCTGACGGATGCGTTTTTTTTCAAGAAACACGTCGAAATCACCAGGAAAACACCCTTAACAGAGATCGCAACACTCACATTGCGTTTCTTGCAACAACAAAAACTCTTCCGTCAGGGTGCCCCTTTAAGGCCTAATCAATATGCTAGTTGAAAGGTTATCAACTGCACAGGAGAGTCAAGACAGTCAAGACACATGAGTGGGGGGTCAACACAAAGACACCCCCTCCTCCCGAACCACATTGCTACCGCATGAATCCCCCCCCCCCCCCCACACACACCCTCAGGAGGCTTTATGTCCCTGTCACGCGCTTCCGTATCTAGGGACCGGATTTAGAAAACAAAGGATGCGTGGATCTCTCGGCATTTAACCCTTCTACCGCCAAGGCTGCATTTTTGTACCACAATGATTTTAACACCCATGTCATTAAAACCCGTGAAATCAGGGTCTGTTATTCAATGATATTGCGTTCCTAAATGTGCATAGTAAGAATTGACCCTATTCTAAATGTGTCACAGAGAAATCCCACAATATTGCAGACAACATTATGTTCTGTAGCCAAGTAAGTTTAATGGACATTTTGAGCTCAAAGATGGCGGGCGGCGAAAGGGTTAAAGGGCCAGCCACACGTCAGCTAAAATCGTGCGGACTGTACGGTACGATTCGATCACGTGATCTCGAAGCGCGCGAATCACATTTTGCTCTCGGAGACCCACGTGATCGAATCGTATCGTACAGTCGCACGATGTTAGCTGACGTGTGACTGTCCCTTAAGTGTAACCAAGGGCAACGGATACATCACGTTTCGCCCAATCACCTTTTGCCCAAGTCTTTGTTCTCGTTGCGTATCAGTGAGTACCTCCGAGTCGAAGCTCAGCAAACGGAATGTGCCACAGTTCGCCCAAATTGCTCTAGCACTGTTCGCCCAAAATGGTTTCCTAAGCGCGAACAGTGAGAACAGTAATCAAACCCTAACCCTAACCCTAACCCTAACCCTATTTCTTTCTTTTTTAAATATCTGTTTGATTCAACCATTAAATTATTGATTCAATTCCCTGATCTCCTTGCATGATTTTTGGGCGGAACGTGATGGATGTAAACCGGTGTAATTTCCAATTGGGCGAAAGGTGATTTGGCGAAAGGTGATTGGGCAAAACGTGATGCACCGAAGGGCACAATACACACAAGGCAGCCTAGTGAGCAATGATTTTATGCGCATCTACAGTCGTGAAGTATCCCCCTCTCCCCTTGTGAGAAGGATGGCTGCGATAAAAAAGAAAAAAAAAAAAAAGAAAAAAAGACTAGCCTAATTGGCTCCCCTGGTGTGAAAGCAGGCAAACCGGAAAACGGAACAGGATGTGGGTCTAGTAGTTCTGGATCCTGCCTTCCAGCAGTTTTCGGTTCTTCCCCCCCCCCCCCCCCCCCCCCCCCCCCCCCCCCCTTACCCGCTTCCTTGCTTCCTGCTGTTATTTTCTCTGGTCACACGTAACAGTATGACATTTACATAATGCAGGACAAAACGTATAATAGGGGAATAAATAAAAATGGAAAAAAGAAACTAGAAGCATCTTTTTTTTCTGAGAAAATATTTGGAAGACTGATCGCAGCGTTCTTGAAAGGGATATGAGAAAAGCAACACAAACAATACAAGTAACATTAACGACATAACTAAATCACGCGCAAGCAAGCGCGCAAGCACACACACACAAACGCACGCACGCACATACACACATACACACAAGCACACACACACACGCGCACATACGCACACACAAAGAGACACACACTCTTTCACACATACAAACGCACACTCATGCACACAGAGACACACATATTTACAGACAGACAGACACTGACACACAGACGGACAGACACACGCGTATACACAGACACACAGACACATACACACACACACACATGTGCACACGCAGGCACACACGCACACACATACAGACATACACACACACACACGCGCGCGCGCACGCACGCATACACACACCAGGATAAATACATGTTAGCTATCAGTGTATGCTTATTGAACATTCCGTTGTCGATTTTTGAGTCCATTTCTGGCTGTGCATACAGATGATGAACTCACGGCACCCGTAATAGGTTACTGATTTGCGCGACGGTATTATATATTTATTTATTGTGTGCTTGAATTTGTAAATGTTGATCGACTATAATGTTTTTTAAGACTATCTGTTAAACTGTTTACATATTTATTTGTATCGGCTACATTGTTTAAGATTATGTGTTAAATGGTTTACAGAGTTTTACTTTTATCGGCTACACTGTTTAAGAGAGAGAGAGAGAGAGAGAGAGAGAGAGAGAGAGAGAGAGAGAGAGAGAGAGAGAGAGAGAGAGAGAGAGAGAGGGGGGGGGGGGGCGTCTGTACGCATGTATTGGTGCATTCCTTCCTGCTGCTTGTTGACATTTGCATTAGTTTCTGCGAGGGTGAGGTGTTATCAGAGAGTGACAGTGCTGTTGAATGAGGG